>CM068305.1:21657375-21832375 GCA_034768735.1 Schistosoma mekongi
CAAAGTTATAAATAATAATAATAATAATAATAAATTATTCTCACGTAGCAATTTGTTACATGAGAGGCATACAAGTTTGAAAGGTCCATGATCAGAATGATATTGTATAATCGTAACAGAGTTTTTAGTTAGAGTTATTGTTATGGAGTTGACGATATACAAAGGTATTAATTAATTAGGAAGCCAACGGTAGCTAGCTTTACAGTTTAATAATGCTGTAGTATCAGAGGTAGATCTTTTGTATTACAGAACACTTCCCAGTACACGCCCGCGCGCTTTTTGTCCCTGGTGCTCTAATCTCAGGGAATAGCTGCGAGAGAGCAGGAGAACCATGGAGACTATCCAGAGACAGGATAAGGCTGGTATTTTAAAGTTTGGATAAGGCAGACAGTTTTGTGTGGACTAGTCTTGAGCGGTGAGTTGTTGGGTGCATTGATTTCGTTCCAGCCAGCGTTTGGAGTAAGGTGCTTAAAGAGATCAGTTCTTTGCCAGTTTCAGAGCCATATGACTCGGGAATACGGAGACTAGAGTTTGCGATAGAAAGAAATAAATAAATTTGATTAGTGGTATCAAAATAATCAGTTTCAAACTAGAGTCTTCTTCCGTTTTTTATGTTTTTTTTTTTTATTTACTAAACGTACACGATTATTAGTGTTAGCATTTTTAGTAACCCTATAAGCCATTGTTTATTGATTCGAGTTTATGGTAAGTCGAAATATACAAATCATGGGCTGATAAATCTTCATCAGCTGATAATTTCAAATTAGTATTGGAGGATATCCATAAATTAGTTAACTGGAGAATTCCTGCTATTAATTTATCAGCTACATTAAAAAAGACAGCTGTAAGTTTTCATGCTTAACTACTATAATCAGAAATATATTTTACAGGTTATCTAGTGTAACGTCTTTAAATGTGGGATATTTTTCAGTCTATAGATCTTCCTTAGAATTAAAACAAGATTCGTTGACGAGCTCTAAATACAATAAATTTTCAATCTAGCCCTCCCTGCAGATTTCCTTCAATTTCCGAAACATTTAGTAAAAGTATAGAGCTCTGAGACAGTAAACAACTGTGGCCAGCCTTGATATCTTCAGTTTTTCTTCTGTCAGCTAGTAATGTACGTATTAACAAAGCACTCCAGTAGATTTTAGTCAACAGGTAACAGAAGGTATTAGCATAAAACCTTATCAAAGATTTATGTATACAATACTTGATTTTAAGTAATTTAATATATTATTTTCGGTGAATCGTGTAAAAAGAATTGTTTGTCGGGCTGAAAGAACCGGTATATTAATAATGAATGCTTTATTCAAAAATGTATATTACTGAAGTACTTTTTATCTGTCACAGGTTATTCTAAGCAATGCACTTCATAGGAATAACAAATTCATATAGTTTAATTTTATTGCATTAACAGATAACCTATAGTTTTTAAGTATCAGTTCCAGATTTGATTATGTTTGTCATTTCAAGGGAATATCTAAAGTGCATTTTATTAAACTCAGTAAAATCTATACCAGTGATATGTAAGTGTAACGCTCAAGCATTATAACTGCAGACATTTAATTAGGCAAGCGATGCTGAATTCATTTGTGCTGCATCGAATTAACAAAGTACTGAAGAAGTTCGAACAGTTTTTATAATCTCCTTCTTTAATTTTGAATTCCTGCGATTTCACTGTAGTTGATGTGACTGAAATATGCACCAATATCATCAGAATCGACTAACTTGATAAATACCAACGTAGTGATCTAATGGTGAACCCATTGTGCAAAGTCTAAATGCTCATGGTTTGTCTACTTACAGGGTCATCTAACTAAAATCATTTAGTGGTCATAAACTTGGTACTTTCTGAATTCGAGCAACTACTGAATGTCGAAATTCACTATCTACAGTTAATGAAGTATAAATACTACCTTAATACAAATGCATATTAATGCATGGTTGAACGGTAGTTACATTTACTACATTTATGATTTGCTATTATCATATTAAATTAGGTCTTGCCTATCCAAGAAGATGAAAAACGTTAAACAAAATAGATCATATTCGTTGGAAATAGACAAATCTGAATTTTAAGTGGTAATATTTTTGTAAATGTGTTTGTACATATATTTTTAAAGAAACGTTCTTAGACTATTAGGATGAACTTGTATATTTCCGTTGATTTGTTATAGACTGAAGCTGGTCAGTCATTGTTGCTATATGTGCATCCTCAGCGGATCGCCTCGATATAGCGAATTTTTCACAAGTATTATATAAGTTGGATTGTGACTGGCAAGTGGAATCCAGTACTTGCGTTTCGTCATATTTGGGTCTCATCGGCTGGATGTACCTGCAATGACTGACCAGCTTCAGTCTATAACAAATCAACGGGAATATACAAGTTTATCTTAATACCAATGTGCCCGTTGCACAAGTATGACTGTCTGGACTCAGTAGTGCAGTGGTGAACGCGGTGGCGTTCGACAGGAAATGGACTGAGTTCGAGTCCCAGTGTGAACATCAACATTGGGATGCAGGTACATCCAGCAGATGAGTCCCAAATAGGACGAATCGCGCGCCCTGGATTTCACTTGCCAGTCACAATCCAACTTATATAGTTCTTAGACTATGCTTTTATTTAGTCCTAACTACAGACTTCTTTTTGAATGATACATTCTTGTAATATCAAACATAATTCAGTTAATCATAAATGAATTATTTAGTTTTACAGCGAAACGGCTATATTTCTGGTATTTAACGGTATTTTAAGGTAGTCCATTGTAGTTCATTATTTTACTTGTATATTCAGGTGAGTTGTATATTGGATTATCAATAACCACTCATATAACCGTCTACTGATCTAACAGGATGCTTATAAGTGTTCGACATTGTAGTCTCCATGCGTCAAGTAAAAAATCACAGTAACAAAGATAATAAATTTGTCTATTTTTGGTAGAGATACTATAACAACATCTTCAAAAAACTTATTCAGTTTGATTTACTCTTATTTTTAAATAGACAAACGACTTTATAAACATTGATAGTGTTACTAATTATCTGTGAATTAATTACTTGTCAAATGTCTTTCATCTAATTAGGCCTCGTTAACAAACCGTCCAGATACTAATACTGTTTAAGATCACTTGAAGCGGAATATATTCAGTCCTTGGTGACTGATTACATGATTAAGATGATTAATGTAAAATATTATATTCAAGGTTAAACTTTGTATATCAGGCCTTTTTTTAAGAGTTTATGATTATATTCTTATTAACAAGTAGCTAATGTCTAGTTTTATAAAAATTAACTTTAAATGACATCTTACAATTAAAATATATTTTGTGTTTGAAGAAAATACATGCCTGAAATTCAACCTATAGCATAATATCACTTCTGTTTTGTATATGGTACAAGAAATCTGATATGAAACTAAGCTTTGTATGCTCACGAATATCTATATTATGTGTGTTACTTAAATAGACACTTAACATGCAAACTAATGTTATTAACGGGTTTTTCGAACATTTTTTCGTAGTACAAGTTTGTACCTGCGACCCATTGATTGACAATCTATTGCTTTAAGCACAATGCAATTATCCCGCCTTCTTGGATAACTCAAAGAGTGAAACTTAACAGTCTACGATATCCCTATCTAACAGATAGAATTATCGTGATTTCAGCTGGGCACGAATGACAACCATAAAGCACTGTCAAGCTGTCTCAACATGGTATTGAGCCGTTAGATGTTCACACTCACGACGTCACGATAAACCAAACTCCGAACTCTAAGGTCTCATCAGCACCACTGACTTATCATCAAATACCAACGTTAGATGATCGTCAAATAATATGATAAATTTATTGAAGAGAATATTAGCTCAGTAGTACAGATGGTTAAGAGTTAGCCACAATACCTGAAGTTACTGGGTTCGTTGTGCGGTAGATGATGTGTCCTGACTAGAGGTCCTATACTATGACAAAACAGCTATCCAGTTTTCAGTGGTACCTAATTTTTTTTTTTTTTTTTTTTTTTTTTTTTTTTTTTTTTTTTTTTTTTTTTTTTTTTTTTTTTTTTTTTTTTTTTTTTTTTTTTTTTTTTTTTTTTTTTTTTTTTTTTTTTTTTTTTTTTTTTTTTTTTTTTTTTTTTTTTTTTTTTTTTTTTTTTTTTTTTTTTTTTTTTTTTTTTTTTTTTTTTTTTTTTTTTTTTTTTTTTTTTTTTTTTTTTTTTTTTTTTTTTTTTTTTTTTTTTTTTTTTTTTTTTTTTTTTTTTTTTTTTTTTTTTTTTTTTTTTTTTTTTTTTTTTTTTTTTTTTTTTTTTTTTTTTTTTTTTTTTTTTTTTTTTTTTTTTTTTTTTTTTTTTTTTTTTTTTTTTTTTTTTTTTTTTTTTTTTTTTTTTTTTTTTTTTTTTTTTTTTTTTTTTTTTTTTTTTTTTTTTTTTTTTTTTTTTTTTTTTTTTTTTTTTTTTTTTTTTTTTTTTTTTTTTTTTTTTTTTTTTTTTTTTTTTTTTTTTTTTTTTTTTTTTTTTTTTTTTTTTTTTTTTTTTTTTTTTTTTTTTTTTTTTTTTTTTTTTTTTTTTTTTTTTTTTTTTTTTTTTTTTTTTTTTTTTTTTTTTTTTTTTTTTTTTTTTTTTTTTTTTTTTTTTTTTTTTTTTTTTTTTTTTTTTTTTTTTTTTTTTTTTTTTTTTTTTTTTTTTTTTTTTTTTTTTTTTTTTTTTTTTTTTTTTTTTTTTTTTTTTTTTTTTTTTTTTTTTTTTTTTTTTTTTTTTTTTTTTTTTTTTTTTTTTTTTTTTTTTTTTTTTTTTTTTTTTTTTTTTTTTTTTTTTTTTTTTTTTTTTTTTTTTTTTTTTTTTTTTTTTTTTTTTTTTTTTTTTTTTTTTTTTTTTTTTTTTTTTTTTTTTTTTTTTTTTTTTTTTTTTTTTTTTTTTTTTTTTTTTTTTTTTTTTTTTTTTTTTTTTTTTTTTTTTTTTTTTTTTTTTTTTTTTTTTTTTTTTTTTTTTTTTTTTTTTTTTTTTTCCGTTTGTTTTAGTGAAGATGTTCAAATGAATATTTTATAGCTCAACATATTCTACACTCCTTCAAAACTCAACCAAACACGCTATCATACCTTATTTTTGAATAAATTATTTATAAATAAATTAAATTACTCTTATCATTTATCGGTACATGTTTAATTGTAACACTCTTTACCAAAACACTTTTGTCTTGAAATTGGTATAAATCTTTACTTTTATTTTATTAAAAAACATTTGTATTTCGATTTCGTGTTTTGAATTTCCATGAATAAAGCTTATATACTTTAATGAATCCAGGCAAGAAGCAGATATATCTGATCTTGTCGTTTATGACAGATGTGAATATATATATTCATTATTTGTTTTAATTTATTAAATATGATACTGTGAAAATGAAGTATATATCACGAGGTATTTCATATTGAAAATCATTTTAAGCTGACCTAACTCATCATTCTGAATGCATGTGCACTGGAAATATGCATAGAAAATTACGATTAACAACAGAAAATCAACTCACAGAGGAAATTCTTATTTACGTATATCATTTACTTAAGCTGTTTAATTGTATTTACAGAGAAGTTTTAAAAAATATTATTATCTTAGAAAATAGAAGGACATTTTATCATAAAGGTGTACAGAGATTTTAAGTACCGCAAAAATCAGAGGGAAGTAATGTAATGGTCTAAATTAAAAAAACGTTTGTGATGAAAATAATCAATGGATTGAAAAATGAAATAATTGCCTATCCAAACGATAGTTATGACAAGTAAAAGAAACATTGAACTGAGGAATTTATAGTCATGAAAAACCGGAAGCGGTTTTCGACAAATGATTACCAGTATAAGAAATTTCAAAATATTACAGCAAACAAACACACAAACTAAAAATATGTTGGGTCTAGGGTGGAACTGGAATTTGCTCAGTGAGGTTAGGCTTGAACTGCCAAAATGGAAAAACTCAGGTTACTCGTATTTTTTTTAAATTTAGTGTATAGCTTCAATAAATATCATATAAAAAAGGTTTTCTCCATCAATCACATTATTAGGTCATTGCGTCGATCCACGATATACGACTACAAAAACAGCTAAGTGAATATGTATAAATTTCCTCATTTAAATAACTGTAACTCTCAATTAGTCAATCACTAGTAAGTAATATAGGACCTGACACCAAATGCTAATTCGTTCATATTCCAGTACTCAATTACAGAATGACTACAGTTAAAGCTTTTGGAATCATTCTAGTACCGATGAGAGTAAAAAGATGTTTCGGGAGGCTATCAATCTGAGAATTAGAAAATTTTCAAAAGCGATTTTTCAAAGGTTTTATTTATGTATACGCTTTGCATGACTATTTACTGTTCTATCATTACCCTTATATCGCCTTAGTCTTCAGCTATTATTTAAACCATAAATTGTTGTTATGGCAATTTCAATTCATAAATTATAACGGTTTATTTGTGACTCATTTACTCTGTTTTCCTGTTCAAAATGTCATTGTTGTGCATTGATATTAATATTCTAATTGGTCTGTTGTGTGTCTGGTTATGAATTTATATATATATATATATATATATATATATATATATATATATATATATATATATATAGATATATATATATATATAGTTTTAAATGCACTAAAAATGTCTTTGGGCTGGTATATCAGGGTCTTATGTTCTTACTGTATTCCGTTCGGCCTAGCTGGTATTGGGCCGACTGTATTAGGATAAGAAAAAATTTCTCATGCTAACGTTTGTGTACATTGGTCTTAGCAAGGTTATTACTT
Organism: Schistosoma mekongi; assembly: GCA_034768735.1. Lineage (NCBI taxonomy): Eukaryota > Metazoa > Platyhelminthes > Trematoda > Strigeidida > Schistosomatidae > Schistosoma > Schistosoma mekongi. The sequence continues at coordinate 21,664,166 of CM068305.1, forward strand.
TCCTTTCGTACGTCGCAATTGATCGAACTTAAGGACATAACAATATTACACACAATTTATATAGTGCTCGGAAATAGCAATCGACTTAGATGAATATTAAAACACCATGGATGCGACAAACTTAAAACCATTTCAAATTAGTTCTTTAGCTACAGCCTATAGGTTTTTACATCATCCAATGTGGTATAAACTTTCTCATGAATTAAAAGCGTATCTTATTTCAGTAGTAACATCTCATTTCAAATAGAAATATCTCTCATACAAAACAACAGTGAAGCTAAGCATTGATAATTTAACCTTGGTTTATTTGCATTCATGTGTGGTCTACCTTGCATAACCTAGTTTCTATATGAAATAGGTATAAATGGTTTAAATTGACACATTGTGACAAAAACTGTCACTCTGATTTAATCTACACGTTTTGGTTATTAACTGTTTATTTCCTCTCACTTTATGGTTAACACTGTAGTCACTCAAAATGGGAATGCTTCTCTACGCACTTACTGGATCAATTTATTAATAATTTGTGATCATATTTAAATAATCACTCCTACTAAAAGTAATATTATTAATCGTTATAATACCTAAATGATGTAATCTGTAAAGAAATATGGTTTTCAGTTATCAACTTTTGTATATACTAGTTTTTTGAACAGATCATACACACATCTAAAAATTTATTCACAATATGGAAGACTTATACACAAAATTCATAATCAACCTCATTAACATTTTATTCAAATTTAAGTGTTCAATGACCAATATCATCTGAGAGTCAATAGATAGTTTCAAAAATGAATTAATTTCATGAGTAATAATGGATGTTCATTAGATGACTGAAAGGAGGCGAGATAAGGATTTCACATTAGTGTAATCATTACACTAAATAAAAGTAAGTGAAACATGCTACAATCTTTGTTTTATACAGATTGTCATGTTATTGTTTAATTATAAACTAGAATTGATGTTTTGAAACCTGACTATTAATATAAAGTGTATAAAGTATTAAAATGAATCATGTAATGATTTAATATTATTAGTAAACAAAACACTACGCTTGGTTTTATTGTAAATGTGATTATATTTTGCTATCATTTGCATGTTTGATTGTTAAGCTATTAACGGAATAGCACGTGATCTGTTTGTGTTAACAATTGACTTTTTATGAAATGGAACATTGAGTGGACGTAATCTATCTCTAAAATAATAGAATACATGTAAAAGCTTTATTGTACAAAAGCTATGACCAGAAAATGAAAACAATGTTAATTACTGATTTACATAAATAAAGTACACATAAGAAGTATTATAATCAAGCATTTAAATCTTTTCTTTTTAAGCTGTTATTCGAATGAATTTATAAATAACTTCTATGAACTTTCAATATGACTTCTTTGCCGTTTGTATGTTATCTAATAGGTTTAGCATTGTAGGTGTAGTTAGGTATGATAAGTGTTAACATGATTGTTGACTGACTTTAGTTAAACAATCTGACATAACAGGCAAGTCAAAAAGAATGACTAAGTTAGAGAACTATTTTTCAGAAGATTCTTTCATATATTTTGATGATATATGTGTTGTTAAAATTTTGCTTCTGTTATTTTTACGATCATTCAGCCCTAACCCTAACCTACTAACTATTATCATTTTGAACTTATGAACTGGAGTTAATTAATTGTGAACATGTTAACGTCGCCCCCTCCCCAGCCTCCACCATTTTTTCTAGTATTACTGTCTTCTTTTTAGTACTGACTTTATAAGACAATTTTGTCTAATTTTCATCATACTAAAATTATTTGATGTAAATTATACTCCAGAATAAATGTAATCGTATTAATTTGTTCAATGTAATAATTATGTTATTTGACTTTTTAAAATTTTTATTCAGTTAATAACTTTCCTAAACTAATAATCCTAATAACTTCATTGATGCAAAAGTACATTTAAATAAGTTATCTTGTTTCATATACCTAAAGCGTTTGGCTTTTCACTTAAGCAGTTTTTCAACTCTGGAAAGATCGACCATAGGATGAAAATATCAAATCGTCCTACAGGTCATACATTATTCGGTTAACGTAGTAGGATCATGCGTCCATTAGATTTCATGAATTCATAAATCAGAAGTCGGCTCAATTCAAAGTTATAACACAACCATTAGAAGTTTTAAACAGAAATTTTTTATTCCTACCGAATGTCCATAACTCCAACATGGACCGGACAAGCGACTGTCAGTCTTTATGACGAACATATAACCTTCAGATCATTGAGTGAACACACAATAGTTTTTCATTTCTTATAAACCATATCTATAATGTCGCTCTAAACGCAACCGAAACTGGTTCATTAAGATCCTGCCTATTAATGACTAGAAAGTGCATACACTTTCCAGGTCTTAGTAGTTTAGCTGACTTTTGTATGGAGTCTATTTATAACAGTATATAACTGAAATATTCGAACTGTAACTGACACATTATATCGAGTGTTTTGTTTAGACAAAAAAAGTTGGCTGTAAAATATATTCCACACATAAATAATATTTATCAGTTGTTATTATTTTCTTCATATTAGTTTGAGGTATAATAATATCTTGTAAGTATGATACATTATGTCGGATCATCAATGCATCGTTTCTATACCAACCTATCGGTGGTTATTCATCATTTCATTTGTTGCTTAATGTTTACATAGAGATAATGAATGATAACTTCTTTAAAAAATTACCCCAATCACCTTAATTTTGTGGCTTCTTTTAGACTCAAACGCGCTGATGAAGTAGAGTCAAATGAACACATGGCTCCCCAAATACAACGTGATTGATCATAATTTTCAGAATTGTAACGTCCAGGGCCAACTGGACTCTAACAATAGAAGCATAATAATCATTTTAAAAAAGTCAAATTACTTATATACATTTGTCTTTATAATTTGACTGATTCAAAAAAGTGGATTACAGTTTAATATATATTCAGTCTGGAAAGAGTTATCACAATCAATCACCTGAAGAAATACTGTCTTAAAAACGCAAATAATTCAGGGCTAAGTTAGAGAGATTATGTTCGGTGAAAAAAATAGAAATAATTCCAGAAGAACTTACGTCAATGCTTAAAGGTGAAGGGATATAAGTTTGGATCACTTTGAATAGCGTATAAGAAGCCTTAATTTTATTTTAGCTTATGTCACTTCAGATTAATGAATTGTTGATGTTCGTATATTTTTAAAACTTATCCATACTCTATGATAACTTATTGCTTATTATCATTGGAAAATGTTTTGTTTGTAGTCTTTTATATATGATATAATATTCATTACAACTGGTAGAGTTGATACTAGATTTTTTTCATTTTATCCGGCCATTATTATATGAAGACATCTGTTAGTGAAACTCTAGTAGGCAATTAAAAATAGCTGGCCATTTGGACATAAATCCCGAGTATACATATATGTAATCCAACTGACACGGGTTGAACCCAGAGATTTTATATAGCTTAGTAAACATACGTTCATTTTAACTGTCAAATCGTTTGATATTAAGCTAAATTTTCTTGGTGTTAAGTTGTAAACATAGTGCTTACTTTTTAATTACAGGTTACGTTGATGATGTTCATCAGTTTATGCACTTTATTTTGCAGTCATTAAAAAGTCTTTTATTATTACGTTTCGCTGATTAAGCTAATTATAATCGTTTTTAAGAAGGGCTCCTGTATTTTAGGCTTTTATGGACTTTTCAAACAACGAAACCCAAGGCGTAACTTGTTGTTTGACTTTTATATTTATACTTACACTAAACGCCAGTTTTATGAATTCAATCGGACTTTAAAACAATAATACCAGGAATTATCAAGTTATGCTATGTAGCACATATAACAAATGACAAACATCGATGCTTGCCTATACACATATCTATCGTACAAAAAGTTCCACTCGGCTATGCTCTGGCCTTATGTAGATATTTTAGGAAATTCATCGTTAAAAATGGTATAAATATAGACAACTTTACTTGATTACTTTTTGAAAGAAACTTTTTATCGTGTATAGCACACAAAACAATAGGCTATAAGCTTTATAATTCGTCCGTTCATCTGTTTAGAGATGACATTTACAGTTACATATGAACAATACACCTATGTATATACCTACGTAACATGATTATCTCTATGGCCCATGTTATATAGGCAGGGATCTTCTTGCTGTTTTCTTGAATATTCATCTTGTTATTAGTGCTAATATCATATCTGGGCGTAAAATTCAAGCTTAGTTTGCTATCGACAAAAGTTTCTTGAAATATGTTCTTCTCAACAAGTAGTGTAAAACATAGAAAAGTACGAATTATATTACAAATGTAAAAACTGTTTTCTAATATTATATTATAAGAACACGTTGACGCCATTACTTAAAATATATGCAAAACAAAATCCACTGTAAAATTATTTACCTGTCTAATAGCAAATATTGAATGTGAATCACGAGAAGAACTAGACAAAAATGAAGAGGCGTGTTTGTTGAAACTTTTGTACTTGTCATCTGGATATTTTGGTTCGTAATAACCCGGTCCTATCTTTAAACCAATAAAACGAAAACTAAACATAAAGTTCAAGGTAAGTTGAAAACAAACATGGAAAAAATCTAATAATGGTCAGATTCCGCGTTTGAGCACAAGTTTCTCCTATTAGTTAGGAACCGTGGTCGTTTTGTGTGATGGCTAAAATGCTGTTGATAAAACTTTGCAGGGTATCTGAGTACATGTAATATCATTACATCTAGTTTTGTTTCTCCTAACCAAAATTTAAAAGTTTTGTCATGTCTTATTACAACCATATAATTTACAATTCATAATGGCCTAAATTAGAAGACAAACAGACTCAACATATTATATTACAGTTCTATCAATGTTTTTGTCAACTAGTATTGATTTCTGAAATTCACTTTTTGAATGCAGCAAGTCAATATGCACTTCTGCTACTTCGTTATTATCTAACTACATTCTTAGTATATTTTAGAGAGTGGTATCTGTATATTATTATGACACAAGCACAGATCACGAAATTATTTTCATTGTTCACCGTTTAACTATAAATTTTATGCATAACCCAAAAAGCCAAAATTTATTGACAATACTAATCCTACCCTAGATGCTATGAGGTTGTTTTGCATTCTGCTGGAACATGATCTATCCACCTTTTTCTGTTCATCTACAAGTTTGCGGAACTTTCCAGTATGTTGTTTTTCCGGTCGTAGAAGATCGGATGTAAAGGATTTTAATGTAAAGGCCCCAGGTTCTGGATTTTCAGAAGTCTTAAATTAAAAAAAATAGAAGTATTAAGCAGTGAAAAACAAAAAATAGAAGCAAAAGATTCTAATACTTTTGGTGCTTAATTTATCTAAAGTTTAGTTTTGAAATTCAAAATTAATAGTATGCAATATTTATGTGAGCTGGTAAATATCAAGTGATTCTGTGCGCATTTATAGCATTCCATGCCAAAACACCAGTTTTTACTAAAAGACTATCTTTGTTACTCTGATAGTATTGTGAGCCTTAGTACGACACTCATTTTTGATATCTCAATTACTCTAGGTGTAATCAAATAAAACAATCTGTTATTTATCTTAAATAGTTCTCGTATCATGGGTATATTTTTTGAATAAATAGCCGAGGTAGTATTCTTTATACTTCATTTTCTCAGCATAACTATAAGAAACAGACGTTTTTGTTAAAACCTTCTTGACTAAAACCATTTAGGTAAAGCCTTAGAGCTCCTAGTACATGTAGATAGGAGTCAACAGTCAGCAAATCTAACTAGATTAAACGCCGATTCATAACGATGAAGAAGCGATTTTTCAGTAATAAAGTTTAACTCTGACTACAACATGTACAATATTAGATATGAAATTGCCAGCAAGAAAATCCCGCTACTATGGAACAACCTACTTATTTTGATAAAGCTGTAACTTATTTACTTATGTGAACTTAACTAATTTAAAATATATATATTCTGCAATTGTTTCTGGTTTCATTGAATCCTAAGTTAGTGATAGTATGAGGTTGAACTATTGTAAATACTAAGCATACCAAGAAAAAGAAAAGATTAGAGTAAGAATATTAATCTGTTAACATGAAAGTGTTTGCCATGCAAGGCAGAAATAGCTGCTAAGCAACATTTCAGGGAATAAAATTTGATAGGTAGTTTGATGTATGTTTGAAGAGAAACATATAAAAAACTTTTCTTACATAATCATAACTCCTTGGTCCTGTCATTAAATCATACGGTCCACGGTTTCCAGTTTTTTTATCCAATAGTCTCTGTACCGAACCAATAATTTCATAAGTTCCAGGCGCAATGTGACATCCCTTTTCGATAAACATTAGTTTGCATTACGAACTGAGTTACTGTGGGTGGTAGAGAACGATTTGTTTCTCCTCTGCATTCTAAAATGCCCCTTATAGAACTTGACTTGTGTTTTGCATCCATTATTTCCTTATAAAGGTATGGATCACCTTTTATACCATAAGTACCCACTCCTGGAGTATTATTCTGCGTCAAGGTAATTTTAAATGTACAGTGTTTACCATTTTGGATTCTACGAAACGGACTGCATGTGTGTTTATAGGTCCTATGGACTTAGATGTTCCCCTTACCTGAATGTCTCGTGGAATATTATACCGGCCAGGTCCAAGATCTCTTTGCTTTTAAACAAAGAAGTTTCGAGAAACAACAGATTATGTAACAAGTAGAAGTTGAATTAATTTCATGAAATACATATGTATAATTCTTAGGGATTTGAAAACTTTTTCGTGGTGATACTATTATTCAGAGATTTTAAAAGAAAAAAAACAAATTGCTTGCTGTACTGTTTAGACTTTTTTACACGGCATATATGAAATTATGTAAATTATCATTGTGCGAAGCAGTTGCTTAGTTACGGAGTGCGCACGTTAACACAATCAATGTTTGTTTTAAAATGAACAGAATAAACCAATTTTTCCCTACTAAACTTTTTAATGAAGTTATATGACGGTCTACCAAATTTAGGTATTTTAACGCTATTTCAAACACTCGTAGACATCTACACATTTCTGAATATTGTAAAGTTCACCGTTTTATCATTTTAGATGAGAATACAGCAAAAGCTTACAACTATAATGTCAAACTGAAGAATAATATTAGTTATTGATTTAACCAACTATACATAATGGAACTGAGAACCTAAGAGAAAACCAATCAGATATATCTCACGTGTAAAATATTTAATTGGCATGAAAAACATGAACCCGCAGTTTTATTACCCAGCAGTACTTAAAATTTATTGCGCTTTTTGTTCACTGGTTTTGATCGATGTTATTATTTTATTGGCCTTCATAACGCCCACTGTTTACGTTTGTGTTTATTTTCAATACTGTACTCATCAAATTTGAAATCGTATGTCGATTATAGCGTTTCTCGTGCATATTTTACATCAGTTGTTCTACCACAAGGCTACATTAATCGGGTAATCGTATTGTTTATGCATTAATCGTTAATCAAATGTCAAATTGCAATTGAAAGTTAGCCAACCAGAATAATTAATTTAGTTTATGAAAACAGTTATACGACAGTGGCAGCATCAACATAGTTTTTTTTTATCTTACTAAGAAAATTTAAATGAGTTGTATTTACTTGGTTTTCTTTCAAAAGCTTTACACTTCGGCTGAATAAAGTTGGTATACTTGAATTGCGTTGTAATTCATATTGTCTATTCCAGTCCGGTACACTTTTACAGTGAGGAATAGATAAGATCTTTCCTTCTCCTTTAAAAGACGAATTATAGTCATAGCAACCTGGACCTAAGCTAGCGGACAAGATTTCTTTCCTCCATCTTGGGTGCACATTAACTCGTTGCCTAAATATGCATCATTAGTGGGATAACTATCAACCTATCTGTGCTGCTGCCAAACGGTGGTTTATTTGTAACTTTCAACCCTTTATAATTTGAATCTCTTTTGAAGGTACGTTGTTTGCTGGAAGGAGTATGTAGAGTAGTGTGCATAAGAAACTAAAATTGTGAAAGTTAAATGAAAGATAGATGACAACATTTTAAGTGCTTCAGGTGCATCTACATTTAGAAGTAAAAGCAACTAATCAGAATAAAGAATTATACAAGCCCGAAAAAATGACAAATTGACAGTCGTTACTAGGAGTTGATGAAGTTACATTTCGAATGCGTTACCTAAGCTGCAAATTCATAATCCCTCACCGCTATTGCCATAGATTTCAGGATTCCAATATACAATATATTTTATCAATATCTTTGTGACGAATGGACACAAATCAATTAATTTCGTTGCACCTAATCTTGATTTTTGGGGTCTGGCGCTAGATCTGTGGTAACATATAGTAAACAGTTCAGCTACATGACGGTCCGAGTCAGAGGGAATGTAGCCGTAAATAATCCCCTTGAAGTTTACCCTGTACATAACCAAGTTACTTTTGTCGTATTACCAAAACAATGTCTACCGGTTGAATTCACTCTTACAAGTGAAAATTAATCGGGAGGCAATGAAGGATGGAGGATAAGTTATATTTGGTCGTAAGCGGAGGTCAAAGGGAAAGCGACATATAGGCCGGCTGATTAGTGAGAGAAATGCTTCGCACGCTGTGTCGTATCGTGATCTGCTGGTGATACGTGACCTAGTGCCTTTAACTAGTCGTGTACACTAAAACAAACATGGTCAGCATCAATGTCGGGAGTATTTGCAACTATTTATCTTGGGGATTATTTCCCACTACGGCTCATTTGTGAAGACCCTATGACGTACCAGCCAAAGGATAAAACCCGACACGTCAGATACTGGCAAATGTTTTTTTGATAACTTGCGATGCTGTGCAGCTTTCAGACGTTTGTGCTTACGCTAGGGTGTTGTTGCACAAAACATTTTGTACCAAACATATTTTTTTATTTCAGAGTTCTCATGTTCATTTCCAGTCGGCCTGGAAATCCGACAAAGAAAATTGTTAAATGCATGTATTCCGTATATATTAAAAAGAAATTTAGTAACTGAATGCAGCTACATATCGACGACACCCATACGAACAAAACGTTTATATGTAAAAATACATATCAAACGTACCAAAATGTGTGAAATGCATACGGTGAAGCCGAAAAAAATTTAACCAAATTTTGTTTTTTTCACAAATTTTGCAATGGAGAGGGAGTGGGAAATTAGAGAGAAATTAAAAGATATAATATTCGTTTAAGTGTTTTATAAATTGTGCATTTCTACCAGAGCGTGTAGCTCTTGACATTATGGAGCTCATCGGAGTTTCCACTTGCTTGTTGGTCGTTGCTTGGGGCGTGGGGACTTAAACCATGTCACGTTTTGAGAGTATCGTAGTGAATTCGACATTAAAATGTTTGTCTTCTTGGTAGGCTGCTTTTAGGTGGTCATTGCTGACGTTCTACTGGCCAGTCGTATCAATTGTATAGTACCTTGATTCTCTCTCCAAGACCATATTAGTCCCTTCGTCACTTGCGTTGAGAGGTCGGCGTAGAGCATTGCGACGTGCAAACGCGTGTGTAATATATTTTGAAGGCTGGTTAAATAAGAGCGTTTGTCGATTGTTGTCGAGTTTGGACTGGCCTAACTGAACGTCTAGCATTTGTAAGCCGGTTCATGTTAGAATTGATATCCAGGTTTGTCGATGTGGGAGCGATTAACACAAAGTCACCTGGTAGTCGAAATAGACTGATTCGGCAATATCTGTTATTACAGTGCTACGAATCCCAAGTAGAGCTGCTGGAAAAGCTTCAGTTCACTACAGGATGTTCGTAGCTTAAAGTGGTTCTTTCAGGTGTAGATGAAATCTTTCTACTAAACTGTCAGGTTGTGGGTGGTAGGCAGTAATTCTGAAGCGCGTGGTTTGAAGCATTTTGGTCAGAGAGAGAAACAATCCGGGACCAAACTGACGTCCAAGGTCTGTCGTTATTTTAAATGGGCAACCAAAGCACTCTATCAATCGATTGACAGAAAGAGAAAACAGTCGTTTCACTAGTGATATCTTTCAGTGAAACAGCTTCTGGCTAGTACATGAATCGGTCCATGCATGTTAGAAGATAGGAGAATCTGTTTGATTCTGATAAAGTTTTCATTAGATCAGGGTTGACGTGGTCGAATCAAGCGCCAGAGTTAAGGAAAGTGCCAGGAGGGTATTTATCCTGCTGAATTACTTTGTTCTTCTGACAGACCACACAGGAGCGTGCCCGTTCCTCGTTGTCGCTGATCATCTTCATCCAGCAGAATCCCTGGGTAGTCAGCTTAGTAGTACCACGAACTACAGGATGAGTGAGATTGTACAATTTGTTGCACATAATGTATCGGTAACTCTTGAGGACGATCGGACTTGCTGTACCTGTAGGAATATCACAAATTAAAGTGTTATTATCTTTACCAATTGATTTTGTTTGGAGTTAAAGAGTTGTTATGGATAAATTGTGATGGATGGTGGATTCCTTGAATCGTATTCAAACAATGTAGTTGCGATAAGGTATCGGAGATTACAGTGTGATCTTCAGATATATGACGTATATCAGCAGTAAACTAAGAAATGTAGTAGTTCCACGAATGTATAACATCATTTTGCTATCCACCAGCCTTTTTTGATAGAGTCCACAAGCAAGTTGTGTTGGCACAGTAAATCTATGCCTATTATAAGTATATTCACACCGGCGGTGGTGAAAATCCAGTGCATGAGTTTTCGCAGACCCACATTCAAGTAGACAAAGTGTCGCCAAACGTAGCTAATTCCCTTCAATCAGATGCCGGTAGATTTAAAGCAGCTTGATGTTAGCGATCGGATGAAGTTGCAAGAAGGAAACGAACTTCTACGCCATATTCGACAAAAAGCGAACCATCGATATAACATCAGCGATGAATAACAGAGATTAATAACCCGGTGTGAATACGATTAAAGTAGCCTTCCGTAATATCCAACCCATCAATGATGACAAACTAACTCTTACCAAATGAGCTTTAATATCGAAGTCTTCACCAGCTCAGACAGTTATACTTTATGATTGCCTAAATAATCCGAAAAGTACAGCTGTTATAATATTGCTGCTTCATTCCTCTGTTTACTTTTCTTCTTTCTCTTCAGTACTTAGAGGTTGCAGTGAAACTAAACTTTGCTGGTGAACTTTAGAGGGCAAATGAGAGTCAAGGTAATTATTTCAAGATCGTACGCTTAGTCTAGTTCAAAATGCTAACATTGGATCAGTTGACTGGGGTGTCCTTTGGTGACGTTATTATTACTAATCTACGAGCTGTCGGATTACTTCGTACAGAGTTGATTTGTGTTCATGGATTCAACATAGCTTAAGCACCATCCACAGACTCGAAAGATGTAGTCATCTTGCCCTGCAATAGTTGCTGGTAAAAGAAGTCAATAAGAACAGGCATCTTCTTTAGTCAGTCTAGACTGACACTTGGACAAACCTGCTTGTTAGTTGTATTGTGGGTGATGCAGTTCCCTGTTTCGTTGGCATCGTTCTTTATAAATGTAAGCCGAGTATCAGCAGTTTAATGTGAATTTTCTTTGCTTACCCAGTCGTTAACTAATCTCTTTCGCTCATTCTTCCTCCAGATTCTCACACTTGTGTGAGAGCACTCCAGCTCTAACTCTATTGAGCACAGCGTATCTTTATGCTAATGGTATCATCACTGTAGAGAAACATGCTCAGAAGTGGTGTCACGTTTAAATTTGTTGCTAGGAGGCGTAGGAAAAATTTTTGAAATAGATGTAAACGGTTACTAGGATAAAAAATATAATAGAGGTAGATCTCTGAAAAATGAATGGGTATGTATTAATTTATTTAATTATCACTGATAGGTCCTTGGTATTTACGACCACACATTAAGAAAGGGATATTTGCAGTATGCCCCAGATCGAACTGCAAGGACATTGATACCAATAATCCAGATGTACGTTCTACCAGGATCCACAAATTATACTAACAATTGGGGAGTTTATTAGCTTCTACGTAGACTTTAATACGTTCACCATGTCGTAGTTCTCCAAAGACCCTGTCTGGGCCTAAGTACTGGTGTTCACATACAAAACACCCAAGTATACTTGTTATGTCTGAAAGTGCTACTTAAACCTTATAAAGGTCATGGAAAGGACATGATACGAGATCATATGGATGCGTTTCTACATCGTTCATATTGTGATTTTTAAATCAATGAACCTGTTCAAACCTTCAGAGGTTCATAAATCATGTAAAAACTTTGTATCGTGCTTATGTTTGTAGACATTTTATAATTTTTGGCAATAAATTGTAATTTCATCTACAAGCGAGATCGCATCGATTAAAAGGAGCTTTAAGGTCATCTGTTGTCGTTCATGTTCGCGAACAAAGTTTTCTTTTGCCCGGATTGCCTTATATTACGCAAAAGTTGAACAACTACTTTGCCCGTCATGATGTAACCCCTTGAAATAATAACATAAATCCATCCTGGACCACAAGGTCGTCTCATGGTCATGTTTGTATTGAACGCTATATAAATGCCGATTTAAAATAACGCTTATTATTCCACTATCTCTGTGTGTCACAGTATAATAAATTTGTGCAACAATTAAACCCTTTTACTGTCTGATATGTTTTTGTTTATCTCGCCTGTAAAAATGGCTTGCTACTGATATCAAGAAATAAATTACTATTACTATTATTATCACCTCTACTCTGTTCCTATCATGGGACAGTGGGACTACTTACTAGGAATAGGTGTCAGTGTAGTGGATACTACTCACAAGGTCGTCCATATGCACTAGGCAGTGGAACGTTGCGTGAAAGTCGAAACATTAAGGCTAGGTGATTTGCTATGAGACAGGGAACAAACCTAATCACGATAAGCAGAAGAAATTAAGACAACCATGAGAATCAAACCTACAGCTAACATTTATCTAGTAACACAAATGTCTTAATTTCTCCGTATTGTGGTTAAGTTTGCTCCCTGTCTCATAGCGAATCATTTAGCCTTACCTCAGAACAACAGTTCTTGTCACTAGGCCATCAGCAATATTAGTAGCAGAAATATAGTGTTCGTCTTCAGTACTGGATGCCGACATAAACATACATGGATATTCCTTGCATCGCACTAGCCGAGATAATCAAAGAGGGGGAGGATGCATAACATACATTCATAATGAGGCCCTTGTGACAAAAGTAGGAGAACTAACGCTAAGTACCATCTCTGACTCACTTTGCCTCATGGGATGTGGCACTAATTATAAGATGCTTCTAGACTGCGTGTACAGAGCACCCTGCTTACGACCAGAAACAGACGCAGCACTGTGTAGCCTATTTGCACGGGCCTCAACCTTAGATGCTGACTATAAAGTGATTGCGGGAGATTTTAATCTGCGACACATAAACTGGAAGACAAGCAGTGGTCCACAACGACACGACGGCATAATTACCGCTGTAGATTTGAATGGATGGAAGCAGCATGCCACACAATCTACAAACGGTAACAATATCCTAGACCTGATATTTTGCCACAGTATCATACCCACCACTACGCAAGTCAGTGAAGAATGGTCTACTAGTGGTTTTTTGTTCTTTGCCAATTCCCTCGCTGAAAACAGCACACAAACAGTACCGATATGGCACAGACACTCGGCGTACTAGGAATACAGATGGGGAGCTTTTGGAGAGACTCATGAAATACTCTGACTGGAAAGGCTTCTTTACTACTGACTCACTTCAAGACTCTTTAACAAGTGTTTTTCACGACAATTCTATCATGCTTAGATACCATAGCCCCCAAAACAGCATGCATGCCCTCTAGGAATACGTCGACATTTCTCCCACATAAACACTGAGAGAAACTCAGAAAGCTTTCAAATTGTTATTTCTCTTCTTATGATTTTTCATGTCTATGCTCACTGTGGGAAACCCTAGAATCTGTTAGGATGTCACTTGATCAAGGTAAAAGAAACAAGGAGCTTATTGCGCTTAAAGGCTGTACTAAAACGAATAATCTGACAGCACTCCTTAGTAAACGTACACGCACCCCAACAGACATTCCATTTCTGATCCAAGACGGCAAGGTATACAACGACCCCGGAGCAATATGTGAAATTTTTAATAACTTGTTTAACAAATTTGAGGCCAAACTACCTACAGATTATAAGCGCATGGTACTTGTAGACAGTACATTGTCCAGGATACCTTTCAGCGCTAAATGCATAGATGAAGCTACCGGAAACCTTAGGTCTACAAAAGGTTCAGGAACTGATGGCCTCCCATCAGTCTTTCTCAAAGGATGTGGTGAGGATATGTTACTTCTACTCCTTAAATTGTTTACTTTGTCGCTAGACACAGGTGAATACCCAAACATTTAGAAAAATAGCTACATTATCACCAAATATAAGGCCGGTGATAGAGCTTGTGCAAGTAATTATAAACCTGTAAATATCACACCTGTTCTTTCACGAATCATGGAGAGGATAATAAAAAAATGGCATCTCGGAATACTTACTAGCACAAAGCCAAATATCTAAATCACAACATGGTTTTGTAAAATGTTGATCGTGTTTAACCTGTCACTTTGACTTCTTTAATCACATTACATCTTGCCACGACCTACGCAAAATAGTCTTAGTCCTATACTTAGATATATCTAATGCTTTTGATAAAGTATCACACAGCATACTTTATGAGAAACTATACTCCGTATGGATTCGAAACCCTTTGCTAAGCTGGCTTAAATCATTCTTAAGTAGCCGGTTTCAGATAACAAAATTAAACTCAGCACAATCATCCTCTAAGAGAGTAACCAGTGGGGTTATACAGGGAAGCATACTAGGGCCTCTCTTGTTTACAATACATATCAACATTATCAGTAGCTGTTTTAACACTGGTAAAACCTTCTTATACGCAGATGACTTGAAAGTTGTCTACTCATGTGACATAATTGAACTGCACGACACTGTTAAGATCGTACAGCAAAAGCTAGACGAAGTCACTGCCTGGTGTAAAGAACACCAACTTCATTTTAACACTAAGAAATGTGGCTGGATCAGCATTCGGTGTCTCAACCTCAACCTACACTTTGTAGTAAATGGGGAACAAATCTCCGAATGTAAGATGATTCTGAACCTAGGCTTAAGATACACTACGGATCTTACATTCAAGGAACAAACAATATTTATCATCTCAAAGGCACGCACACTTATGGGTTGTGTTATCTACAATTTCTACCAACGTGAGTTTAGATTAATAGTATACAAAGTTTGTGTACACCCGCTACTTGAATACTGCCCACTCATACTCAGCAGCCCCCGAATAAGTGATAAGCTAAAGATAGAAGGGATACAGAGATACTTCACAAAAAAGGTGCTGGGGATGGATTGTGAACTAAATTATACTACACGGTGCGATACACTGGGCTTAGAACCACTTTAGAAGAGACAAGCTAAGCTCAATCTGACATTCTATTTCAAAGTTTTACATCGTCTAGCATACTCTCCCGACCCTATATTAAGATTTATCGATGCACCTAACTATAGCCTTAGAAACCATACAGGTACAGTGTGGGTGAGAAGTTGTATGATTAAAATATGATCAAATTTCTTCGTGCATAAATTCACTGCCATTTGAAATAGTTTACCGGCAGAAATCCGTTTGCCAGATAGCATAGATCACTTTATACGAGCGATAAACCAACTATTTAGTGACTCCAAGGCAGTGAATAAACTACCGATTTATTAAAATTCTATCATAACGTGCGAAGTACTCAGTCCGCTCAATGTGTGACACGAGATAACACGAGCAATACTTGGAATAATATGTCTGGAGTTCTGTACCAAGTACTCCGCGACTTACCAAAACCTCAACTTAATCAGAGATAGTTTATAAGGTTCTAAACCCTTAAGCACTCTAAGCATGAACTTTGTAGTAGGAAAAATAACAAAAAAATATATTGGTTTAAAACTATTTTTTCACAACTACTAGCTAACTGCATTTATTTTTGTTCCTTTAATTTTGTATGTTCCTCTATATCATTTCCCCGAGCTTATGGACTGCTCTCATAAGAAATTGGTCTTCGTTACCCTGTATCTGGATATGCCCCATTCTGTTCACTCCCAGCCAGCTCTTTGTACCTACGGGGGCGAGATATTCAACACACAGCAGTCAAGTGGGAACACAAGCTTAGGAAGAAGTCGTGGAGGACCGATAGAAAAGATGTATTATTGAAACAACAAAAGCACATATGTATGTAGGGTAATGTGGTGAGGGTTCCAAATGTGAGAGAGGGTCAACTTTCTTCCTTCAATCTAAGACCCTCGAGCTTCTCGGAACATTCTTTCAGGTTTGCATTCGACTTGCCTGCAGTGTAAGAAAGTAGAAATAACATTAGCGACCATTTAGAGTCCCTACAGCGCCCTCGTCTCTGTTATATTACCTCCCCTCGTGGAAGTGAGGCATTGTCCTCAGTGCCACTACGTGGAATCTGATAGGCATCTCCACCCTCTGATGGTACTTCATATTCTGCGAAACTGGGGGGTGTTTCCAAGGGAGATGGGAAGGTAGCATTCGCTGGCTTCAAGTGATTGTAATGAGCAACTGAAACGCTTTCATTCGGTCTATGCACATGAGGAAGTACGAAGGTGACTGGGGATCTTTTGGCGAAAATAGTAAATGGACCTTGCCATGGTGCATACAGCTTAGTGGATTGATCAGGTGGGCACGTGAGTCGGTGTAGCCATACAAGATCACATACTCTATACTCCGGTCCTTGGCTTCCTCTGTCAGCATTCTCTCTAATGATTACTAGCGTTTAGGTGATTTTTGTGTGCTAGCCGATACGCAGTGAATAGCCGCTTATGGAATCTTCCAACGTAAGGAACATATTCTTTTCTTCAGCTTTGCGAGGGGGCAATTGGATCTAGATCGGTAACTTTAGTTCGTGCCCAAAAAGAAGTTGTGCCGATGAGAAGCCGGTGGATGAATGTACAGAGGACCTATACGCCAGCAAACATTGTGGCAGCAGATCATCCCAATTCGCAGCAGGTACCTGATGTACAAAGGAGCGTTCTACTAACCCATTCAATTGTGGATGGTATGCTGTAGTGCGTGTTTTCCTGACACCGAAGAATGAACATACATTTGCAATGAGGTAACTTTCAAACGCTGGCCGCTAACCTGGATGTAGCGCTGTCAAGGCACCAAAACGAGCTATCCAGGCGTTGATGAATACTTTAGCTATTGTCGCCGCGTCTTGTTAAAGAATAGGTACAGCTTCACACCACTCCGTGTAATAATCAACCATAACTAGTATGTAGCGATTCCCATGCTGCGAAGTTGGAAATGGACCCATCACATCAACTCCTACTCGCTGGTATGGTGCAGTAGTCACCGTTGGTATTAGTTTAGCACGACTGTGTTTGGAAGGCGACTTGACTCTGGCACACGTGTCACAGGACTTACAAAACTCCTCGACATCTCGATGGATCAGAGGCCACTAAAACCGTGTCCGAATTGCAGCTTCAGTCTTCCTCGTCCCTGCGTGGCCTAACTGCTCGTGCATTCGCGTTATCACGTACGATGTTTTAGCTCGAGGAACAGTCGACCAAGGAAGTTTGGATGGCTCCATTAAGTATAAAACATCGTCACATAATCTTAGATGTCCCCACTTGACACAGATACATCGCTCCACTGTCGTCATGTCTTTCATCTCTTGACTTGTAGGTTTATCATTCCCATGCTGCTGGCGGGAATATACTAGGTCTAAATCTGGGTCCGCCGTCTTTAGAGAGCCCCAGTCTACTTCACTGTCGGCTGTGAGGGGGCTGTTCATCACTTCGACAGGTGCGGGGTGGCGTGACGTGGCATCTGCATTCAAAAGTTGAGCCCCCCATCGATATTCACACACATAATCAAACTCCTGCAGAGTCTCTTGCCAACGTGCTAACTGTCCATCTACTTGCCGGAAATTTCTGAGCCACTGTAAGGCTTTGTGATCTGTTCGAACACGAAATTAACGTCCCAAAAGATAACGTCTGAAGTGCTACATGAAATATACTAACGCTAACTTCTCCCGTCTAGTAGTAGAGTAGTTTACCTCACTTTTGTCTAGCTTCCTGCTGCCGTACGAGATAACTTTTTCCTGCCCACCTGGAGAGATTTGAGACAACACAGCCCCAATGGCGTGATCACTGGCATCCGTATCCAGTACAAATGGACCAGCTCCCGGTGATGTGTCAGGAAACCCTAGAATCGGGGCAGCAGCAAGCTTAGCTTTTAACTCTGCTGACTGGCACTCAGCCGTCCACAAAAATTTTCTTTCTTTTTCTGTTAGACGGTGAAGTGGGGCTGCATTATCAGCAAAATTTGCCACGAATCGACGATAGTACGACGCAAGCCCCATAAAACTCTTAACCTCGGCAGCCGATGTGGGGATTGGCCAACTCTGCACTGCCTGTATCTTGCTACAATCTGTCTGAACCCCCCGCGATGTTATGTAGTGACCTAGGAATGTTACTGATTGTTTCAAAAACTGACATTTATTGGGCCTAAGCTTCTTCCCATTCGCGCGAATGCAGTCAAGAACAATCCGCAGGTTCGCCATATGTTGTTCGATAGTGCGCCCATGAACTATAACATCGTCCAAGCATATTAAGCACCTCTTCGGAACTAGCCCTTCTAAAATAGTTTGCGTTAACCGTTGAAAGTTTGCTGGAGCGTTAATTAACTCAAAGGGCATGGTCCCAAATTCGTATAAGCCTGTGGGTATTACAAAGGCCGTTTTCTGTCTGTCTTTTGGTCTAATCTCTACTTTCCAATACCCAGAAGTTAAATCTAAATTGGAAAACCATTGTGCTCCTCCTAACGCATCAAGAGTCGCATCTATTCGAGGTGGTGGAAGCGAGTCTTGCTTGGTAATTGCGTTGAGACGACGATAATCTACGCACAAGCTGAGTGAGTTGTCTTTCTTTTTCACTAAGACTATACAGGACGCACGTGGAGAGGTGGGCGGTTTAATTACCTTCTGTTCCAGCATTTCCTTAATCATCTTATTTAACTCCGAGTGGTAGTGGATCGGCACTCTCCGAGGGTACTGTTTAATAGGTTTGTGGTCGCCTGTATCAATTTCATGCCAAACAGCCCTAGATCGTCACGGCAGACCATTCTCTTCAAACACCTCTCTGAATTTCATCAATACCGACACCACTCTATCTCGGGTTTGGCGATAGAAGTGAGAGCCAATAGAAACTTTATCTATCACAGATAGTTGGTTGGACGCGTCCACAGCTCCCTTGCACTTCGAATTAACAGTTGTGGCTATGGGCACTACATATCTGCTGACCAAAACACAGGACGTCGAGAAATATACCAAGGCCCGATTTTTCCGTAGGAAGTCGACTCCCAAAATGATATCACAAGTGATGTAATCGCACACTAAGGACAGTTGTTTACATAAAAGTCAACCGAACTACAGTGTCAGGGTGGTCGAAAATTGTGCTTGGATGACACTGCCATCTGCTGTTATTAAATGATGGCCCCGTGAAGCAGGTTCTAGAGGCACTTTTATGTCAGACACAAATGCCTGGCGTACTACCGACGTGGACGCCCAGGTGTCGATTAACACCATCTTCTCCATTCCCTCAACATGTCCTAAGACGGTGACTGGTACAAAATCATGACTATTAAATACCGACACACAAAAATCTCGCTCACCTGCTCGAATCTGGCGGTTGTGGTAACATTTCACTGCAAACCTGACAAACCGTTTGCAGTAGTAACAATTTCGTTTTGTGGGTTCTGTTGCATAAAATGAATCGCTTCTTCCTCTTGACACGGGTCTTCGGCGGTGCCGCACTGTGAATAGTGTGAGATTCACCGTTGATCCTGCCGCGTCTTCGAACCGTTCGATCATTGTAAGGGCCTCTGACACTCATTGAACTGGAAATCTAAGTAGCTGTGGTTATAAGTCCCTATCCTGAAGACGTTGGGTGAATCGGGAACAAATCATCTCTTCTCGTGCAACCACAGACAACGAGGGTAGTGCACGTAGAGCCAGGTAGCGTAGCTCATGCAGATAGTCGACGGCTGGCTCAGCTTAACGTTGCTGCCTACCCAGGAACTGCTTCAAATGGCGTGAAGCATCCTGGCAACCGCCAAAATATTCATGCAGGATGGTCCAGCTATCCAAAGTCGAATTCGACCCAGAGAAACCGGAGGCCGTAGCTCGCCGCAACATGTCGTCACTGAGGGCCATCATAATCTGACTGAAACACTCTCCAGGTGGGGAGCCTTCGAGTGTTGTCTGCAGTCTTAGTTTCCAGATTTCGTAGTCACCTCCGGACGTTAACACTGCAATATTATGGAATAAAGGTTTTGCGCACGGAAGCGGCATGACTGGTGGCGGCAGCCTCTGGGCGAGGATAGGAGGTTAGTCACAACTTCCGATGTTTTTTACTTTTGATCCCACCTCCATCACCAATATTTTGTACCTACGGAGGCGAGATATTTAACACACAGCAGTCAAGTGGGAACACAAGCTTAGGAAGAAGTCGTGGAGGACCGGTAGAAAAGATGTATTATTGAAACAACAAAAGCACATATGTATGTAGGGTAATGTGGTGGGGGTTCCAAATGTGAGAGAGGGTCAACTTTCTTCCTTCAATCTAAGACCCTCGAGCTTTTTGGAACATTCTTCCAGGTTTGCATTCGACTTGCCTGCAGTGTAAGAAAGTAGAAATAACATTAGCGACCATTTAGAGTCCCTGCAGCGCACTCGTCTGTCACATTTTGGAATCGAAGCACCAGAGACGAAAAGCGCTTGCTTGCTTGTCTGAAATGCACTGTACTACAACGCGTAAATCTAGTACCTTAGTACTGTGAAATCTGATGTCGTTGGCCTTGCGATTAATTAATGCCTTCATATAGTGTAAACCCCCTATCAATTTTTATCAAAACCCTTGCATGTTAATAAAACTATACCATTCTCATCATGCCTGTAAACTGGTATGTACTCATGTGGAAAAGTTACTTGAGAATAAGTTTATTATTATTATCACTACTGAATGCTTGCTCATGTTAGAACCGTAGTACGTGGTTGTAAACGTAAAACAGGTTTTGCCCTACAGACAAAGGTAGCCTGAAGTTATTTCACACATTATTATATTTTACTGGCCGAAAACTCCACTCACCCTCCATTTATAATGTTCGGCTCGTAAATTTGTGCGTGTGTGTAGTGCACAGGTATAAGGATGGTCCACAGCATGATCTGATTGATTGTAAGTTGATTTGTTTCTGGTAGGTGAAGTGCAGATAATGGTTAAATGGTTCATTAATATCTTTTATTCAGAAACGTCATGGCATTATGTTTTCATGTCCAACCAATTTCATGTATTAAGGGGACTTATTATTTCTTGTGTACATGAACAAGTGGTTTCATCAGCCAGGAGGCTGATATCTTTGAGAGCCACATTAAGTAGCTTGCAAAATACTGGGAGATTGTTTGCCATGCGTACTGCCTCTGGCAGTTTATTTTATATTTAACCATACCCAATCAAATAAAAGTTTGCGCGAGCTTTTTCTTCATATATTTTAATTTCAACTTGAAAGAGTTTGTTACTCAGATGATAGTCTCGAGTGTTGGCACGGTATGCAATATTAGTTGGGATGTGGGTCATATTGTGCAGCAGTTTATAGAAGAAGATTAAGTTCGAGCTCAGTCTTCTTTTTCATAGAGGTTCAAGCTCAGGTACATGACACCTAGTTTTGTTTTTAATCATCCGGGGGTGTTAAGTGGCGTTGCACAGTCTCCACTCTCATTTTGTCACTTGTTCGTAGATTGCTAAATTGGAAGAAATAGTACCCAAGTATAAGTCTTACACATATTTTGTGAAGAGAGTCTTAACGTTTTTTGATAATGGTTAATTAGAATGGAACCCGGGAGTCGTCGTGACCTAGACAGTTTGGCAGAAATGTTCCCAGAGAAGTAAATGTTGTGAGAATATTGTATGCCTAGGTCGGTTACAGTATTAGGTTTAGGAAGTTTGTGGTCGCTAAGTACAAGCTGCACTCCAAGTTTTGGGTTTCTCACACATATCCATCTACATATTGCAGCACTTAATTCCAAACATCGATCTGAGCACCATTTAGTTTGGTTGTTTAGCTCATCCTTCTTATTTTGGTTGCAATGTGCTACGTCCTGTACTTCAGTTTTATAGACTACTTTCAACTCGCCGGCATACAGGTATGGCTTTTCTTCTGTGAGACACCTACATATGCTATATATATATATATATATATATATATATATATATATAATGAAGAATAGGGGCCCTAGAATGCTACCTTGCACAACTCAGGTGGTTATAAGTCGCAGTGTTGACGTTACAGTGCCTACATTCGTTATCTGATATTGGTTTGTAAGAAATGATTTGAACCATCTTAAGAGAGGACTAGTGATTCATACGGACTACAGCTTGTAGATTAGTAGACTGTGTGGTACCCTGTCGAAGGTTATTTTATGTCGAAGTATAGCGTTATCACTAGCTTTTCCTGAATACGGTTTCCAGTAGTCTCGTCAAAGAAATCACTGAGACATGTGGCTCATGGCCTTGTTTTGAAAAAGGTTTGTTGGGGGGGGGGGAGAACTAATTAAGCTCCTTATTTAGTAGGTAGTCAGGTGTTTGATCTTTGATTCCCTTCTTCAATACTCGTGAGATCACTGGAGTGATGTTTATTGGTCGATAGTTTTGGACCAGTTTCTGTGCTCCTGTCTTATGTTCACGGAGTATGTAGGTGGCTTTCCTGGTTTCAAGATAAGTTGCTACTTCTAATGAGAGTGTAAACATTTTAATTAAGAGAATATGTATGTTATGTCCAGCATACCTGTAAAACACTGATGGGGTTTTATTGATCTCCGAGTTATTATTTGACTTAAGCGTCCTTTTATAGGTTCACTAATATTTTTTAAGTCAAATGTCATAGTACTTGGCATTGTATTGCATATACTGTCTACATTGACGTCTGACGTTTGAAATGTGCTTTCGTTGTTTGCGAACCTTTCACTGAGAAGTTCACACATAAATTGTGAGTCACCGTAGGTTACTCCATTTTTCAGTATTCAATGAATACTATAACCTTCAGTTTTATTTGAGCGTTTTTCTGATAGATGGTATAATTAGATGTTTGATATTTGATCACCCCCTCCACTACTTGTAAGATCACTGGTATGGGGTTAATTGGTCGATAGTTATGGACCAGGTTCCATGCTCCTGTCTTACTTTTGAAAAATATGTAGATGGCTTTTAAGTTTTCAGGATACGTTTCTACTTCTGATGAGAGTGTGAGCATTTTAAGTAAAAAAAATAGGTATGTCAAACCCAGCATGTCTGTGAAAAGTTGTTAGAATATAATTAATCCCTGAGCTGTTATTTGACTTAAGCATTTCAATCGGCTTTATTCATATTTTTTAGCCTAAATTGTATAGCATAAGCGTTGTATTGCATATACCATCAGAATTGATGTCTGGTGTTTGGATTGTGTTTTCGTTATTAGCGAACCTTACATATGGTCATGAGAAGAAACATTTACTATAAGGAGGTGTCTCGGCATCAAATTTTCATGCCTAGATAGCCGTCTGTATTGGTTGTTGGCATAATCTCCATGGTTATAGTGATTTGTGGTACTGATTGGTTGGGATGTATTAATGTTGATTTTTATTATTGTTGTGTTTCCACGTGTGATTGTATGTAAATTTTTCTGTCATAACCGGCTGCCGACGAAGTCGGTATAGCTTGGAGCGTGATTTTGTGGCATCTACCTGATACTTCTTTCTGGTGTTAAAAACGACCATTTGGGTGGACGAATGATTTACATTATGAAATTGGAGATAAGATTAACAATATATGCAATACCTTCACTCACCTATCAGAATATTGTTACTTTTTCATCCAATTTAAATTTTATACAGCTTCTTATTACTTTTCTTCTTGTCTCGTGTTTATTTTGTCTGCTTCCTTCGTCATCCTCTGCCGATTGTTCATTGTCACTATTTCGGACCACCTTCCGATCCATAATACTTATGTGGATTCTCGAGAGTAGTACTCACCGTACTGGTTCCCAGTTTGTACATAGAAGCCCTATTCTTCGTTAATCTGATATTCTAATAATGCGGTGACTGTCTACATGATAGTCTGTTTGATTACTATCTAGTGTATGATAAGACACTTCATGACTTTTCTGTAATTCAGTTTCAGGTTTCTCTACAACCTACACTGTTGATGCACCTAGCGACGCAACTTTAATTGTACCCGTAGTCAGGGTTGAGAACATGGCAGAATTGCGTTTCGCCGAGTTAGTTACCATGGAATAAGTTACCGCTCCCTGTCCGCTCCTATGACAATTTACCAAAATTTAAACGCATGATAGGCTTATTTTTTAATACTAATGGGACCCAGCAACTCTTCCCTGAACTATCTAGAAATCCAGAAGAGATGAGTCACGGACCACCTCATATCTAGCATACGAGTTCACGGCTCATATCTTAAGCATGTGTGTCATTAACCTTATGAAATCTTACCTTTCACAGAGACCCGGTCTAAACACTACTATTGTACACTTCCGTAATAGCCAACCTATCAGGGATAAAAATTTGACACTTGCCAAACAAGCTTTAATATCCAAGTATTTGCCAGTTCAAACAGTTATACTTTTCTGATCGCTTAAATAACCAGAAAAGTATAGCTGTCATAATACTATTGCTCCGTTCTGCTGTTTGTTTCCTTTCCTTCCTTTCAGAACTTCGAGATTGCTTTATTTTACGTGAAAGGTTGGACATCTACATTTTCTGTCAAAATGTAACTTCTCGTATTGGTGACATAAACCCATCCTGCTATTCTCCCGCATCACAAGGTCGTCCCGAGGCCATGTTTGTAATGAGCGCTAGATAAATGCCAGTTTAAAACAAAGTTTATCATTCCAATATCTCTGTACATCATTGTATAATAAGTTTGCATAACAGTTAAACCATTTCAACTATCTGATATGTTATTGTTGATCTTGCCTGTAAAAATGGCTTACACCTGATATTTAGGAAATAAATTATTGTTATTATTATCTCGTCTTTACGGTCGTTTTCATACACATACCCAGGGTTGATTAAAGACTCCATGGACATCTCAATAATTAATAAAGATTTTGCTTCAACGGACGTCGTAAATGTGTTCATGTCGTTGCCGGATTCAAGAAGGTCTGGCAGTCATTTTATCTAGGGGCGTGTGAATGATTTACAGATAGGTCAGCATGTTTGTTAATGAATGAATATATATGAATAGATAGTGTGACTTGCAGGGTCTGAAGTTCACTCAAAATGTGAACGCTTGACCTTCTCACGTTATTTTAATCATACTGTTAGGAACGTTGGTTGAAACGCGCGTCGTCATTTACCGTTTACTTGGCGACTGTCCTTACGATAAGCCTTAAGCAGCGATTATTCACAGAATAGCTGTGTTGACTGAAAAAAGCCTACGACAACTGCTAATATTATGTGAACTGAGTGACAGGTGGCCTTCTCAGTTATTGCGTCGTACAAGGAAACTCACTGGCAAGTATGTTTCTGATACAGACGTAATGAAACATCTATGAACACAGCGGTTTCCGACTGACGTTTGGCAAATTTTAAGCAACGTAGAGACGTCTATCAATCTCGACGCACTAATTGAAATGGCAGATGAAATGATACGAGTTTACCATAATAATTCAAGAATATTTCCCGTAAATACTATTACCAACATCTTAAATACAAGCGGTAAGCTAGATTCTGTATGACAGTAGTTAGCTACCCTTATACTTAATAACACCTTTCTTCAAAATTCAGTTTGCAGTATCAAAATTCGTTGCTCTTGATCCAGTTCCAATGGGAGAAGTTTTGTTAGTCTTTAAACTTCATCGTTACAAGCACCCACGTTTAAATGTTAGTTTTAGTGTCAATATGATGACGGTCCTTGTTAGTCCGGATTTTGCAAACTCAAAACAAGAAATAATTGCCAACCTTAAGGCTCACTGGTTAGACGGTTTGGGGTCAAGGCTAGCTGTTTTTGTGAAGTGTTGGATGAAATTTCAAACATAAGATTCTTCTTTGGTACTGGGGCTTAAGTTAACTTAACACCTTCCACATACTTTATAACAGTTCGTCAGTCTATCAAGCTGGTCATATTCCAGACACTAAATCAAAGGGGATTTTGTACATTTAGTTAACGATCTGTGGTGTTTGATGCCGCAAACGTCTTTAAATGCCGGCGTAAATAACGTCATATTTGAGGCTGACTCCTTAAGACACTGCAAACTGGCGGTCGACATAATCGTACTGAAACTAGGAGGATATCAAACTAAGATGGTTTTAGTCAGTAGTATTACATCTTCTTACATATTTCCAATACAGTTTTAAATGTCTCTGCCTAATCTGATTACCTCAGCTTGCTAAAGGGTCTAACGATTAACAAAGCCAGTTAACCTGAGCGATTATTGTTACACCAAACCGTTCACGAGGCGTCACTTAGTATGTAATAAGCCAATATTGACTATTATGTAGTACGAATATATGTTATTGCATGAAATCATCAGATAGTTCAACATTCCATGTATGCTTCTTTTGCATAAGGTGCTTAGAAAAGATCACAGTTGACACTCCCGAGGTGATGACGTTTAAAAATTAACACGATTGCTGATAGATACCGAATTCCCCACCATCACGATTTATTCGTATCTTCACACGAGTGACATGATTTCTCAAAAACCGATTTGTTATGAGTACAACACGAGATTTCAGTCACCTCTGATGGTAATTTTAAAACAGCTAATATTACATATGTTAGTTTTCTTGTGTTGCTGTTTATGTCGTTTGATCTTATGAATGATGTGCAAATGTTTCAACATATCATGGATGAAGTCACTTAGAGACTAGAGTTTATTTTTGTGTAAATCCATAATGTCTAATCACCAGTCGCAATTTGGTGAGACACTTTTAAAACCTCTATGACGCTTTTCAACGTTTTCAACAACATGAAGGCGTCAAGAATCCCCAAATTCACTTTCGCTCTTTAGAAGATTGAATTTTTAAGAAATAACGTCATTGAACACAGCGTCACACCTCCAGCAATCCAAGTAGTGGTGCTGATAGGCACCCCGAACTCCTGTTTTGTAGTGTAGTTGTGCAGACTTCTAGACGTGTTTAATTCATACAGACGATTTATACCATACTATACAATTTGCTGCAACAACTTTCAAACCTTTCAGATAGCTATAAGAAACTTTCCAGTTTTCTTCTTGAAGTGCAAAATACATTTATGTCAATCACGGTCTGTAGTTATTGCTGTGCTACGATAAAAGCAGAGAGGTAATATTATTTTGCTTGCAATTTTTTCCAAAGAATTAAAGTCAGCTCGAAAACTCTATAGTACATTCGATCGTGAATTATACGCCGTGTATCATTGTATGGAGCATTTTATCCGCCGTCTACAGCGCCTTGATATTGTTATTTTACTGACTACAAGCTTTTTTCATCTATAGCTAGCGCGGAATAACTATGCAAGATGTATGAAATTAAACAGCCAATACCAAGATATGAAATGCATGTATATTATCAGCTTTCGTCAATATACCAATTAGAAAGAAGTTCATAACAACTCAGTTTACTTAATTAGAACTGCGATCTGTAATCAGAAGGCAATACTCCACATATCTCGCCACATATAATAAGTAGTGGATGTGGCAACCTGAACAGAATCATACTATGTAGATTTAACCAGAGATGAAAATATCTAAAGCATCAAATCAATTGGATGTAGGAAAGGTCACTACCAGCAATATAATAGGGAAGAGGTATTAATCCTTTGTCCCGACACCAGGCACTTGATTAAGTACGATTAGTATAGTAAACATATGTATTTGACATACATAGCGAAGCACGAGAGCAGGCGTAGAGAGCAGAAAACAAAATTCAAGGTTACAGAGTTATCGCCGTTATGTTTTAACAAATGTTGCTAAAAACGTGTATCAGGTAACATACTTATGAGAGTTGAGACATTTATAATGCCGATATACTTTTGCAAAAATTAGTGCTTATGAGTTGCCCTACACACTGTTTAATCACGTCTTATGACAAAAATCCTCCGCCTGTAGCCATACAGCTGTAATCTATATAACACATATTACCAGTGACATTAGATTCACTGAAGAGACTATAAAATAAAATATGCTTTACATGGAAGTGGATTGCAGCTTCTGGTGTTACGATCAGTCATTACCCTCGCAGTTTTAGCTACCTATTTGAAGGACGACCGTGAGCTGCAGAAGCAATTACAAGATTAATCTTATATGAATGACGTATTCAGCAATTAATTATGTATCTACTGGCGTCAACCACTTGTCTTATTCAAAACTTTAGGCAGGATATTTTTCAGTGTGGCAATCCCATATCACATGCAAATATAAGCACAACATTCAAGCTAAATTTTGACCGCTAAGTGTGACCAAACAAGGATTTAGATAAACATAGATATTCATATTTGTGCTTATAGTGTTAGCGTTGCTATATTCACAGACACGAAACCATGTCTCCAGCTAATTTTTTAGTTACAGGCAAGCTCTTTAAACATATTCACACTGACATCATTGTCTCCTTGACTCAGCCAAAATTACTTGCATTTACTCGATGGGCAATTGTCTGCCCTGTCGATAACATTTCAGACTAGAATATCGCCAATGTATTGATGGACAGGTGCTATTGCCTAAACTCCGGTGTAATGTAACTGACTTCTCGGACAATCTAATCCAGACCAAGGGTCACCTCCAACCTGTCCGTCTAGACGTGCGTAGACGTTAGTATCTGTTCATTCAGCTTTAGCTGTCTGTGAATTTGCCTATATCTAAATTGGTGCTGTTCATTAATCATTAGAGCTACCCTACTGTGGTTTATATGGCCTTGTTAAGCAAAATTAGTGTTTATCATCACCAAGGTTAAATTTGATAATTTCAAATAAATTGAGCATTGAATAGGTTGCTTATAAAATGAGTGATATGAATAATCGAATTCGGTTATTCATTTCTCTGAAGAAGCGACTTGCACTAAGCAGCAAAACGTCAGAAAATTTTAATTTCTACTCATTGGAATTTTACAAATATATATCACTCATTTTATAAAATTAGCATTTCTTTATTGAGCGACACTGAAGAAACAAAACAGTTTTTATTAACTGATTAAAGTTCTCATTCGTTAACAATGAGACGAAGTATAACTAATTATCAACGGAGACGAAGCATGTTAAATCTGAAGACTGTTGATGACACTGCTAATCTAACCAATGGTCTGTCTCCACTCATCACTGATAAGCCTTATCCTTTAACAACAACCCAAGTTCCAGTAGATTCATCAGCAAGCCTATGCGTTGTTTCGTTTTGCTGGCTAAATGATTTGTCTAACTTATATTCCTGTTTTGACGAACTTAGACTAAAATTTCGTTGCTACAACCTTTACACTTTATACAATATGTAACGTTTGTTCATTCATTTGAATCCTATATATTCGCACACATTTTTCCGTTATTCCTTACCCACTTCCTAAATGTTGCATACCAGAAAGCACCAGATAGCTGTTTCATCATATATGGATGTTGTATGTGACTTAAGAGTCAATCCATTACTACAACGACTGAAGATTGTACGTTATTTGTACATTCAAATCAAAACTTCATAATCAGTAAGCATACGTGTTAAATTACCTAAGCTTAATTGTTACGTCTGAGGAGCTACTAGAGTTTTAGAATACCACTGGGATTCTTCTATCAACTAAATGGTTACTTCCTAATTGAGTAACAATATCGATTATTATTCCCAAAACCCATTGTTGAGAAGAATACATAAAATATAAAATAGCACAATAAAATGCATACACAGTAAATAGGGTTATGCTTCTGAATAAAATATACTCCTAGTAACAGCTCTAATACTTCAAGTCGATTCTAGAAACAATGACTGCTAATACTGGAATTCGGTCCGACCAAACAAGATTCACTAGTATTAACAATCCATCTTTTTATAACATGGTTAACAGAAATATCATGCTTGTATTGGTTTTCCGCTTTAGTCATAAACTCAGTGTGAAGTTCAATAAGCATACATCTAGTAATATTTATTTTTTATTTATATTGACAAAGTACTCTTTTTGCACAAACACCTTCATTTATCTGCCTGAGGTCATTCATTAACAAACTAAGCAATAGAACAAGCACGATAATACTTAAGTAGGTGGCGATGGGTTACCTTGAATCATTATTTTAACTGTCATTAAAGAAAATGCAGTAATCATTTAATATTGAAAATTATTTCTTTACTTTTCTAATTATTAAGAAATAACCCAGACTAATAGGATGAACTTGTATATTCCCGTTGATTTGTTATAAACTGAAGCTGGTCAGTCTCTGTGGTCACTCTCTCACTGTGAACATCAACATTGGGATGCAGGTACATCCAGCCGACGAGTCCCAAATAGGACGAAACGCGCGTCCTGGATTCCACTTGCCAGTCACAATCCAACTTAAGTAACCCAGACTACTGATTAACTCATAATGTAAGTAAGTGAAACAACATTAACATACTGTTCACTGTTAAGTATGAATAGTGATAATAAAAGACATTAAAAAATTTCACAGTTATTTTTCGATATTAAAATAGGATAGAATACTTTGGAAATAAATGAACGTAAAGCACTACTTCATACCATGCTAAATTTTATGACACTCCTTACTTTAATCGATTGCTTGCATTAGTAAGTGTTCATTGCTCAAGTATCCCTGAACCACCAGGATTACAAAGTACCTCTAGGTTGTTGGTGGACGTTACATACTCCAGTATAATTTCCCTTTACGCGCATCTTATATGTTGTAAATGTTGTTACTATCTATATACTGTCAACTTTATATTCTTTTGTGTAAGAGTTAACCCTATTCTGATGTGTAGGATCTGTACTTACTTCTTGACAAAAAGAATAATAAATAAAATTGTTAACGTAGACTAATCGTACACTTTAGTATCTAGTAGTTGCACAATGAAAACAAAAACTGGACAAAATGTGGCCATCTGAACTCAGTATCTTAGCGTATACAACACTAACACTTCAGTAGAAACATATTGAGTTCATAGTATAAGATTCAATCCTGAGATGCAGATGCATCAAGCTGATGAGTCTAATACAGAGACCAAACTCACATCCTGAATTTCATTATTAATCCCATACTAAATAAACTAAAAATTTTAGTAATTACTTTACACTTTATAAGTATATGCACGCTAGTTTAAGTGGTACCCATTCATAATTACGTAATCAAAACATGACATTATCAAGAATACAGTGACGAATTAATTAGGTTTTATATGTCATCTTGGAATTCCTTTCAACAAGTCAGAACGAAACATAATGAATTTATATTACTCTATATATTTTGTTTGAGTCGTGAATGGGGAGAGTTTAGACATATCGAAAGTCATCTACCACCAATCACATAGAGTAATTGAATTGATTTTCTCAAGCTGATTTTGATACTTTCTTGAAGGCGAATTTCAACTAACGGAACTCTTTATAGGAAATTTATTTAGGTTACCAACAGAATCCGTTTCAATCCATCAAGATTTCTTTGTACCCGACTTCTCAAAGCTGCAGAAGTCCTGACTATTCATGATATGATGCCGTAACGTTGCATTCAAAAAAGTATATTTTTACCTCGACCTCCTTTGTTATGTTATTATTATTATTATTTTTAATAGTAGTGATTATGTCTCAGTGAACATCCACCGTAGAAAATAAAGTGTTTATTTCCTCTTTATTCAGTCATTATTTTTCACACACCTGCATTCTTAATACCTTCAACTTCATTTACAGTTCTTTCAGATATTATTTCATTTAATCTTCTTAATTGGCTTCGAGACATAACCGTTCTGATTGTCTTAAATTATATAAGTGAATTTGGTTGTTTGTACATTGTGTTTGCCAACCTGAAAGCCCTGAGTTTTTATTCCCTGGTGGAATCGAGGGTGTATACTATTGAGGAGTCCCAGACTAGAACGAAACATTTGTCCAATGATTCCTGGCTTTTAGTGGCAGCTAACCAACAATTCCTAGTGTATATTTGTTCATGTTTTTCCACTGTTTATATGTTTCTCATAAAATTGTTTTGTAAAAGTTTAATATATACGATTGTACAACTTGATATTGAAATGATCAAAAACAGACTGGTTTGCTGAAACTTGCGATTTAATCCCTTTAATGGGAATTACAAATATTTGTATACTTGTGTCACAATGATTTTAATTCAATGTTATTTAATAGTATTCATTCAATGTGATTTTGTCAAGTAACCATTCATATTATAGTTTGAAATGTGTCCTCAGTTGGTGATTTCCTCTAATAATCACTTTAACTTAATTGATAAATGTACATGAGTTATATACTTAATTGCCTTTTTAACTGATTGTAGGTTATATCTTTCTACTTAAGTTGGTTTGCTCCTTCTGGTTATCTAGGTTGAGGCGTTGAGTACAGCTATAATATATTCCTATGACATTTGTGTTGTTTGTGTTATTGGTCATTGTTCTTGATTACCTAGTACATAATAATTATCTGTCATTCAGAGATCTAACAGAATTAAAATATAACTTGATATTTGATAAGTGAATTGTAAAAAGATCTATGATGCACTAATTCAATATTATTACTACTGTAAAAGTTAGAAAATGTAAAACATTACCAACTCATACAATTGGATTTGTTATTGTGTAGATCAACTTTGTAATTGTTGTTAGCTGTTAGGTATTACAAATTTTTTTTGAAAACAATATTTCATTCACTCACATTAAACATGGGGTAATATTCTGTGTCATCTAGAAAACAAAAGAAAGAAGTTGAACTTTAATTAGATTTTATCAGATACTTTATCATTTCAGGATCTTTTGAAATCATGTTTAGAGAAGGATATAATAGTATGACAGAGAGCACAATGAAGTAATTATATAACTCATGCATGCAAATTTAGTCATTCGATCTAGTTGAAGAAGTTTGAAAAACCTTCTATGCTAACAGTATATTGTTTGTACGGATTCTCCTAGTGTATTACAATTTATATTCTTAGTCGTATTGTTATAAATTAGTAGAAAGTGAAACAGATTGTTGGGTTCACAAGTTTAATGCATGAGAATTTTGGCTTCCTTATCTAAACTTGATGATCTTAGTCAATATTTATTCTTTACAGATGTAAACTGATGTTTAATGAATTGTGAATAACATTCTCACAGTAACCTATACATAAACAATCGTCTATCATTTCTGTTTGCCTAGGATTGTAATTACCAATTCAAAAATATGCTGGTGTAAAGAAGTTAGTTAAAATGACATTTTATTATGGCTAAATTTAATTGAGTTGATTTAAATGATTATACTTTCACATAGTTGATTCGTACTACTGAAATAACAGAGCGTTGGCAACATTTGAAATAGTTATTTGATCTGCCAATGAGTTCAACTACCATACCTTTTAAGTCAGTGACTTAAACACTTTCTTTATACAATAAAATCTGTTCATTTTTCACTGCTAGTTGAGACATCTGAAAGGGGGTTTCATCTGGAATAAGACTACATAATTGATTAGTTGCATATTTAAGATAAATGCTAGTAGGAATCAGTTTATAGTTTCTTAATGTACTTTAATGACCTGATTTTTAAATGTAAACAGTGTACACTTTAATTAAGAGTTTAAACTATTAACTGTTTTGTATGTAATCTGAATTTTATTTATGCCCTATTAGATATTACTAGTAAATTTATGTACTAACAGTCAGATCTTGGTGTTACTGACAAGTACTTGATCTAACTAAGTATAAATCATCAGATGTGCATGCATAGCACACTAACTAGACATTATACTGTCATAAAATATCGGTTAGATTGGTGAGTGGGTCTCTTTAGGGACAAACGTCTGTAACTCATTAAATTGAAAGTAGAGTGAACATGCTTTCTAACTGAATTACCCAAGTAAAATTAATAAACATAATGATTATCAATAATCTATAGTAGACAAATAGAAATACTACTCATTTAGAAATTATCTGTATAAGCCATTCACTATGATACTTAAACAAACTACTTACTTCCATCATTCTACTGACAAAGAAAATAATTCTGTTAACTTTTTATACAGATAAGTGTTAGGGATTCGAAAGCCCTAGAAGTACGATTGTTCTTTTTATCAAGTTGTATTGATTTTTTAATTAACATGATTTGTAAACTTTCGTCACTTGTATGTGAACACATTTGACAACATTTAATTGTATTATTAAAAATGTTGATAATTTCAATTTGATGAATAATCACTACGATTATTTTGTATATATAAGGGAATGTGTAAAATATAATCTGAATCTGATTCCAATTCTGATTTCGATTCTGCTTGGTTGGCCTATCGGCTTGTTCCTCTATTTTTGGCTTGGGACTGAATGGGCTTAGGGCCAGTCGCGCATTATCCACTAGACACACCTCAAT
Organism: Schistosoma mekongi; assembly: GCA_034768735.1. Taxonomy (NCBI): domain Eukaryota; kingdom Metazoa; phylum Platyhelminthes; class Trematoda; order Strigeidida; family Schistosomatidae; genus Schistosoma; species Schistosoma mekongi. Next base: position 21,698,745 of record CM068305.1, read on the forward strand.
AAGCGGCCGCGCACAACGATCAGTTTTCTTCGCGACATAACAATAAGTTACACGCAAATCATTGTGAATACAAAATGTAATTAAATTGTATCTGATTTAAGATAATCTTGTAGTTTATTTTTTTATCTTCGTCATAAGGTGATATTAGTTTATTACCATTCGGAGCTAGAAAGCACTATACATCAGTGTTATCCCAGTATAGAAATCCTTAGCATTTCTTATCCTAGATTCCACCAGAGAATCCTCAAAGTACAATCAAACCTCAAACTTCTACATGTTCATTAACAATTCAATTTAAAACTAAATTACTTTTCAGTTCAGTAATCAGAAAAATTATACAGAAGCTATTTTGAAATTATATATGAAAGAGGGAGCATTTTAAATTAATTGAATAGCATGATAATGTAGTACTTTTTATCGTATTTTATCTCTTAGTTTAGATTACTATTAAGTCAATATTGTATATTACTGATGTAATGCATACAGTAAAATGTATTTGCTTTTAGTATATTTACACATAATTCATGCTATTTTCTCTTCATTAATGTATATAATACAATGGTTAATGAATTTATGAACATGAATAACAATGAATGCTATTTAGTGAAAACAATGTAATCTGAGATAATGAAGTTATTTATAGACTTGTAAAATAACTTCATATTTGTTATTTATTATATCTATGATAATTTAGTCGGTGTACAAAGTCTAAATGAAATATTTTATAGATTAATTTAAATAACTAATTTAGAAGTAATAGGATTAGACGTTTATGTATCAAGTTAAGGGGTTTAAATCTTAAGCGATGGATCCAGATGCAATTGCCACTTTCGATTACTATGTAGGTATAGTCACTTTGTTATTCAAAGCATAACATGAAACAATCTCTGTATATTATATGATTTTGATTTTTTTCGCCAGTGAAAATGTTAACACACACTGATATAGAGTCCTTTCAAGGGATTGAATAGTTTCTAAGTATTAACTAATTCGCTGGTTTATCATTCTCTCAAAATCAATATCACTAAATGTAAGTCAATCACTAGAAGTGTTTTAACTGAATGCTCCAGTTAGGTCTATTAATGGAGAATGAATAAATGAAAGATAAACTACTTACATAATATCTGATATGACAAGCAGTACAAAAGTAAATTTCAACCAAGAGTTTTGCATTTTCATTGTACTAATATATGTGTAGCTTTTTACCATCGTAATGGTTAATATAGTAATTGCAACAATAAGAGAAGTAAAATACAATCGTAATAGGTTCACTATCTTTTGGTAATACTTCAAAAGGGAAAAAACACAATAGAGTCAATAAAATTTTACAGTAAGAATGAATTCGGTTTGCATAATTCGTTGACATCTCACTTCAATCACCAAAATGTTATTCAAAGTAAATTATGATAAGCAAAAAACAGTAACACTAACCTATATAAGTTGGATTGTGACTGGCAAGTGGAATCCAGGACGCGCGTTTCGTCCTATTTGGGACTCGTCGGCTAGATGTACCTGCATCCCAATGTTGATGTTCACACTGGGATTCGAACTCTGTCCATTCCGTGTCGAACGCCACAAGTTTATCCTAATAAGAAACATTAACCGTTAAAGCTGGATCAGTGGTCTAACGATTAGGGTTTTAATTTCGATTCCGTCATGAACTGTATTTGCACACTACTAAAGTCTCCTAAACTCAGTTATCAATAGTTGTTTAACTCAAACCAATTTACTATGTCGAATTAAAATTCTCCAGTGTTCGCATTACTCATTTACAAAAAGTAATAAATGAATACTGATCGACTGTTTAACTTCAAAAATGACTTACCAGTGAAACTGATTAGAAAACGTGTAAATGAAGTTAGCTTTAAATCAAACATTCAATTAGTTTGGTAATAAATTAAAATAAATTCCCTGGAAATATAAATGAATAAAGTTTATGTTATTTATATGATTTGAAAACAAAATTGTTGAATAAACAATAAATAGCTCTTAAAATTAAGAAGAACACATCACAATATACATTGCCGGTTAACTTAAAATGAAATAACAAACCTATTCAATATGATCGTATATACTATGCCTTAGTTGTGAATATAATATTAATCTATTAATGATTGTTCATTATTTCAATGTGAATAGTAAATATCATTTAGAAATATCATTTTACAAAGTTTTATAAGATTTCGATTTCTATTTGTCTATTGGACATATTATATAAAGCGTTTCTCTTAGTTGCACATCATACAACAAATTTTAAGAAGATAAAATAACGGTATTAATAAAACTCGTTTGTGTTTTATTCTTCAAATGATGAATTGACATGTGAAATTGTTCAACTTTGCTAAATTTAGATATTCGATAAGGAGGCGCTTTGAAAGTACAAATCAGCTGATTGGTTAACCTATAAAATTGGTACAGATAAGCTATATTTTGAGTGAAAATACTTAGTTTCTAAGTTCTATGAAACATTAGAATATTGTAAAAGCTAGAGGATAGAAAGTTATTTGTTGTTTCCCTATCCTTCAATTACGCCTTTTAAACGCTTCCGATTGAAGCATATACAACTACTACCTTCTAATAGAGTTGTTTTGAATCATTACTAAGTGCCTATTGTAAATGTTTTCCATAGTTAATCTTCCGACATATAACCTGCTTCAAATTTAAATCTTTTGCATAGAAGGTATATTTGTGATTGAAAGTTATTTCAGTAATCATAATAACAAAACTGCCTTTAATCATTTTAACCACACCTAATTATTGTAAACAATACGGGAATGACGTATAAATTTTACGAATGGATTATATAAATAAGATTTCATACGTTGATCAGGTTATGTATTGCCTATATAAACTACTATAAGAGAATGGTATTCCAGGCCCACCTTGCGTATTTTCAACAGATATGTTTTATATTTTACCGTTATAACTTCATTGTTTTTTTTAAAGTAACACATCTCTCACAAATAATTGCACACGCTGGCTATATGGGCTTTTGTCAACCTATAACAAAGCAGCTACGAGGTACACACCTGTTTGAAGTATGAATCTTACGGTGACTGAGAGTTTTGGTGCACTAATAACAACAGAATACGAAATAATCATTATATAAGTTAAGAAATTAGATCCGATGCACAATTTGTATCATGTACGCTGGTGAAAGATTTTTTATTTTTTGATTAAATTTTACGAAAAATCAAATTTTTAATAAACTGAACAAGAGTTAGTGCATATCATGACTTTACAATAAAGAACTTGTGAAAGATTTGAGTAACTCCGTTATTAGTAATGTTGAATTGATATTGCTCAATCTCTGTTGATATGTATGTATTCTGATCAGATTGCCTCGATATTCTTATTTAATTACAAGATATTTGTAAAATCGATACATTTTAGCCTTATTAATGATCTGTAACTATATGACAACATCGAGGTAATCCATTTTAGATAAATGTATTGGGTTATAAATTAATTAACTGTTTGTTTTGGATCTGGGTCAATATCATACAATATTCTTACAACTGACTACACTGTAAAATCGTGCACGGAAGGCAGCTGATGAATTCATTCGAAATGTAAACCGGTGTCAGACAGGGCTGCATATTCTGGCTGTTTCTCTTTCTGTTGGTGGCTGACTGGATTATGAAAACTTTAACACCTCAAGGCGACCTAGGAATATGGTGGACGACATGGATGCAACTTGATGACTTGGACTTTGAAGATGACCTAGCTCTTCTATTCTACACACAGCAGTAAATGCAGATGAAGACGGACAGTGTAGCAGCAGCCTATGCAGACAACAGTTGACCTCAACATACACAAGAGGAAAACCAAGATCTTCAGATACAAAACAATGAGAACTAACCCGATTACACTTGGTAGAGAAACTCTGGAAGATGTGAAAAATTTTAAATACCAAGGCAGCATCATCAATAAACATAGTGAAGTTGATGCAGATATGAAGGTGGAAAGGTAAATGCAGCATATCCACAACTCAGAAACAGGTAGAACTCAAACCAACTATCAGCCAACACCACAGTCAGAATTTTCAATACAAATGTGAAGACAGTTTCGTTGTATGGAGCTGAAACATGTAGAACTACGAAAAGCATCCTTCAAAATATACTAGTGATTATGAACAAATATCTGCACAAGATACTTCTGATCTGTTGGCTAGAAACTGTCAATAACAACCTTTTGTAGCACAGGAAAAACCAACCAACTGACACTGGAGTTGGTCAGACACACATTGAGAAAATCATCAAACTCTGTCACAAGACAAACACCAAGGTGAAATCCTCTATAGGAAAGAAAATGAGGAAGACCGAGAAAACACTGCGTCTAGAATTGGAGGAATATATAAGAGAATGAACAGCACTTAAGAACTTAAAATGAAAGCTCATGGCATAGTTGGTTGGGAATTGCTAGTCGGCAGCCTGTGCTCCACGTGGGGTAATAGGCATTGATTGATTGACTTGGATTTGGGTCGGAAGTAATGATAGTGTTAGGGACTGGAAATTCTCATGAATACAATTGTTCATTAAATCAACCAAAAGTTGTATTGATTTTTTAAAATATGATTTGTAAACTATCATCACATTTATGTTAGTGAATGTGAGTTATACTCACAGAAGATATTTGAAAGTATTTCATTGAATTAATAAAATTAGGATGGTTATTTTTGTGGAGATTGGTTATTTTATTTAACTGACTATATCGCAGATTGATGTTGGCAGGGTACCATTGAAAACCAGGAGGCACTGGACAGCTGTTTCGTTCTAGTGTGGAACTCCTCAGCAGCGCGCACCCCAGATTCCGCACCAGGAGCTTCAGGTTGACGCGAACGCCTAACCATCTGCACCACTGGGTCGGTATCCAATGGTAGAATTCCCACTTCCATCAATCTGTGAGGAGTTCCACACTAGAACGAAACAGCTGTCCAGTGCCCCCTGGTTTACAATGGTACCCTGCCAACATCAATCTGTGATACAGTCAATCAAATTAATAAAATGTTTATGATTTCAATTTGATGAATATTCACTATGAATATATGATTACTTTGTACACAACTAACTCTCTCTATCTTACCGGAATAAAGATTCCTGTCTCGTCTTGTCTTTCGAATTTGCAACTAGGAGGGTTGAAGACGTTCAAGCGCTAAAGTTGTCTGTGGCTACTTAAGCTATCAAGAACGAAATATAACAAATAGATTTACTGTTTTTCAAGCTCTAAAATATATACATCAGAAGAATTGTGTTAATTGACTTTATGTTTTCATTCGGGAATGTTGACTGAGAGGTTCCCTGGTCGTATTTGTAACTGAAAAGCATACTAATGAAGTATATAAATATATATATTGTGAAGGGCCTTACCAAAACACAACTTTCTACTTCATAGGTTAGAAGCGAATTATCATCAAAAGTTTCAAACTTTAGCAATGTTATAGTAATATGTCATTTACTAAAAGACATACTTTCAACTCAATTCAACAAAGATAATAACGTTATTCATTATCATATTAACGTTCTAAGTAACAAGAAACTATTTAAGATTATTTTTCTTCAGAATGAAAAACTTTACTCCAGAAATGATCTCTATCATACCTTAGATAAATTATGGAAAACGAAGTAGTTGGACGTATTAAGTGACTCTCGGATTAGTGAATTTTCATTATTTTTCATGGATTCATAATTGACAAAGTTTCAGTACAGATTAATAATGCTAATTAAACATTAGTCAACTAATTAATACATACTAATTTTTTGTAAATTGTTATTTTATTTAGGGAATTTATCTTGATATTCAATTAATTTGTTTATTATTACATTTTAAGTGTTTACTTGAATTTGTTATTTTTTTATCACAATGTTAGATAGGCTGATCAGTTTTCATCTTCATGGTAATAAATATCATCCCATTTTTTAAAATAGATAATTTAATAAATATTTATTTTTAAAAACTTTGAATGTAATTAAAATAAAATTTGAAAAAAACTTAAATAAATTTGTCAATATTTCCTGAATATTTTTAACATTTTGTTCTATAAGACACTTAGTAACAAAAACACATAGAAGTCAAAACATTAAAAAAATTAACAACAATAACAACTCAGAATCTGGCACACTGCCATTTGGGATACAACAACAAAAGGCTTATCTGTAGTCTTTACATGCTATTCCAGTGTGTACGTCCAAGGTCGGAGATGTTATAATTAAACAATTCGATTTGTGATTAGCTTCCAGAATTATTGAAACGATCAGTTATTCAATTATTTAGTAGGGACTTATGTCATGCTGTCTAATTTATAATGCTAACGACATTTTAGCAATCACAATTTATTATTGTCGATAGCCTATGTCAATGTATATGATGCAACACTACGTGGTAATAGGTAATTCAGCTTTATACTACCTACTACTGTAATAGTTTGGACTACATGTTAATTACGAAATTTCATCAGGTTTTATGGATACGTAATGAATAAATATAAATATTATTAGTAATAGAGCTAAATCATACACCTTACTTCTTTCACTCTCAACATTCAAAAATGGCAAATCGTCTGATTATCTTCCGGTTGTTATATTGATTCCCCATATTTATTTTATAATTTACATGGAAACACATCAAATAGAGGTATATTGCAGTGTTGTTACGTACAGTTTAAAGTCATTCTCAACAATACTAATTAAATAACGAGCGTATTTTATCCGCACTATAGAAATTGTGAATTGGTTATCCGACATATTGTTAAGTAATTTAAACATAATTGGGATTTAGTTGATTGCATTCATCACAGATAGATGTTGGTTAAGTACTACTGTGAACCAGGAAGTACTGGATCATCCTTTCGTATTAGTATAAAACTTCTTAGCAGTAGGCACTCCTGATTAAGACAAGGGATTCAACTCAGATCCTTCAGGCCACACAGCGAATGCTTAACCATCACCACCATTGTACTGGCCGGCGTCCGGTGATAGAATCCCCACTTCTACCAATTTATAACACAGCGCGACGATTAATAAGTGCAATTGGTGATAATTATCCCACTCTCGACATTTCTGAATATCGCCATTAACGACTTCTCACTATATCGTCATTACTGTAGTTGAGTTGAGGTGGTTATTTGGAAACATTTCTTAAGTTTGACTGTTTGCGTTCGTCAATATCACACAACCTAAATCACTACTAACAGAAACAAATATACGTATTTCCTATCTCCACAAACCCACCTCAATTCAATAATAATGAGGATTTACTTGGACTATAATCTCAACACTTTCCACTGAATACTTATCAGTAGCTTAGCAACAAACCATAAAATCAAAATAAACGATAACGTTCGTATTCATCGAATTTTCAGTTTGATCGATTCCCAGGATAATCTGATTAATTTTAAAAAGACATTGTAAATAACTTATCTCTAGGAATTCGTAACACATCATGCTCAATTAATTAACAACACATTTGTGGTGGTGGATAACATGCATTTACACAATGTTTTCATATGACTGACTAAATTATGTAATTAGATTGCATTTGAATATTTCCGTTGGTTTTCTATGGACTGAAGTTGATCAGTATCTGTTACCATATGCACATCCTCAGCGGGTAGCCTCATTATAACAATTACCCACAAGTAATATTTGATTTGGATTATGGTTGAAACTCAGTAGCCTAGTGGTGAACGCGGTTGCGTTTGACACGATGCGAACTGAGTTCTAGTCCTGGTGTGAACACAAAAACGGAGGCAGGTACGCCCAGCTGAGTTCCAAATAGGATAAAACGCACGTCCTGGATTACGCTTGCCAGTCACAATCCTAATCAAACAATGATTAAATTATTTTTTTAAATCGCCCTAACATTGATTACTAGATGATAAAGTCAGTAGCTGTAAAGTTTAAATGAACATAAATTGAAAGAGAGTAATTTCAAACTGTTAGGGATTCGAAATCCCTAGAAATACAATTGTCATTTTATCAAGTTGTATTGATTTTTTGTTAACATGATTGTAAACTTTCATCACTTGTATGTGGACATATTTGACAACATTTAATTGTATTATTAAAAATGTTGACAATTTCATTTGATGAATAATCACTACGATTATTTTGTATATATAAGGGAATGTGTAAAATAGAATCTGACTCCAAATCTGATTTCGATCCTGCTTGGTTGGTCTATTGTCTTATTCTTCTACCTCCGGCTTGGGACCTAGTGGGCATAGGGCAGTCGCGAATTATCAACTAGACACACTTCAACAAACGTCTGCTACAACCAACCGATTAACAGGCGACAAAACCTTTCTCACGTTATAACGCAAACAAATGTTTATTTAATATCTTAAGTATAATTGTGAAGAATTAATTTGAAACTTCTTGTACTTTGTAATCACCATACGTTTTCTGATGGAAAATGTATTATATTGTTTCATTTTAATCTAAATAGCAACTGGTAAGTTACGTAAAAAGATTATTTTTCTATAAAGTAAGATGTAATTTCATTTTGACGACATTAAAGTTGTGCTATTGGATACAGAGACTGACTTATTAAATACACACATTTTAGATTTCTTACCACACGAAGGCATCAGTTGTGACTTAATGTTACAACTCATTGTACATATTATTAACAAGGTTAACTTTGATAATTTCAAATAAATTGAGCATTGGATAGATTGTTTATAAAATAAGTGATATATATATTTGTAAAATTCCATTGAGTAGAAATTAAAATTTCTGACGTTTCGCGGCTTAGTGCAAGTCGCTTCTTCAGAGAAATGAATAACCGAATTTAATTAATACAAGATTAAATAATACAATGGAACAAATAAAAAACAAAATAAACTCGTACAATCAAAATGCGAGTTTGATCGTATCATGATATCAAGTTATATACGTCAAGGTGGTTTGAAATGAGACATGTATGTAAATCTTAGTGTGATGTGTGAGGAAAATATGTGAAAATAAAGTTGTATGTATGTTCATGTGTATGAAATTCGATGTACTTTAATTGTGGCTAGTTGGATAGAAAGTCCATGTTGGGTGGATAGAAAGGCCTTCCCTTTTGTTAAGTGCAGTTGGATTTAACAAAATGTGAAGCGCCTCAGCTATTCATCTTTCCTTATAATTGGAAAAACCTTTTTGAATGATTCGGATATTTTTAATATCGATCTTATGGTTGTGATAGATAGCATGTACTGCTATTGCTGATTTAATTTGTAATTTTTCAAGTTCAACAGGATTATTAGGAGGTCGTTTTGTGTAGCTTTCATGTTCTTTGTCACGAGTTTTGATTTCTTGTGAAGATTCTCCAATATAGAAGGCATCACAATCAACACAACCTAGCCTGTAGACACAATTCTGTGTTGAGGTGAAAGGGATCTTGTCCTTTATTTTAACCAATGCACTTCGAATAGTGTTGGTAGTTTTGTAGAAAGTTTGAATTCCGTGCTGTTTTAGAATTCTTTGTAATCCATCTGTTGAGTCTTGGCGGTAAGTTAGAACGGCTGTACGAATCCAAGATGTTTTGACTAATTTACTATTATTTAGTAATAAGTCGTTTCGTTTTTGCAAATTTTTAATAAAATTCATTGGAAAATTATTAAGCCATAGGATGTTGACCATATTTTTGTATTCGTATTGCTTGTCGTCTTCAGATGTAGTGAGTCTACTGGCTCTTCTGAATAAGTTTAGAGCCAGCGATATCTTTGCACTGAATGGATGTGCTGAGTTGAAATCGATATATCGATTTGAATGTGTGGGCTTGCGGTAAATTCTCAGATTGAGTTCCATTTAAATTTCTCTTAACTAAGCAGTCTAAAAATGGTAACTCATTGTGTTCATTTTCACTTTCTAAAGTGAATTTGATATTCTGAGATAGGTTGTTGATTCGTTTGGAGAATGATCGTAGAGAAAAGTCTTGTTGATGATGACAAAAGTGTCATCAACATATCATAGCCGAACCCTTGGTCTAATGACATTATTGAAAATGTGAGATTCAATATGAGCCATGAAAAGGCTTGCTACAATTGGTAAAACAGGGGGAGCCCATTACTACTCCGTTGGTTTGTTTGTAGAGAATCCCTTTGAACGTGAAAAAGTTGAATCCAAGCATAGGCTTAGGGATTTCATGATTAAACTGATGCTTAATGGGCACCGGCTAGATAGTGTATGATCATTTTCTAGTAATCCATTAATAAATTCTAGACATATATCAATTGGAATACTAGTATATAAAGATACAACATCATAGCTTACCATTGTTTCAATATCTTTAATTATCAAATCTGATATTTTTGATTTAAAATCATATGTGTCTTTGACAACATTGTGTAAATTTTGTTGTAGCAGTTTTAAAATGTTGCTAAGATATCTAGCAAGCGCATAAGTACATCGAATTTCAAACACATAAACATGCATACAATTTTATTTTCACATATTGACATATTTTCCTCACACATTACACTAACATTTACATACATGTCTCATTTCAAACCACCTTGACGTATATAACTTGACATGATGATACGATCAAACTCGCATTTTGATTGTACGAGTTTATTTTGTTTTTTATTTTTTCCATTGTATTATTTAATCTTGTATTAATTAAATTTGGTTATTTCTTTTCTCTGGAGAAGAAACTTGCACTAAGCCGCGAAACGTCAGAAATTTTAATTTCTACTCAATGGAATTTTACAAATATATATCACTTATTTTACAACTCATTGTGTTTTTCATCAACCGTTATAGTTTGAGTAGTCTTAAAGTTGAATATTTCGTACATTGGTTTGGCCTAAACATATGTAGTTGCCATCTCATGGCAAAAAACCGGAATCGCACTCTTTCAAGTATATTCTTTACAGCTGTTGTGACTTTTCGGAATAAGTTAGATTTAGCTAAACATTCAGCAACTATGATTCTTTTTATTACTCAAATCGTTAGGTTTTCCCGAGCTCTTTAGTCATTGTTATATGAATTTTCTTTCTTAGTTTATTGTGATCTTCATATGATAATATTATTGTGAACCCTGAACACAACTTCAATTTCATGTTAATAAGCAATGCAGTAATTGGTATATAAGTGCCATTCCTTTCAGTCAGTAAGTAACTTCGCCTTAGCTCTCATTTACCCATTTGCACACCAGACAAAGTCGATCTAAGACAAAACTGCAATCTGATTTCAATACACCATGGTACTAGTTGGTCATATACTACAGAATAAACGATTTTATGTTTTCATATTGTCCCACAGTAATCCGCACTGGTAGGTACTCCTTTATGTGTCTGAATATTCTTCCTGATAATTCACGTTCGTACTTGGCACCACAGTAACGGGTGGGTTAAAAAGTGTTTAGAAAAATGCATATTATTTACTCCGTGAAAAAATTAGTAGTTGCAATCCTAATTAATTCGCCAATTATGGAAATTATTTTACAATAAACTAATTACAAATGATATAACTTCTAATGGTTGACTAATAGATCAATTCGGAAATTTGTAAACGGTAGTCGTCACCAGTTGCATACAGTAATTTAAAAGTAAGATACTTACTAACTGATGACTTTAAAGAAAAGTCGAATTATATTTCAGGCTGTATGTAGTAGGAAATTCTAATTACTGAATTATAAATTAGTGGTTTAACTGTAACAAAATTGTTGCGAAACTGGTAGTTCAAGCACTCACTTATTAATGGTTATGACAAGTTGACTTTTTAAATGGACTAGTTCTTTAGCATTCAGTGGTCTCTGCCGAAAAACTATACAAAAGTGTGGTAGTTAATGTGAAGAGTATATTATACTTGATTCACAAGATTACAATGAATAAACTAAATATACCATCAGTAGTAATCAGTAAATATGAATGGCGTCAGACATGGTATGATTATTCATATCGGTTCTTTTCGGCATTAACAATGAGTATATTGTAACTCTTAGATTATTACTTTCATTGCTGTTAATGTCATCTATAGTTAATTAAACCTAGTAGCTCAGTTGATAACAAATATTTATTTAAATCACAAGGTATAAGCTTTGAATGATATTGTTCGCGCTTGTATGTAGCCAAGATACGAGATGATCGAGAAAGGTGAATACTGAACTTGCGTCTAAGTGAATGAATGGGACCTGTAATATAACTGCAATTTGACTACGAGGACGCTGATTAGTTGATGCCATGTCAGAGTGACAAAAAGCTTTCTGCAAATATAGAGGGTGAGAGTGCAACTCAGGTAATGTCAAATTTCTTGCTGAATGAAAGTAAAGGCTACTATATTTAACATACTAGAGAAATCAGTAACAAAAAGAAAAAATTACATCAAAGATCAAACTAGTAAAATTGTGTACAGACATCTTGATAATCCACCTAGAGTAAATTATGACAACTCGTGAAGAAAAACAGATATAACAATCAGTTGTCTATGAAAAACCTACATTTTAAACAACACACGTCATAGTTACTGAATGTTTAACGGATGGAGCTTACCAGTAAAATGTCCTTATTCCACAAAGAATAAAATCCATAGGTTGTGATCCCTCATACTTTGTCCAGTTACAACAAGATATACTTTTCTCTACAGACATTTGTTCCGAGATAAAGTTGCATCCTGCCGATGAATCGTAAATAAGACAAAATGAATGTTACGAACTCCACTATTATATACACTTCACCTATACCAAAGAATTTTTTGTTTGCAAACTCAAGGTGTATTTGTTAAATGCCTGTTGTGAAAAATAATTAACTTTAATTCATGTACTACCTTTTGATAACTTTCTTGGAAATCATTTTCATTTCAAAACTTGAGAAGAATGGATACGTGTTAATTGTTGATAATTTAGTTAATTATGAGTATCTTAGTCTTCTAGTCGAATGTTCAATCATAGGCCTACCTATTGTTTCATCCATATAATTAAAACATCGTTATTAGAATCAATTACACTTCACGATAGTTATTTTTATTGGTCAACTATTATCTCTATTTAATTCCCCCCCTTCCCTCTCAGAGCGCAGGTATTGAATAAGGATTAACACAAACCGAAGATTCATTTAAAATGTCAATTTAGTTGGTACCTTCCTTCTTGAAACCGAGATTTTCATATTTTTAGACAGCATTATTAGATAGTGCAATCATCATTGAATCTTACCAAAGTTTTGGTGAAGTTAACTCTCCTGATCTTCAAACATAGTTTGGAAAATTTTTGTTTACTTTTTATAAAATGTTCAAATACTTTGTCATTTATCAAAAATATCTTTTCATCAAGAAGAAGTTACTTGATAAACATCATATGTGTATGCATTTATTACCGAATACACAACAAAAACGTCTTCATTTGAAGTCGCCGTCAAAATATCTTCATGCTGAACCATATTATCGTTTTCTGTATCTCAATTGGCATTTTTGGTTTTCTTAAAAATCACGCTAAAACATAAACGTGATTATGCTACTCTTATGAAATCCGGTACAGAAACTAATTTGGATACACACAAAACTGTAATAAAGCTATAAAATATACTTATTTTTATGCTACAATGTTTTATGTTATTGTACTTTATTTGTGCACAATTTACAAATATAACGGATTCTACTTACAAGATTGCTAATAAGTAGTATACAGCCGGATGTCTGTTGGAAGTTGTGACAATGAATAGTCAACACAAAGAGTTGGAGAACGTTAAGAGGCAAGATATATTTAGAATATCTAGGCGACAAAAAAGAGGAGCGATAAAAACCGGTATAGAGACAATTTGGCGAGGAGAACATAACCGACGTTACAATAGATGATCAAAGACAAAAGATGAAAATAACTATAATCACCTAAAGTTTATCCATATGATAAATCTGTGTTTTTTAGTCAATCTTCATGCTACCGATATGACTTAATATAATGTACGGTCGTATTAAATGATACGTAGTTTACAAACCGAATCTATAACTTTTTAAAATGATTTAACCTTACAAGTTTGTGTCGCCATTTGTTTTACACTTCTCCTATTTACCTCAACCCCTCCCTCTTCCTCGCGAATTAAATAAATTTCACTTTATGAATTCTTATTGAAATATTCAACCGACTTATGCATACACAAATTTCCATCGACTTGTTCAGTGTTTAAGCGATACAGTTCACAGCAGTCAGCACAAAGATGTCCCAGTTTAATGAGCCTTTCAATTATGTATTAGGCTACTTATTAAAATATATATATATACTTTTGAAAAACAAAATATGGAAGAATGAAAAAATCTATTTATCAAATTGCATGTTAGTTGAACATTATGTAAGTGAATGCTTTACAAATCTCTAGGGATAAACCGGCTAGGTCAAAATGTTATCAAATTCAGTTTACCTACATTTTCTTATGACTTATCTCTTTAAAAGATATTCTGCAGACATAAGCTAAGTGAATAATACAAAACTGAATAAGATAGTGTCACGTAAATTTATAATTATTTATTACATAATGAATAGATGATCAATAAACAAAAAGTCTAGCCATTCAATTTAAAATGTTACTTGGAGATAACTAGTAGATGATATCATTAATAAAACTAAATATATTGTAGGCGATATTATCCATAATGTCTTCAGTGTTGAAAAGATTAGTTTCAATCATTTTATCGTTTATTTAATAAGTCAGCACTGTATAATAGTGGGGTAAAGTTTAGGAAAGTTTACAGTTCAAGCATCTTCATTTATCCACCATTTTACTATCAACATTCCATTGCATCAAAGTAATGTGTAAATTTAAATTGAAATAGCTAATGACATGTACACAACAATATACACCTACTAAATTATTATAAAAAATCACATACACTTACAGAATATTAACAACGTTGAGAATAACTCCCAATCTTATCATGATATCTATAAGGTTTTTTATGATTACTGAAGTGAGGAAATACGTTGACTTAATTTCTTTAAACAAAACTCTAATACTCATATAAGTTTAATAGTAGCTCATTTGGACACTTAAAGTCTTTCATCCTTGAGAATTATCACCAGTCACATACGAGTTGACATATATAATGGCCTAACTCAATAATGTATACCCTTTAAAGTGTTCAATATGTGACACTTATATTTTCATTTGTGTAACAAACACTATGTTAGATGTTGTGTTATGCTAACTAATACTGACAAAAGTGAAGTGTCCATTTTTGTCAATTTTTAATTCGTGAGTTCTCGTTAGCTGCATTACAACTATATTCTGATATGGAATCATGGCATCATAATATGTAATCATAAGCGTTGGTCATAGAAAACTAAAAAATGGAAATGACGGTTAAATAAATAAATATATGTTTATATATATATATGCTTAAGGTCATTCAAATAGTTGACATTTAAAATGTAACACGATAACAAGAGTGTGATCATTTAGAGTTCGGAAATCGATAAGGTGAAGTGTATATCATCTATAGTAGATTCGGCGGAATGCTAAATAATTTTTTTCGTAACTTACAATCACAGGAGAATAGTAGGGTGAATATAAATTGGAAGAAAAATAATAAGTGTATGCCCCAAAACATAACAACCCGATAATTAAAGTGAGTAACATAAGCGATTAGCATAACCTCTTCATTAATAATAGTAGTAATAGTAATAATAGTAATAGTAGAATTTACCCAGGTTTACCATGGTAACGACAAACTGATAATTGTCGCTTTCTAAATAAACGGATTTTTCTTTAGTTCTGTTATGGTTACTGTTTTGGCGAATTTTAGGAATTTTCAATTCCTTTATCTATTGATTATTTTAAAAGATTGAAGATTACTGATAGCGTGATGACAAGCTATTGCACTATATGGAGCAGTAGCATATTTCAGTCTGAAACTTATTTGAACATTCTAAAAGATTCATTAAATACTTCAATAACTACAACTAACTAGTATACTCACAGAATGGTAAGATTAAAGATGATATCACGAATTGGTCTGAATTAGAAAACCATTGGCAACAACGAGGCGTTGGATATCTCTTTTGTCCTGGTACAAGACTCTTTTTAGTGTGACTCCACGACCCCGCCAAGATTCGTACCCAGGACCTTTTGTCTATGTGGTGAACACTTAACCATGAAACAACTGAGCCGGTTCTGATGGCTGAAATCCCTAACTCTAGTCAATTCGTCATATATTCGCGTCGCTATGTCGATTGCCTTTGGTTGGCAATTGTCTCACGCCTGATATGTTTGAACTCCATTGGTCATATCTCACTAGGACTGCACGAACTATTCCCTGAAATTAGTCTCTAATGAGTTTATATTGCACACTGACTGGTTTGGAAGATGGCTCTTTGGTTCAATGGTTATGTGTTTGCCACGTAGACAAAAGGTTCTGGGTTTAATATCTTGTGGGGTTGTGGATACATTTTAGAAGAGTCCCATGCGAGAAGGAAACAGATGTTCAACGAGTTCTTGTTATCAATGCCTGTTTAACTCTGACCAGTTAGCGATATAAACTTGACATCGAAAAATCTTTACAACACCAAATTACAATCATAAATTTAATCGCTAAAATAATGAAAAGATTCAACCTTTAAGATAAACTAAAGCAAGGCATTGTACATGGATCACAAGAACGATTCAAGATGCATAGTATCAATGTTTATAAAGAAATATACAGTAAAGATAATGAAATTAAGCTACAACGTTGTTTACTTTTGTAAACAATACGGATACAATAATCTTTTAAAGTATTCAGTAGTTTTTCAAATTTCGTTTTAGTTCTTCCTTAGAATTTACTTCTGACATAT
Organism: Schistosoma mekongi; assembly: GCA_034768735.1. Lineage (NCBI taxonomy): Eukaryota > Metazoa > Platyhelminthes > Trematoda > Strigeidida > Schistosomatidae > Schistosoma > Schistosoma mekongi. Next base: position 21,715,488 of record CM068305.1, read on the forward strand.
GAAATCTAATCTATTGCAACTCACATATATGTATATATATTATTGTGGGGTCTAAGAAATTTATATAAGTAAGGTTATTATTCTATTATTTAAGTATGCTAATTCACTGTTCTTTACTTTTCATTAAGAAACATAGTACTGTATGTTGACTTATAAATATTTATATTTATAAGCACTTAATATCGGATTATTGGTTACTTTGTAATAAAAGTTTTCAAATCAGTACGACGTATTATAGAACTAAATAATGGAAATGTCATTTATTAGCCGTGGTATTGTTGAAAATCATGGTAAATGGTCATTAGTATTATTCATAGTCAAAAACAATGCGGCAACTATATATTCATGGTATTGTATGGAAAATCACAAAACATTTTGTTGAGAATTACATAGTGATAAGAATTTGATGAAACAATTCAAGTAGTCTAGTGGTGAACGGGATGGCGTTCGACACGAAACAGACTAAGTTCTAATCCCACTGTGAACATCAACATTGGGATGTAGGTACATCCAGCTGATGAGTCCCAAATAGGACGAAACGCGCTTCCTAGATTTCACTTTCCAGTTACAATCCAACTTAAGTAACTTCCTTCGTACATTCCAATGACCCACTGTTTCACTTATTAAATATTTAACAATGACTTCAAGTAAATTATCTAAGTTATTCCTATTAATTGACTCTATAGGACAGTAATTTCAGAAAAAAATGTCAATTAAACTCTGATTAGGGACATTTAAGATGTTTAATAGTTATTGGAAAATAAAATTGTTACAGGTTGAATGAATGACAATTTATTCTACTTTAGAATGTTTTTTCATATACCAACCAATATTGATATGAACAAAACATAGTAACAACAAATGAATAAGATATAGCAAACAAAGATAATGTAACCTACTAGTATAATGTTATTTTCAGTTAACTGATGTTAAATACCTAATAAAGTATATGCCTGAAATAAAGATGTGTTTGAAGTGGATTATGTTTCAAATGTTATAGGTATAAATGAAAATTATAATCTAATTTAAAATGTGCAACCATTTATTAGTCTACCATAGAGTTTTACAGTCGTAATCAGATTAGAAAAATAGGATGCTTTCTTTCACCAATTAACTGAAGAACATCAATTTGATAATGTGAATGACAATATCATTTTCTCACTTACTCTCTTAACAGGCCTAGTTTAATCGTTAGTGTATTCTGTCTATAGGTTGGCAAATGTTATACTATATTTAAATATTATGCTATACGTGTCACTGTAGCATACTTTAGTCAGCGATATCAAACTATGGGTGAAATACTATGAAAGTTGTAACTTTGTTTTACATCTGCATAATGAAATGAAGCAACTTATTGTGCAGTATAAATGTCATTTGGTCGTTTAGGTTACAGGCAACGTAGATTTAAAATACGTCAAGAGAAATTGCTGAAACTATATCGACACTGGAAAATAATGGAAAGTAATTTCAATGATTTATTTGTATTAGAGAGACAGTATAAAGGAATTTTATCCTCACTACGACATTACCGAACCTAATGAAATTGGATAAAGTTAGAAGGAGTTCTGAATTAATGATGATTTTTTTTATCAATGAAACTATTTTAAATCCATTGCGATATCAAAACTATGGGTGAAATACTATGAAAGTTGTAACTTTGTTTTACATCTGCATAATGAAATGAAGCAACTTATTGTGCAGTTAAATGTCATTTGGTCGTTTAGGTTACAGGCAACGTAGATTTAAAATACGTCAAGAGAAATTTGCTGAAACTATATCGACACTGGAAAATAATGGAAAGTAATTTCAATATTTATTTGTATTAGAGAGGACAGTATAAAGGAATTTTATCCTCACTACGACATTACCGAACCTAATGAAATTGGATAAAGTTAGAAGGAGTTCTGAATTAATGATGATTTTTTTTATCAATGAAACTATTTTAAATCCATTTGATTTTTTAAGAAAACACAACTTAGACTTGTCATGGATTGTTTCTCTTTATATAAAGTAACAATGTAGGAGCTTACTAAAATATTTTAGGATTTTTAAGATATCATCGTTAGTTCTTATCATCAGATAAAAGCTGTCTGATGAACAAATAAAACTTTATACAGCGGTGTGTGTGTGTGTCACAAACGTAGTTGCAGTTTGGCATATTGAAGTATATACCCTTAATGAGGTAAGTGAAATATTGTTTATGATTGAGTACATTTAAATAGACAAATTCTAGTGAACTTAAATATTCAATGTTAATAAGTTTAAGTTTATGAAATTTCACGTTACTTATTGTTGAATGCTACTGTAATGCCGATATTGGAAACGGACACGTGTTTTAAAGCCAGTAAATATCTAGAAACAAAAACGAAAGGATTTTTGTGTAAAAAGAATTATAACATAAAAGGTTTACTTAATGATAAAATATACAGTAAATATACTGTTATCAACTCCTTGAGGTTATAAATATGAGTAATGCCAATCCATATTCTCCAAGATGCCATCACAACTAATGTATATTCGACTAGAATTCTTATTAGTGAGATTGTCCAGTACATATTTGTGCATAAGAACAGTTCATAAGCAAACTATTATTCTTCTTAGTATTAGCAACAAACAAAACTAGGAAAATAAGATTTTCAGAATGAAGGCTTGAGATATTTTATTTACTGAAGTTTAGTGAAACATTCAAAACGAACTCGGAAATCATAGTAAGTAGTACGGAATACAACGGATATTTGTAACTACAAACGAACTCTTGTACACAAAGATCGAATCTCAAGTGTAAGAGTAATTTGACTTAAGAATCTTTTGTAACTAGTAGGAAATGGTATTCGATTTTAACTTGAACTAAATCTGGAACAGTGTAGAAGCAAAAGATGAAGTCAAATAAAATTCACACCTGAATAAAATCGTAAACCACATCTAAGTACACTGATTTCTATCTGTCTAACTTACGTTGATTGGTGTTTAAGCAAATAATTATGAATAGTTCAGTTAGTTGAAATGCATTGACTCTTCCATTGATAATTTTGCCGAAGTGCACTCATTAAATGTCTCACTAAATTAATGTGAAACTGTACTGCTTTTGGAAATGACAGTGAGTTTCAAAGAACTTGTTCAGCATACTTAGAAGAAATCCTTCTTTTTGTTTTATAGTAACTATCCTTATGTGTTTATAGAGTTAATGTAATGACACCAAAGCCCTAATGAAGTTATGCTGTACAAAGTGGTCAATGAATTTCAAATGATTTCCACCTCATCAAGCCGACAATCATTTACATACACAATTTAATTCACAGAGAGAAAATGTCTTATACGCTAGCGTAGGCTTTAATATAACTATGCATCTCCTAAAAATATATTCTCGCCTCACTAGACTATCCTGTATGTGTCCCGTATGGAAGATGCATTAAAGCCGACCATGATTAGGGCGGGTCGATCTACGGAGTCATCGGATGGTTTGGCTTCACCGTAAGTCCACATAAATTAGCGAAATATACTATCTTTATGGAGTAGAATTGGATTATTAGTCAACTTTCATTCAACATTTACATTTTAAGTAATTTGGTTCAAATACAAATTACAATTAATCAACAATAGCTTATAATTGTACCTGTAGATAATTCAGTAGATAATTTGTATTTTACTATTATTCCCTTTCGAAATAGGGTATTTTTTAGTTCCACTAACAGACATAAACCATACTATGCATTTTCTTCCGTAGTAAAAGTTCTTCTCTAGGAAATTAAGTCAACCTTTGTCAGTATTGCAAATGAGTTTAGAAGGTTTTATGGAGACTGGTATACAAACTGTTGTTTGTATACATGATAAATTGAAGTTGGTTGAATACCCTTAAAAATTAGGAAACACTGAACAGATATTTGATTATAGTGCAAGATAGCTTGGTAACGTTCCCTTCGGGATTCTATCAAGGATCTGAAGACGTGATCCTTACGTCTCACAGAGAACGCATGATAACCAGAACTATTGAGCAGGCTTCTGTTTGCAAAAATCCCACTCTAATCAATTTATGATTTATCTAGTCTATCAGAAAATTCCATCGGTGGTAACTGACGTGCTTTCCCTATATCTGAACCCTACAAGTAGTGACTTCTTAATCGAACATCCAGAATACTTTGAAGTCAGTCATTAGTGAGCAAACTAAAATAGTCAGGTTAAGCTAGTATTGACTGATCATTGGGCTATGTCACGAATTTATTGGAATCGGAATTTTATCACTGGACACCTGTCCAGCAGTGTTGATAGTTGAAAGGATGACCTTAAAGTCCAAGGTTCGATTCCTTGATCGTTTAATAGATAATCAACTAATATGATAATCAATTCAAATTGATCTAGTTTAGACAACGAGGCGGCATTGAACAGCTATCTCATTTCGTATAAAACTAATCAGTAGTGCATATACATTAATTCAAAATGTTCAACTATAGCGATACACATTTAACCGTTAGATTATTAAACTGATATTTTTAAATTAAATCAATTCATTACCGATTTGTATTATCTTAAACAATTAGTGTCAAATAGTAACTGTCTTGCATACAACAACCTTCACAACTTTATATTACAATTATAATAATGAAATTTACTTTATTCACAATTAATTTAATTATTATTTTGTTTAAATGAACAAATTGATCAATTTTGTAAACATGCAAAAAATACAACAGGAAATACAAATAAAACATGAAAATATAAAATGTATTATCTTTAGAAAAATATGGTATTACATTAAAAAAAAAAAATAAAATAAAGAAACAATATTGTTATGCAATATGAAGAATTTATGCCAAAGAGAAACTATACATACAAATGTTTATCTAATAAATGTAACAATTCATTTAATACGTTTACAATTGTCTACGTAATTTAAACGAAACAATTTTGTTTTTTAGTTAATCAAATTGTATAAAACATCTTTAAGTTAAATTTATTTTATATATGAAAATGTTTAACTGAAGATTTTGTTTTAGGAAAAGTTGTGAATTAAATTTATTCAATGTAGTATGAAGTAAATGTTTAGATAACTTTAAAGTATTGTCAATATCTGAAGAGATTATTTGCATATTGTAAAGATTTTTGCATTAGAAGTTTTACATTATACATTTACATTATACATATAAGGCGGCCTGCTTAAAATCCTGGGCTACCTTTTTTACGAATATCTCAACAAGTTATCTTTCCGTTTTCTGCTTTGTTTAAATTGCCTAATCATGTCCCGAAGTCGCAATGTGTACTCACGCGCTTTTATAAAATGTTTATGACCTATCATGTGCAATTCAGTTAGATCTAAACGCAAACATCATGGTAGCTGGCAGCACGCGTTAAAAACAATCAATATTCATCAAATGTCTGTTCCTGAAATTCTTAGTTTTAACTGCAGATCCCTTATTTAAAAAGCGGACTACCTACAGTTTCTTCTTAGTCTTAACATATACCGCAACTGTGGTTTAATCACAGTTCAAGAATATTGGCTACATGACCTGTATGATGACAACTTGGTATTACTAAATGGTTTTAAGATTTTTCGTCAGGATCGTTCTGTCATCAAGAAAAAGTGTGGAGATGGTGTTGCTACCTTCGTGAACACGAACTGGTGTAAATCTAATCGTGTATGTTTTAAGTTTTCGAATGGTTTTATAGATTGCCTGATATTAAAATGTCGTCCGAAACATCTGAATAAATATAAATACATATATATTACCAATGTTTAAGTGATTCCAGACTGCACATCATCTGTCGTATCCCACTTTGCCGATGAATTCACAGAGTTTGCTGTAACTACTCTCAATGGGTCTCTTTCAGTTGTTAATGGATACTTTAACTCGTCAGACTGCACTTTTCTTTCATCCTTAGGCCACCAAAACCTAGTACACTTCCCAACTCCCCACAATGTTATGGTTGACTTAGTTTTTGTCAATGACATTGGAATATACGAGACTCGTAAACGTGCCCCTCTTCTAAACTCCGACCATTGCATCATTCGAGTTTTTCCAAAAGTTTATACGAAATCAATAAAAAATACAACTTTTTGTCCGACTAGGAAAATAAAATATAGAAATTACTCAGATGAAAACATCTACAAGTTGAATAACATGCTGGAATCAACTAACTGGAATCTCTTTACAAATGAATCGTTAGAAACCACTGTAGATGTCATTAGTTCCTACCTCAAGTTTTGTCTTGATGTCTGCTGTCCTAATGAAACAATTTTTATTAGATTTGACCGACTAATTTCCCCACATCTTAAACGACTGAGGAGAGAAAAAGAAAGTCACTACAGGAACAAAGATTATATTGAAGTTAGAAGGTTAAATGGCCCTATATGTCAAGAAATAAAACGTTTGAAGGCATTGTATGCTGAAAAGCTGATATCCTGTAAAAACTCTTTTACTGTTTAAAAACTATTCATAGAACGTACACTAAACAGATTACAGAAGATACACTTTTAAATGCCTGCTCGTTAAATGAGTCTTTCATACGGAAAGGATCTGATTAGATGCTCCTAGATCACTGTAAATTGAACAAATACTGTGGTCCTATATTCACTGAAATTGAAGTTTTAGAATGTCTGAAGACACTTAAACTACTTAAACCAGGTCCTAATGAGATTCCGAATCTTCTCTTCAAGAAATGTGCTAACGTTTTGTATTAGCCACTGACTAGTATCTTTAACGAGTCATTCTCTACAAACGTGAAACCAAAGGCTTGAAAGAAGATAAAGGTAACACCTATACTGAAAAGAGCGTCTTCTAGTGGTAGTGTTAGGTTTAGACCCATAGCTATAACTTCTCCCTTTCTCAGAACTATGGAAAAACTTCTACTACGTAAGTTGCAACCAACAATGGAAGGGCATATCGACCCATATCAGTTTGCATACAGATGCAATAGAAGTACACTGGATGCGGCAGTTGCCTTACATCATAATATAGTGTGTAGCTTAGAAAATGGTGAAAAGTATGTCCGAAGTACGTTTCTTGATTACACTGCCGTCTATGACTCCGTTCCTAGATCTATATTACTGAATAAACTTGAGAATATGAACATGGAAAGCTGGATAACCAACTGGCTATATTCCTATTTCTCCGAAAGAGAACAATATACTGTGTACAAGGGGAAGTGCTTCACTCACTTGCTGACAGAAGTTGGTTTACCTCAAGGTGCTGTCCTTTTCCCCTTTCTTTTCTCATTTTTCTTGAATGACCTGCCCTCTTCTGTGAAAAATACCTTTGTCAAGTACGCAGATGATCTTACTATTAGTAGGCCTGTTTCTTCTTCCTCAAATTGTTGTGAAATGAATTGTCTTTTAGCGAATGTTGGACGATGGTGTAGTTTGAATGGTCTTCAACTTAATCCCTCCAAATGTCAAACAGTCAATTTCAGTCTAAGACATGAAAAGGATCTAATTGCTCTTGTGAATTCACACGATGTTTGTAAAGTTGAAGACTCTACAATTAAGACTATGTCGAATGTTGATTATCTTGATGTAACCTTTACTCCTGATCTATCTTGGTCTTCGCATGTTTTGTTTATATCAAAGTGGGTTTTCCTTTTAATATACTATGTGAAGAGATTACGTAGTTTTGGTATAACCAAGCACTTATTATTACAATTTGTCAGTTCATGTATATTACCGATCATTTTATAATGTTTCCCATTGTTTTTTCCCGGACTATTGAGAAAAGACCATGTTGTGCTGTGTAGAGTACTGAAAGCTGTTAGTAAAGTGTGTGGTGAAAGCTACGACATTATTATAAACATGGTTGTAGATAGACGTTTAAAGTCCTACAGACAGTTATCTAAGGTTATTCTATCTGACATAAACCACCCTCTTCATTCAAAACTTTCACCTTGTTAATCTCCTGGCAGAACGTGACGCTACTACATCAGGATTCAAGCACGTAAAGAGAAGTATAAATGCTCAACTATTCCATATTTAGCACATGTTCTATGTGATGAAAAGTTTGTAAGAACCGATCTAATCAGAAATCTGTGCTCTTAAAAATACGGATGAAATGCAAAGACTCCTGTTCCTTATGTTACTGTAATTTTTGTTGTTGTTGTTAACAATATAAAATACGTATATTTTTTTCAGATGTTGACATGGTAAAAAAGTAACTTGTTGAGACATTGTATGCTGAAAATTCATATTGTACTAAAAATACTATTGAATAAAGCTATTATTATTATTAGATCAATCAATCAATCAATGCCTGTTACCCCAAGTGGAGCATAGGCCGCCCACTAGCATTCTCCAACCAATTCTGTCCTGAACTTTCCTTCCCAGCTCTTCCCAAGTGCTTTTAATTCTCTACATGTCTGTTTCCAATCCCGACACAATTTGTTCCTAGGTCTTCCTCTGTTTCTTTGGCCTTTAAGATTTCAAGTCAGTGCTTGTCTTGTGACAGTTTGATGGTTTCCTCAATATGTGTTCAACCCACCTCCAGAGTCTTTTCCTAATTTCTTCCTCGGCTGGAAGTTGATTTGTTCTCTGCCACAGAAGGTTGTTGTTGATGGTATCTGGCCAACGAATCCAAAGAATCTTGCGCAGACAGTTGTTAATAAATACTTGTATCATCTGAAGGATATTTTTCGTAGTTCTCAATACAAGTTTCAGCTCCATACAACAGAACTGTGTTCACATTTGTATTGAAAATTTTGACTTTAATATTGACTTAAAGTTAGTTTGAGTCCCAGATGTTTTTTCAGTTGTGGAAATGCTGCCCTTGCATTACCTTATGATTAGATACTTAATTGAAATCAAAAAAATCTACAACACTACGCCAAAATCGAACTCAGGTCTTTCTAATTTTACGAGTAAACCAATGGTTCACCTTCTTACTACAGCTTCTGAAAAAACCTTCATGACGTTAACCATCATCATAAAGTTATTCATTATTAATACTGGAAAAGCTCATTATTAAAATTTGTTAAATAGAACCATTCATATTAACTTTAGTTAATAGTAATATTTATTAGGGATATAAATTAGTTAATTTGCAATATATATCAGTACATGGTTCAATTCATTATGAATTTATAGTCTGGATAACATTAATGAACCATTCATATTCTAAAAACTTGAAAAAGTTTTCTACTTTACGGTAATTATGTAGATAGAATAAAGTATATTAATTACAAATTGCAAAATTTATTACATTCAATAGTGTATACAAATAAATTTACTAGTCAATTGTCAAACTTAAATCTTTGTATTGTGCTCTGTAAATGTAAACTCATCTGTAGAGATTTGTAGTTTAAATTGCTAGGATATTTTGAAAAGAGGTTCATATTCATCACAAATTAATGGGTGATAACCATTAAATAATCTTAAGATATCCTAAATGTTGGACTTTGTATAACATATTGTGAGTGTGCAGCAATCAATCTAAGCATGAAATCATTGCATAACACACATAAATGTATATGCTACATTTTATTTCATGGAAAGTTTGTTCAACAAGTCGAAAAGCAAATCATCTTTAAAAAAATCATTTCTCGTTTACATTTAGTTTCTGTGTTAATGAAATTAAAATCAAAATACCAGTTTTCAAACAACGTTTTCAATGAGTTTGGTGAGTTTAACGGTTACTTGATTTGCTACTTCATGAATCTAAATGTTAAAAAATTGGAATGATTCAGTTAGTACATTTATTTACAAGCCATAGTTGCAAAACATTGTTGAGATACATCATAGTTATAATAAGTTAAAGTTTTATAAAGTGCACTAATCTCGTAGAACGAAGAGTAAGATTTTTAGAGGGATACTATCAGATTTTTCATCAATAAATGATGTTATGAGGGTTTCGTTTACAAATATTTCTTCGCCTTCTTCATGAGCTTAATTAATGTTGTTCTCAAAAGGAATTCCATTTGTTGACAGTGTTATGTCGGATCACTAAGGAAGGGTAAAATCTTCCAAAACTGTTTTTTAGAGAACTTATTCATTTATTCTGGTCGTGAGTAATGTAAACATTACATTTCTATTATTGTTACGTTCTTCTTACCCTATCCTTCTGTTTAGTATATTTACTGTTATTATATTGTTTCTTATTATGGACTACAGTCAATTAGTTGTGTACAAGTTACCCCTGTTCACTGCCACAATCATTTCTGTTTCGTGTTAGTGTAAAATCCCTAAATGGTTTGTTGTGTGATCTGAATTTGTGTATATATAAAGGCATGACTGAAATACAATACGACCGGAATTGGATTGGATTGTGTCTGTTTGGCTCATAAATCGTTGTTTTCTTTATTCCGGCTTGAGGGACTGGTAGTGGCGGGCAGACGTGTCCGTATACTGATTGGCAATTATCAAGGGCACAGTGTGTTATACCGCAATACATAACATACAGTTAATTTATTACATGGTTGCCTAAAGTCCTTTGATACGATGATAAACAATATTATTTTAATGTTACTGAGTGTTGAGGCAAAGGTTTAATTCAAATTTGATGTGAGGAACGGGTTTAAAAGTTATCGAACCAATGAAAAGCAGGAAATAAAGGATAGCTTCTTCTTATAACTAATGTGACTTTTTAGTGATGCACATCCATGACCTCGTTAGGGAGTTAGGCCCTGGACTTTCGGGTTTAGCGATGAACGTCTAACCGTTGAACTGCTAACCTGGACACAATCCAAAGCGTTATATTTTTTATTCAGGCAAATGGCGATATATATATGACTGATTTTGTCATTCACCAATGGTGGATAACTACCAAGCATGCACCATGGTTGAACTCCACTGGTTAAGTTTTCTGAAATCACATTAAGTTACAATCAATATCAGCTCACTGGCAATTAACGTATGAGGATAATTAGTGTAGCGCTAGTGAGAAATCGTGACCAGTGGTGTTTAACCATGTTGGGTGCTAAGCAGTTACCCACTGATGGCAAAGGTTGAGATCACTCAAATATAAATCACAAATTTCCTGAACTACAAATATTAACCATTGAATGATGACCAGGTCAGCAGTCCAACAGTTAAACGTTCATCGTGAAGACTGGACATCCTGGGCTCAGTTCCCTGATGAGGTCGTGGATGTTCTACGCTGAAATATCCCATGCTAGGATGAAGTAGCTATCTACTATTTCCTGGTTTTCAGCAGTTACCTAGATCAAACCGGCTAAATAACAATAAACAAGTCATTTATAAACAAGAAGAGTGAACATAAAACAAACGCAATCACATTTTACCATTTCGTCATTAGTCTAACATCAAAAAGTTTAACATTATTCCGTTGATTTATGTACATAACTTATTGCTACTGTTTAACCTAAAATGATTTAACTTCACTCAACTTGGAGTTAATCTAATTTACATTCTGTCACATTTGTACGTTATTATTGCAGACAATACTAAGCTAAAATAACAATATTTATGACGTAATAATCACTTTTTGTTGCAATGTAATCCTAAAATAGTTAGATTGTCATGAAATTTGTTTTTTAAGTTGGTAATTGTATTTTTTTCCGCCCAAAAAACAATGAAGTGCTAAAGCTCTTTGTAATTAGTGAAAATAAGTTGTTTGTAGTTATAAAATATATTAATAACTTGACGTATAACACTCCCGGGTTGATATAGCTTGTCAAAAGTATATTAAGCCAGCCTACCTGTTTGTCCCATTTCGGACAACGCTGTAACACTATAGAATCAAAATATTAAGTGAATAACATTAAGGCTTGAACCAATTCTATGACAAGTCTGTACGTTTTCTTCATGTCAATCCATTATTTATAAATTTTCCATCGACATAAACTGTATGTTTTATTATCTTACCATGTTGATATTAGTAGGAATGATCTTGAACTTCTAACTGTTTACCTGAAAGAATTTATTCTGAAATAAACTCTGAATGCATAGTTTAGTCTCAGTATGTGCAAATATATGACGTAGGAACAAAGTCATTATTGAGTATACTACAGTCTGAATTCTATATGGCAAGCACTCTTTATGCTATAATTAATAAGCTATCTGTATAAAAATATATGACAACAATACACTTACTATATATGTTATAAAAAATCTTTCAGTAGTTATCACCCACCACTTATTTTTACAAAGTAATATGCATACGAATCAGAATTGCAGTATCTTGATGTCCTTACTTGCTTATGCCCGTTACTCCTCGCTGAGGAGCATAGGCTGCTTACCAGGGTTCTCCATTTAACTCTGTCCTGAGCAATCCTTTCCAATTGTTTCCAGTTGCTGTTCATCCTTTCAATGTCTGCTTCCAATTCTCGACGCAGCGTGTTCTTTGGCCTTCCTCTTTTCCGTTTCCCAACAGGATTCCATGTTAATGCTTGTCTCGTGATGCAGTCTGATGGTTTGCATAATGTATGTCCTGTCCATTTCCAACGTCTTTTCCTAATTTCCTCTTCGGCTACTGGAAGTTGGTTCGTCCTCTCCCATAGTAAGCTGTTGCTGATGATTTCCGGACAACGGACATTCAGTATCTTGCGTAGGCAGTTGTTTATAAATACTTGTATCCGTCTGATGATGTTTGCAGTAATTCTCCAAGTTTCAGCTCCATACAGCAGGACTGTCTTCACGTTCGAATTGAAGGGTCTGACTTTGAGGTTAGGTGATATTTGTTTCGAGTCCCATATGTTTTTCAACTGTAGGAATGCTGCCCTGGCTTCGCCAATCCTTGTCTTTACATCCGCATCGGACCCTCCTTCTTCATCGATGATGCTCCCCAGATATGTGAAAGTATTCACTTCTTCCAGAGTTTCTCCATCAAGTTGAATTGGGTTGGTGCTCCCTGTGTTGTATTTAAGAATCTTGCTCTTTTCCTTATGTATGTTCAAGCCTACTGATGCTGAAGTTGCTGCTACACTGATTGTCTTCGCTTGCATTTATTGGCGTGTATGTGATAAAAAAGCCAGATCATCTGCGAAGTCCAAATCATCGAGTTGCATCCTACTTGTCCATTGAATCCCGTACATTCCCTCAGATGTGGAGGTCTTCATGATCCAGTCAACCACTAGGAGGAATAGAAAAGGTGAGAGCAGGCAACCTTGTCTGACTCCGGTCCTCACTGAAAATGCATTTGTCAGTTGTCCTCCATGCACAATTTTACACTGTGTTCCGTCGTAAGAGTTCCGGATGATGTTGACGAGTTTCTCTGGTACTCCGTAGTGTCGAAGAAGTTTCCATAGTGTTCTCCCATCTACATTGTCAAACGCTTTCTCATAGTCAATGAAGTTGATGTACAGTGGCGAGTTCCATTCAATTGATTGTTCAACGATGATCCGTAATGTTGCAATTTGGTCTGTGCACGACCGATCTTTACGAAAACCAGCTTGTTGATCTCGAAGTTGAGCCTCCACTGAATCTTTCATTCTGTTCAACAATACTCTGTTTAAGACTTTCCCCGGTATAGACAGTAGCGTGATCCCTCTGTAGTTGTCACATTTGCTCAAATCTCCTTTCTTTGGTATCTTGATAAGATATCCTTCTTTCCAGTCTGCAGCCGGCACTTGTTCTTCCTCCCAGATCTTTTTGAATTAAACGTCGAGTATCCTTGCTGTTAGATCGATATCTGACTTGAGTGCTTCAGCTGGTATATTGTCCGGTCCTGCTGCTTTCCTACTTTTGATTTGTCTGATGGCCATCTTGATTTCTTCCATCGTTGGTGGAGTGACATCTATCAGGAGATCTGTCGGTGCTGCTTCGATGTCCGGTGGGTTCAGTGGATCTGGCCTGTTCAGTAGTTCCTCAAAGTGTTCTACCCATCTATTCCTTTGTTTGTGAATCTCGATGAGTGTCTTGCCTTCTTTGTTCTTGACCGGTCGCTCTGGTTTACCGTGTTTATCTGCCAGTTTCTTTGTTGTGTCGTATAGTTGTTTCATATTTCCTTCTCTTGCAGCCTTCTCCGCTCTCGTTGCAAGGCCTTCGATGTATTTTCATTTGTCGGCTCTAATGCTCTTCTTTACCTGCTTATTTGCTTCTAAATATTCAGCTTGAGCCTTGATTTTCTCTGCTCTTGTTCGGCTGTTCTTGATTTCTATCTTCTTGTTCCTCCTTTGTTGAATTTTGCTCAATGTCTCAGTGGAGATCGATTCCTTATAATGGTGCTTCTTGCGGCCTAGAACCTCCTGACACGTTGACGTTAGTGCTTCTTTGATTTCTTTCCAGTTATTCTCCATAGTGGTTTCTTCTTCTTTCGGTAGATCTTGTAAGGCTTGGAACCTGTTATTGAGAGATATTTTGAATCACTTGAGTTTGTCAGTGTCTCGGAGAAAGCCTGTATTGAACCGTTGTACTGCTGTCACTCCAGTTGTCCACTGCTTCTTTAGCTTCAGTTTTATTTTAGAAACCACCAGGTGGTGGTCTGAAGCTATGTCAGCACCTCTCCTGGTTCTTACATCTTCCATTGATCTTCTAAATTTTTTATTGATACATATATGATCGATTTGATTCTCTGTTGTATGATCTGGTGAGACCCATGTAGCCTTGTGTATGCGTTTGTGGGCGAATATTGTACCACCTATAACCAATTTGTTGAAGGCACATAGGTTTGTAAATCTTCCACCATTGTCATTTCTTTCTGCCAGTCCCTGTCGTCCCATGATTTCTTCATATCCAGTGTTGTCCATTCCGACTTTTTCGTTTAGGTCTCCCATCAGTATTGTCAGATCCTTTCCTCGACACTTTGCTATAATTGATTGCAGTCTATCATAAAACTGATCTTTGTCTTCGTCGTTGCCGTCGTTGGTTGGTGCATAACATTGGATAATATTCATTGTAATCCCTTTCTTCATTGTTTTGAAAGATGCTTTGATGATCCTGGGTCCATGTGATTCCCATTCTACAAGTGCATTACGTGCTTTTTTAAACAGCATCAGAGCAACTCCTTCGGTGTGAGGAGCATTTTCCTGTTCGTGGCAGGAGTATAGTAGCGTCTCTCCCGAAGCCAATGTTTTCGGTCCAGCTTGAGTCCAATGGGTTTCGCTGATTCCGAGTATTGTCAAGTTGTATCTCTTTATTTCTGCACCTATCTGATTTGTCTTCCCGCTCTCCCACATTGTTCGGACATTCCATGTACCTATAAAAATATTTGCTCAGGTTGTTAGAAGTAGAATCGGCCTCATGACTTCCGAAGAATTTTGGCTTGCCTCATGAGACGTCATAGATCCTTCTACTCCCAGGGCAGAGTTTAAATGGTCTATCTTGTTTAATCTGGTTTGCGTTGTTTTTTAGCAAGTTTGGGTTTTACGGGATGGGGGTGCTAGCCCCATGCCCAACGCTCCTCCTTTACCCGGGCTTGGGACCGTCAGTAACCCTAGGAGGGCTACAGGCGGAGTTATCTTGATGTCCTATTTACTAAAAATTATAATTGATTATAATGTGATTTATATTTAGAAAATTTAAGTGGAACTAATAACTGACATATTTTCACAATTGGTTTCAAATAATAAGGAAGTTTAATATAACTAATGTCATGCTATCGAAAAATTTGCTTGTTAAACCACTCAGACGAAGTCCACCTTCATAGTGAATAGATAAATATCAAGATCTATTGAGCGAAAAATAAAAGCGAAGCAGAATTCTAAAACTAAATGCATAGTTCTCAGAGTAGGCATTTTTACAAATTTCCAATTCAAGGGTAATGTTGTTACTTGTATGCTGAAAAACCTTGTATAGAGATTAATTCTAGAAGCCTTATAACCCACTACATCTCTGTATAACTTATTACAGTTATTCCCTAATATGCATTCATGGGAAAGGTAAGTTGCCAAAACTTATCAACTCATTGTGCATTTATAAGTTCACTTGATTCTGTGAAACTAGATATATAGGTCGACCGTCTAGGCCATTCATTCGTAGCGTTTAGAAGCGTTTAACAGCAAGTCATACAAAGGGACAACAAAGATTACCTATATCCTGCTGCATGTAATAGTCTTAGAATGCTCTGCTTCCGAAATATTATTCGATATTATTGTTAAAATTTAATGAAGGAACTTTGGAGGTTTACTCTTAAGCTTACTTAATACCTTAGTTATCCATGATTTAAAAATTACGTGTAAAATAACAGTTTACTACATCCCATTCTTTAACATGGCCATATGTTAATCATCTTATATTATTTTGTTTGTTCTGTTTCTCTATGGTTAAAAAATGTTTCATTATATGTTATCATTTGAATGTATTTAAATCTTCCTGTTGATTTGCCACGGACTGAAACTGACCGGTTTTTATTGCCATATATGTATCCTGAACGGATTTCCTCGGTGTGACACAAGTTCATAAGTACGATATAAGTTGGACTGTAGGTGGTAAGCGGAATCCAGGATGCGAATTACGTGAATGATTCATTTTCAAAGAATTCATTTTCGTAGATACTTATTAGTGTTGTGACTTCAAATTTACCCACATTTTTATAAAATATACAAATAATTAGTAATCGAAGGGAATGGATGATAAATATGTGGTCATAGCTTGATTCTGCTAATATGAAGGAGTAATCTCGTTCATTTCCTTAGCACACAATTATGGAAAATCTGTTCACTAAACTGCCTAGACAATGAACTATCTATTTTTAAGTCTGTGTTTCTAGAAAATGGATACCTGCCAAGCTTTATTCAGAGAAATATGATGATGAAGTAGCATTCACAGACCAAATGCACAGTTCTCTCAAAGGTAATTTTTTAAACCTTGAGTTCAAAAGAGTACGGTAACTACACACCAGAAAACTGTCATGATAGATCGATTTGAAAAGCGTTTACGGCAGCACAGTTCCATATGATATACTCTAGCCATTTTCTTATATGAACTTTGGTAAAGGATAAGATGCCATGTCTAATCAATTGAATGTGCATGAAAACATCCACCTGACCTTGTAAAACTAAGTATTTAGGTTGTTCATGGAGACCACATTTTTATCGAATTCAGGTAAACTTACCACCATGGTTTAAAAAAGAACAGAAAAGATCAGTAAAGTCATTGATTTTTCAACTAGCAATAGGCTCAGATCATTTTGCTACAGATTTATCCTGTGAAATCATCCACAAAATTCATCAGAACAAAGCAAGTAGTATACACTTATCCTTATTTCATATAGCAAAAGCCTTAGCTCTCTGTAATTTAAGGCTTGATCTGTGAGTGCAGAAACAACTAGTTGAATCCCACTGTTTGTTTAGTTACCTCCAATTGTAGTTACCAGTTCACATGTACTTTCAAAAGCAGGTACACTGGAAGAACAAAATAGGGATATTTTACGGCTTATTAAACATATACCGAAGAGTTTATGCTTGAGAGAATTAACCCCTTCTAGAAGTTAAATTACGCTTCATTTGGTAGACACGGAACATGGAATCGATATAAAAGTGCTTTTTCAATTAAAAAAGTAAAACCTGGCTTTTACATTCAAAGGGAATCAGTAATTAATCTTTAGTTGCTCTGCTGGCACTAGATCGATGACCCAATTTCCACTTCCAACTATGGATAACTATTCAATACAGATCTCATTCTTACGTCACTTATCAAATTATTTCTTTAGCATTTATGTCATGTTACTTAATTAAACTCTAGAATATTCGTCTAATTTATTTACAAATACTCTAAATTCAACCTCTCTACAGTTCCATAACCTAGACAATCTAAGATTATGTAATTAGCAATTCAATTAACAAAATCTTTATGTATTAATAACTTCAGTTATCCAAAAATCAATAGCATATATGTGGCTGATGAGAATGCAACGAAATACATCGAATTCAAAGTATTCTACAAATGTCGTCGTTCTTGTATTAATCAAATTTTTATTTTTGCCAGACTTCCTTATTATTATAATTGTCGTTGTTACCAATACTTTAAGCATACTCTATACCTCGAATTACTTATGACACAATTATTCAGTTTGCATCAATGTCCAAATATATTTGTCATCTATCCCCTACGATTACCAATTTTAGTACTTTATATAGTTGAATTTCACACTACAACTAACCAACATGTTAGCAAACTTACAATTATTACCTGATCTACTAGACATATTTATCTTTTTACATTTACTATTCTATAGCTATGAAAATGAATTTGTTGTAAAACAATCATTTACTATCTAAATTTATTTTACTAAATTATCTAATAGTGAATTAAATTACAATAACATACAATTTACAAATCAAAGTTACAGTTCATATAGATTCTTTTACATTTTAATTGTTGTTATTATGAATAACTGTATAGTATTTCATTGTTATTTTGTTCATTAAGTTTAATAGTTTATATATGAAGCATTTACTATAGTTTTAAACTACAGATGTAGAAACTATTCAGTGAATATTTCATCTAGTTAAAAGTGTTTATTTGTTTTTTTCCATTTTAATAAATAAATAAATTAGGGGGTTTGTAGTGATAGTTAACTGTCTATTTCGATATCACGAATTGATCTAATTTAGACAACCATTGATCACCTGGAAGCACTGGACAGCTGTTTTGTCCTAGTATGAGACTCCTCAGCAGCGCATATCCACGACCCTATCGGGTATCGAACCCAGGACTCTCCGACTCCACGGCGAACGCTTTACCATCGGACCACTGAGTCAGCTCCTAACGGTTGATATTTCCAATTCAGTCAATTCGCGATACGTTGCGTTACCTCCTCTATGCCATCGGTGAGTTACTACCTCACACTAGACACAGTTGAACTCCACCGATCACGTCCTCACACTAGAGCTCTAGTGTGGTCCAATTGTAAAGTGTTCGCCGTGGAGTCAGAGGGTCCTCAGTTCGAAACCCGATGGTGTCGTGGATGCCCACTGCTGAGGAGTCCCACACTAGGACGAAACAGCTGTTCAGTGCTTCCAGGTGATCAATGGTTGTCTAATTCAGATCAATTCGTGATATCAAAATTGACAAATAAAGAAATAATTAAAAGAAAAATCATTCATTAAATGTCAACACAAGAAATATTCACAATGAAAATGAATTAATTACAAACTAATTAAATTGTCATAATAAATTAAGAAAGAAGTTTTGATTTGTTTTATTTTGTTTGTTTGTTTAAAAGGATTATTTAAGTGAATTAATAATGACAACTAATTTCAATATCATGAATTCAATCAGCTACTTAACGTACACATTTTGTTTTGTTTTTTCATTACATTTCACTAATTTACTTTAATTTTAAACAGAATAAACAAAATTAGAATAGTCAAACATATTGATACACTAATTTTGTATGACATGAGTACTTTGAAAAGATACAGCACAATCTCTTAGTAGGTAACGTTATCTAATAGACATAAAAATCCATACATGTATGTAGAATGATTAACAAATACTTTATCTAAAACAGTGTTTTAAACAGTATATAGAAACAGTTGATCAGAATAAGATGAATATATGTAATTTAATACGGTTCTCATAACCTCTAGACAACATACATCTTTTGATCGCCAGAATTTTCCACAGAAATTTACAGACTTCCTTAAGGATATTGGTCAAACATCAGTACTTGTAGAATAAACATTCAAGCAAAGTTAACACGATTAAAGATGTGGTGTATGCAATATTTAATGTGTAAGCGACGATTCTAAAATAAAGATTTGTTTGTAGATCAAATCAGGCAGAATAACAATTAATCGATTACATAATAGAATAGTTGTTTAAAATAAACCACCGACAATTAGAAGTAACATGAGTTGAGATCAGTTGGTTAGAATGCTACAAAAGTATGAAATTGCAATAAATTGAAAGATGTGATAGGATTAGTGTAAAGTTGCCATATTAAGGAAAGAGTTACCGATGTTTCATTTTGTGCTCATAAATGAATAGTTGGATTTCGATCCTTTTAAAAAACTTGTATATGTTACAATTTACTTGACCGTTAATCACTTGAAAGATTTCAAGGTGTCAATGTAAAGGAATCATGAGTGTTATCAGGCGACTCTGAAACTCATGTTACTTCTAATTGTCGGTGGTTTATTTTAAACAACTATTCTATTATGTAATCGATTAATTGTTATTCTGCCTGATTTGATCTACAAACAAATCTTTATTTTAGAATCGTCGCTTACACATTAAATATTGCATACACCACACCTTTAAACGTGTTACCTTTGCATAGGTACTGATTTGTGACTAATATTACTAAATGTATAAATTTCTGTGGAAAATCCTGTTAGTTCAAGTGAGATGGCTGTTTTCTGTGGGTTGGTATTTTAATTGAATGAATCTCTCACAGAATGATGTTGGCAAGGTACTACTGGAAACCAAGGAGGCACTTAATAGTTGCTGAGCCAGTGGTGCATAGGGTTGTGTTTTTACCAAC
Organism: Schistosoma mekongi; assembly: GCA_034768735.1. Lineage (NCBI taxonomy): Eukaryota > Metazoa > Platyhelminthes > Trematoda > Strigeidida > Schistosomatidae > Schistosoma > Schistosoma mekongi. The sequence goes on from CM068305.1 coordinate 21,735,788, forward strand.
CTGAAGCCCCTGGTGAGGAATCTGTGGCGCACACTGCTTAGGAATTTTACACTACAACGAAACAGCTGTCCAGTGCTTCTTGGTTTTTAATGGTGCAGTGCAATCATCAATCCGTGACATATTCAATGAATTTTAATTCTGATAATCAAATAATACATGTTGTATAGAGGTTGTGAGAACTGAATAGAAAACTATGGTTTCATCTTATTCTGGTCAATCTTTTCATTGATACTTTTCACATTTTAAAACTGGGTACTATGTGTATTGTGTTTCTTTTTATGTTGTTTTTTTTTCAAAACTTTTATTTCAACCAATCACATCACGTTTAAATCAAAGCACCAATAAAAATGTTTTCTAAACCATTTTTTACTTTAAAATTTTTGATGAATAAATAAACAAATTGGAAAATCTTGTTATTATTATATCCAATTCATTTGTGAGAGCTATAAATGAAACAACATCATTATGTCATAGGTTTTTACACATTCTATAATCATACTACTGATTAATTAATAAATTACATTTTATAAAATTTATGGTGTCCTAAAAAACATGGATACTAATTTCACTTTATCAACTCTAAATAAAAATATTACATTAATTCCATTAATCTATTATTCTTTACCATATAAATTATTAGGTACCATTTCATTAACAATCATATTAACTGTTGGTGTTATTGGTAATATTCTTGTTATGTTAGTATTAACATTAACAACAAAATTACATACACCAACTAATTGTTATTTAGTTTCATTATCAGCTAGTGATTTACTTGTTTTAATGACAAGTACAACATTAATGCTACAAGAATTTTATCAACCATATAATCATTGGAAATTAGGCAATTTTGCATGCCAATTAAGTGTATGTTTACAATATTTAAGTGTTGATGCATCAGCTCTATCAATATGTGCATTCTCTATTGAACGTTGGGTTGGAATTTGTTATCCGATGCGTGCACATTATATGTGTACTATAAAACGTGCTATAAAAATTATCACTGGTATATGGATATTTACATTAATATATAATATACCATGGATATTTATGAGTACAACAGTTATACAATACTCAGAATATGGTTCATTTTATACATGTACATTTAAATTTAAACGAACAGCTTATAAAGCTATTTATATGTGTGATTTATTAATATTCTATGTATTACCTTTATTTATTACATCAGTTATGTATTGTCAAATAAGTTGGAGATTATTTCGTACTGATAATAAAGGAATATCACTTGTTGGAAAACATATAAATTTTAATCAAACTATATCACCAGATAAAACAGAACGTTCATATGCTATAATTAGTGAATCACAACAAAATTTGAAATTACGCAAAGTTATTAGTCGTGTTAGAGCTAGAAGACAAGTAGGTTTAATTATTTTATTAGTAGTCTGATTTGTTAGTGCCATCTATTATAGTATATATAATAACAATGTTGTTTTTTTATTAGAATAAATGATGTAATACAACTTTAACAATAGATCTATTATACTTTTAAGATAATACTACTAAAACAAGAGTATAATGCTAGTGAATGGACGAAATTCATAGGTGTTCACGAGTAATGTATATATCATTAAAGTTACTAAGTTTCTGTGAATATCATTATTTTACATAACCTTATTTTACTTTAGCTTATTATTCATAGTTATAAATCTAAATGTGTATTTAATCAACGTTACCCTATTTGGTTATCACATGTTTATTTGACTTGAAATACGATGTATGTATGAACCTATAAGTCCATTAACTAGTTACTAATATATATTACTTACTAAACGCATTTTGATAACAATAACTTAAACAAATGAATTCCATCAAAATCATTGTATTTCTTTTTTAATATCATAGAAACGACATTTTTGTTTTAAATAATAAACATCTGACAGTTTACTTTTGTTCTCTTTTAAAGTCAATTCAAGTTATAATTAACACAGTTGGATTTGAATAATTTTTTTTCCTTTTCAGCTCCATTAATAAAATCATGTACTTATTATTATTATTATTTTCCATGAAATAGTTCATTAAAACTATAATCAATTAATTGGATATTTTGTTTAAATAAATAATGTATACAATTAGTTTTACGATTGAATAGAGATTGATTATTGTTAGGTATCATTGAAAACTAGAGAACACTAACGATAGCAATTTAGTTCTTGTTATGAGATGTATTAGCAATTTTTGCCTTCAATTAATCTATGGCGAATACAAACCACAAACTACATTGGCAAGGTACCATTAAAAACCAGGGAGCATTAGACAGCTGTATAGTCATAGTAGGGAACTCTTGAGCAGTGTGCGCACCAGATTCCTAACCAGGAGCTTCAGCTTGACTGCGAGTACCTAACTCTCTACACCACTGAGTCGGCATACAATGTTAGATTTTCCACTTTCATCAATTTCTAATATATATATATACCTGAAGCCGCCAGTGCAGAATCTGAAGTGCGCCTTGCTGAGGGGTTCCACACTATAACTAATCAGCTGTCCGATGCTCCTTGGTTTTCAATGGTATCCTGTCAACATCAATCTGTGACATAATCAACTAAATAACCAATCTCCACGAAAATAACCACTTCAATGCAACCATAAATTATATGTTAGTCTCTAATATACCACTTCAAGCTCAGTAATGTGTAAGTTTAGGGAACATATAAATAATGGAAAACACATTTTTTTTATTAATTCACGTTTGTTTTCTTTAAATATAAAATGAAGTTTGATTTTATAAAATAGAAATTCCCAATTATTTTATTTGTAACTGTGTGTTGTGGAGATCGTTACTGACGTTCAACTAGATATTATGAGGTGACCCGAGTTTAGACAATCATTGAAAACTAAAAAGCTGTGAACAGCTATTTGGACCCAGTATGGAACTGGTCATCTTTCTTCATCTACACTACTACCTGCGAATTCAACTCAAGATCTTTGAGTTTCACGTCGAGCACTTAATTGTAAGACTAATGAGATGTATGCCATCCAATTTCAACTAATTTGCCACCATTGTATCTGACGGTTAAGCGTTCTTAGAAAATTCTGAAGGTCTTGAACCCGATTATCTGGCAGGGCAAGGTACAGGTATTGATGAGGTGTCCAATACTATGAAGAATCAACTGTTTGGTGCTTATTGGCTTTAAATATTAATATAACCTAAGTCAATTAAGGTTAATGCATTCAAGCTCAGCAATCTCTACGGCAGTTGGATACACCCAAGGTAATACTAAGGACAATGCGTTAATAAAAATATAGATTTTCTAAGGGTTTAATTGTTATAGTTTGGGACATAAAGATATGTAGAGTAATACAAGCATGATGTTACTATCAATCAGTTTTCTTGATGTTAAGATAAAGTATTTTGTGTCACTTTTGCTTTTATCTCCTTATTCTATGTCTAAACAACTAGTCAGTTCTATCATAGTTTCTTTTTTTAAACAAGATGGGAAATTAACAAGTCTAAGTTTATAAGTTATTCAAAGAAAAGATTAAGACGAAGAGTATGTATAATTTTCAGCTGTAATACAATCCTTTGGCATACATTAGGTTTATGTTGTGCATATATTAAATTACTTCATTAGGGGTATACTTTGTGTACTTATTGTAAAGGATGAGTGAGTGGTACATGATATTATTGGCTTCAATGATAAATGATTATGTAACAACATGAAACTCATCTACTTTATTAGCATAACTCATTAATTCAAAATTTTAATGCTTTAATTTACTGAAAACAGAGTATAAACGTTTCTGCGTGTGGATTATTTCGGAGACCTTAGTAACATCTATGAAATGTTCACTATCGATTGATTGTCTGGCTATTGCACTCATGAATGTTTTCCCGTTCTTTAGGCGTAGGTTATATGGAATATGTAACTGAAAAACCCAGTACATCCTTTCTGTGTACTTACTGTCAAAAATATAGAAAAATTGATAAGTAAATAAACAATCATGATAGGTACTTCACTTAGATTTTGATATTTACCATAGAGAAAACTCAATAGTGTATATCCTTGACCTACTAGAATACATGTATATATATTTGTTACGTGGAACTTATTAGCGAGAGTTAATTCAATTTAATAGTCAGTATCAGCAGGTATGAACTACCATGCACTTGAAATGATGCCAATAAACTCTTATGTACATGTGGAAATTTATTCTTAGTCATTTATAAGTATATACTCTAGATTGTTTATATTCATAGTAGCCCTCGAATTCAGCGATTCTTAACTCAGATACTAGCGCACTGTTCACTAAGATGATGAGTTGATCTTCTAAAAGTAATGTCTCATATGAATGTTAGTAAAATAAGAGTTCCAACAGACTCATGAAGAAACATAAAATCAAAAATCCAATTTTATAAACTAGAATATTGAAAGCTTTACAAATAATCTGCTTCATTCTAGTGATATTTTAATGCAAACTTGGGGTTGTGTTTAAAAATGGAGGCTGGGAACATTGTATGACCCGTTTCCCAAGAAACTCAAGGTTGACACCTAGTCTCTATGTTGTTCTAGTTACTTTAGATCGCCATAGAACCCTAAAAGGGTAACAATGCGCTTCACAGTTTAAGTAGTCATTCGGTCGACTGAAGTATATACGATCACTCGTATATCTTTGGAATCAGAGAATAAGTGCAACCATAATGCTTTGAAGTTTTTTGAAGTCATGACAAGAATTTGTACATCTAAAGCTTAGAATTATAGCCCAACACAGCTACATTTTAAACATTACCGCAAAGTTTAGAGATATACAATTAACATTTATATCCATTAGAAGCTTTGCATACACAACGTTACATAAACTACCAAATTATGTCCTAATCCTCTTGCTACCAGTTTTCCCGGACACGATCTTATGTTAGGTTTACGGTCCACATTCAAATAGAAACCGTAAGCTAAAAAGTGATAATGTGTTTCTCCTTTTAATTTTTTTACTGAATTTTCAAAGCTCATAACCATGAAAACATTCCAAGATCACACTTTAATGATCATTTGGTTCATTATTACGAAGAGCTTATATGCCCAAGTTCAGGTAAAAAGTGACTCTTTTTACTTTTGGCAGAGTATTTCAATTGATAACACTTTAAAGCTTCAAACGAACGGTATTTATTTAGAATTCAAGTTCGTTCTTCAAAATTGGGAAACATTTCGATCCAGCTGACACATCTTAGGTAGGATGAAGTGTAGCTTAAGAATCCCACTGGTTGTCACAATTTACCTCTTCTTTAAACCTGTGACGGGAATGAATATGTTATAGTAATTTAAAAACTTTAGTCTTGAATGCCAACATTGAGAGAGCAGAAGCACTTATCAACAATTTAAGACATTTATATTTTAATATAAAGCACACTCAAACAAAAGTACAAAACCGTAAAAATGTGATACCTAACAATGTATTTCTTTTAGATTAGATATCGTAAACTAACTTAGGTTAAATAGCTGTTGAAAACGATAGAGCTCTAAACAGCTCTTTCGTTATAGTATGAAACACCTAAGCAGTATGTATCCACAACACCAGCCCAAGCAAAGAAGTAATGCTGCTAGAAATTTCTAGCTATTTGACCACTAAAGTTAGGAATATCAATTTTTGAACGGTGGCCACCTTAATGGTTTAATGGTTAAGCGTTTTCCGATTTTTCGATGGAGCTAATGTTATAGACCGTTAACAATTCATATAGTAAGACGAAAGAACAGTCCATTATTTCTTAGTTTCCAATGGATGTTAAAGTAAAGTAACTTCGTGTTTTCGAATTCAAAGTCAACAATAATCTCTACTACATTTGGTTATCTATTACTGAAAAAGTAATCATTGAATAATCAAATTAATTCATGCAATAGGTTGCTTCTTTCTTAATTTCCCTCTTCTTTTTACACTAATCTCACTAAATTAAAAAGCATCCACCTGAAAGAAAAATAAAATAAAGTGAAACTGTTGACAAACTAACGTTTGTTTTATTAAACTGTTGTTAAAAAATAAAAAAAATTGTTGTTATTGTTGTTTTTCTTTTCAAGTTCTTTTTTCAATTATTTTTAGTTTCAGTTAGATTAGTTAATATTTATTGAATAATCAAATAAATATTCTAAAGTATTTATGTATTCATTGAACGAGTAATAATCTGTGATAATCAGTTGTATTTAGTTACCAGGATGTATTGTTATCTTATTAGTAACTACTATTACTACTAATACTACTATCATCAATAATATTATAAGCATATTTTATATTGTACATCTGTTTAGTATTCTATTTTATTTTGGTTTACTACTTGTATACATCAGTAAGTATAAGATTAATAGAAATAAATAAATGAATAAGTAAACAATATTGAATATTCGATTGGGATGGTTATTTTTGTGGAAATTGGTTATTTACTTGATTGAATATGTCGCAGATTGATGTTGGCGGAGTACCATTGAAAACCAGGGAGCACTCGACAACTGCTTCATTCTAGTGTGGAACTCCTGAGCAGTGTGCACCCCAGATTCCTCAGAAGGGGTTTCGGTTTGACGGCGATTACCTAACTTTCTATACCACTGGGTCGGAATACAATGGTAAAATTCCCACTTCCACCAATTTGTGATATATGGCGAGACGATCATCCATTGTTGTTAGTGATAACTGTCTCACATCCGACAAGTCTGCTGAGTTCCACACTAGAACGAAACAGTTGTCCAGTGCTCCTTGGTTTTCAATGGTACCGTGCCAACATCGATCTGTGACATATTCAATCAAATAAATACTGAATATTCATAAAGGGATAAATGTGTATGCCTATGTTTAGATGGATAGGTAATCATTTATAATATCAGTTACACATTCTCTATTATTCAAGACTTCGTTATAATGTATGTGTAAAATATAAATGTAAACAACTAATTAAGAAGTAAGTGGGAAATAGTTAGGTGGTGTGTGTATGTTACTTTATAATTTCATTGTAGTCATTGATGGAACATCTTGACTGAAATTATTGTTTTTTGATAAAGTTGAAATGATACTAGTAGTGCAGTGAAGAGTGCATATTTCATATGATACGACGTTAATTAGTTATATATACCTCCATCCAAGAGGTGATGTTCACACAGAGACATGAACTCAGTATTTACAATTTGAAACTTGTATACGTCCTGTTAAATACCAACTTGCTTAATATACATGAAGTTATAGATGAAAGTGATTAAATAATCCTTGTAGTATTGGCCTACCTTCACTTCATTCTAGGCGTTCATAAAATAGATTTGTATGTTGTCTGTTCTGATGACTATAACACTTTACGACTCACAAGCATTAATAAACTCTGAAAAGACTATGAACAACTGAGGGCGATTAAGGAGAGGTTATTTTACTTATCAAACAAGTTACACTTCTAACATTCAAGTAAGACTAATAATATTTAATTTGTATACAATTTACAGGTGATGTTTAAGCAGCTAAACATCATACATGTCATATTACTAGTATGGGACATATGTTTTCAGGTTCATATATATAATTTAATAAGGTAATGATAAGGACACGTATATACTTATAACTTCTTCATTAAGGAAGCTTAAGAATTTGATAGTGTATAAATCTGACCGTTGGATTATAATGTCAATAGATCATTCAATACTATTTAAGACAGTACTAATGTTTAATGGATTACACTTCAGACGTATATTTAACAATTTAATGCCTTCTTATCTTAGAAACAAGAAATGTTAAGAACTAGTTGGTATGTAATAAACTGAACATAATGAATTGAAACCTTTCTCAACCATTCTTATCAATAAATTTACATTAGAATTAATATAGAATAGATCCCATCTAAATAAAATGTAGGGGTGAGGGTGGGGTGGATAATCCAGCATATTTTACAAGTAATTGAAAAAAAAACTTAAGAAAAATTCAGTTAAGCTCCAATTTATTTGAAATAAACTATTACTAATATACAATGAATATAAATGACCGTATTGATATGTGTACTTTAATTGTGTTTTGATGGGTCAACCTGTCAGTATTAAAAGAAAATGTCATCATTTATTTATATTTTACATTTCAATAGATTTTTATGATTAGGATTGTTAATGATCATGTATTATTCATTCTATTATTTGATTACAACTGAATGAATATAGTAGTATTATTGTAAAGTTGAATTAATTAAACGTTTTATACTAAATGTTACTTAGATTGATTTAATGTTATCTACATATTTAATAATCAGTTAAACTGTAATGAAACAGTCTAACAGTGAAATCTTTCATACAGTGTTATATGTCGACAATGTTAACTAAGAAATAAATTTTCATTTAAGCATTAAGAAAAGCTGAAGAGTGGTACATCTATATATGATTTGTTATAGTTTTTGAAAATCACTATTAAATAATTGATAGTGTTTTAAATAATAATTTTACAAGATCATAGATGTTTATAAAATAACTACGATTAACTCACAGAGTAAATAAAGCATGTGGGTTTAATGAAGTGATTAGAGTTTTAAAAAGTATACAAGTGATAATTGAATGAATTAGGATACTGTTGATTACAGAGTTATTATAAGAAATCTTATGCTCAAGAGTGTTACGTAAGAATTAAATGGCAATTAAGAGGCAATGAATTATGAAGTGATGAAAAGAATCATTTCATCATGATAAAAGCAATGGAAGCATTAATTTGAATAGATCATTTGTACACCATTTAAGCATTGGCTATAATAATGGCTTCGTATAAGTTTAAATATTATATTGGTTATCAATGGAATGTAAAAGTAAATCGCAACGACAACTCATTCATACAAAGAAGTGAATAGAAAGAAAAAAAGAAGTGAATAGAAAGAAAAAACGTTATGCACATAATGTGTATAATCACTTAAAAAAATATAATCAGACTATACTACTTATAATTAATCAACATACTATAATGAAGGCAAGTAATTAAGTAATATTAACTTATTATGAAAATTTAATTATTTGCTTTTAACCACAAAAAGTAGTGAATACAATCATTTGTTTAAAATGTTGATATTTCTTGTTAACCCATATAAAGTGGTACAATGTTGGTTACACTTTAATAGGTCAATGAATGAGCAACGAACTGAAGTGAATTGGTGTTCATGTTAGTGAGATCTCAGAGTTTACCAAAATCACTATAATTGTAATTACATTATTCAAATGTTAGTATTGCAGATTAAATTTCAGAATAACAATGAAACCTCTTGGAAGCGATAGTGGTCTTTGATTGTTACTACAGAGTTATGTAGACTGCGATTCTTCTCTTGTTTAACAGTAACATTTTAATTTGTTAATCTCTGTGTAGAGACTGATTTAATGCTGATGTCATGCCAACTGCTTACAACCGTCATATGTCAAAATAGCGTACATGCTGTCTTTTCACTTACAACAACAAGTAATTCACAACTTAATGTATTAAATTTAACCTGCTCTAAATGTTTTAGATAAATGTGGCATCGGTTACTACTTAATAAATGTTCACTGTAATATTTTACCTCACTTTTAGGGACGTTAACAATCCATAGTGTGCTTGGTATAGTATTCTCAATGTATTTTTCTAGTAGTATATTGAAATGCCTTGCTCTTGATTACTGATAATAAAGCATACAGTTTTGACAAACTAACGCCTCGAAAGCTTCACATCTCAAAGCAGAAAAAAACCAGCAAAAATGTTCATCTCGCTGTTGCAGATATGTATAAAATACACGGGCATTTATAGTTCTCTATAAAAATGAAATCATAATTACACTCATCCAAGCTTCAAATAATGGTTCACAATTATTGTCCAATCAAAATACTTCATGACAAGATTCCATAAAGTTCTCTTCAAACAATGATTGGACGAAACATATTCGGCTCTATTTGCGAGTCTAAAGACATGGCTTGAATTTCTCAAAGCCGTCCCAACATACATATTTTCCTATGGCAAGAGTAAGAACAACAAAATGTACAGAATAAGATCAGTTAGTTTTATCGCATTATGTCCTCATCAGCTAGATATGACCCATAATATTTCAAAATGAATATTTCAAATAAAGTTTGTTATTAGAGACAAATTGTCATTATTAATACCAGTCAAATATAGTATATTAAATATTAACCGACAGTTCTACATGAATCCATGTAGATTTAGTTTCGTGTTTGTTACAATCATTGTGGGAAACATGAAGCCAGAAACCTGCTGAAACTGTTGTTACTAGTGATTAAAGCAAATTTCTCTAAATTAAATATTTAATAAAACTCTGTTTTCATAATAATTTGAATAAAAGAAACGGGTGATTGCATAACTAATATTGTAGCATTAACTATTAGACGTATCTTGAACATGATTGAAAAATCAAGAAGTAGAGTTATCATCTAAAATAAATATATTTAAGAAGTAGTTCATGATTATAATTAAGCATTGTAGTGATCGTTACTAAGTTGGAATATGACACTATGAATTAATTTCGGACAGACGTCCAAAAATCACAAGACGGCTGTTTTTTGCTAGCATGGAACTCTTAAGTTATCGATGGGGAATCGACTTGATGATATTGAGTTTTCGTGACGAAACTTTAATCGCTAAACCATTAGGCTTACCTCTATCTAACGACTGATATTTGTGACTTCAGTAAACGACAGACAATTGCACTTCACGCTAAATCACTAGTCCTTAAATCCGACAAGTAACTTCCGGAATTACAGTGAGAAGTTATCGGAATTAATGTTCAACCATGTCGGATGTGAAACAAATACCAATGAATACTGGTCAGCTCGTTGGTCTAATCGTCAAGAGCGCGTTTGGCTCAAGACATCCAGGCTATGCAGTGAAGGTTTGACCATCGGATCGATGGCTTGAGGAGCATCTGATGTCCTAGAATTGACTAAAGCAAGAATATTGACTATTGGATGGTGGCCACTTAAGTGATTTTACGGTTAAGCATCAACTGTGATACTTAGAGTTAGTGGGCTGGATTCTAAGATGGAGTCATAAATATGCAATGACAAATAATACCCTACTGGAATGAAACAATTGTTAATTGCTTTCTGGTTTTGTATAGTTATCCAATTGAAGATAATTTGTATTATATAATTCGTTTCTTCAAAATAATCATATAAAGCATTATTAATTACATGATTTATTTCATTTTTCATATTATAGTTATCAATACTATAGTAGACTAACAAACTATTGCCAAATATTCATTCAACAAACCCTGATAATCAGTGATTCTCTGTGGCTAGTTTAGTCTATTATGCAAATTTGCATGGAATTTAAAACATAATTCAGTGAAACAGTATAATACTTACTAACTTGTATATACATTATCTACACTATCATGAAACAAGTAATAAATGTAACCATCATAAAAATATGATGAAATATGATATGTTCATTAGATTCATAATGAATAATGAAATAAGTCAATGAAGTTTATCTAATTATTAGTCACTTTAATTCTCTATGATAAACTAAATAGTAGAAATATGTTTTAGGAAGAGATTAATAAAACGTCTACATGAAACCGTAACAAAGTTTTTGAATTGTTGAATGTTTATCAGGCAATTATAGTAAGTAAATTTATGTCAGTTAATTGTAAACACGGTAGTCATTATTATATGAAATTTGACAATCAAAATAAAGTAATTAAATATATAATAATTAATTGTAAATTGTACAATAAGCATTTAATAGAATTGGATATAAACATTAACAGTGATAGTTTCGCTTTGGAATACTTGAAAATTAAGTATATTTGTTAAAATCAATTTGTCTTTTAACTTTGATTTTAACTGTTCTATGCCTCATTCCTGCAATATTAGTTAAGATCTAGGTGAATATCTTTGTGTTGTATGGCATTTATCAGTTCGTCTTTGTAGTGAGATCAAAACCGTTAGTCAATATTTCAAACATTAGCTATATGATTATATAAAGTGATGAGGTAATTTTTTTTGAAAATTTGCTAAAGTTTCAAAATGGTTTCTACATCAAAATCAACTTGACTGTTGATTCCCTCTAAAAAATACAGGATGCTGTTTCTTTAAGAATTCAGGAAGCTTGAACTACTATTTGACAGAAAATATAGTTTTATTTAACATACCATATTACATGTGAATCTAATATGAAATTAATAGGAATAAAAATAGGAAAATGGGGAATTATTTGTTCTTTCTACAAGTTTATACAGTTTCGTAAAGACGTAGGGAAAGATTTAGTAATAAAATATGGTTGATGAAGTCTTCACTTTTTATTGTATTTGTTTACTTTTCCCCCTCGTTTTCAAACAACGTCCCTACTTTTAAGAACACGATCATCAACCTTTATTTTTTAACCAATGACCCTACGTTTAACATGATGAGCAACACTTTACTCCACTTATTATTTCTGCCCATCTAACTGCCCAAATTCTCAGCCTCATTAGGAATTGCGTCTTGCAATTCAATGACACCAATCCAACCCCCACCCCACTTCTTATATTAGTCTAACTGGGTTAGTTTTTGACTGTATTACATTAGGTTATACAATTAGTAATTCTAATTGCTAATTAAACAAGCAGTATGGTAAAATTATACATAGAATTAGAAACAATTATTAATAACTATGTGATAATTTGGTTGTTATTAAGTATTTAGTAAAGTCATTTTTTATGCTATTATATTGTCTGAAATCAACAGTTTACTTGAAAATCTTTAGTTATTGTTGAGAACATTATCAGTAATTACTTAAAACAAAAGATACATATAAACCCAAATACATGAATTTGTACTTCTAAATTAAACTGTTCAGACTGAGAAACTTACCAATACCAAAAGATATCTAATTGACATGTAAATATTGCCTGTCATTATGCATTTTTTATTATGATCATATGTAACAAACACATGAACTATATACAATTAAATTACATAATCATTGTATACAGGAAAATGATTTGCAATTCAATAATGTGGTGGTTGTTGACGGTTGATTAGATATCACAGATAGGTCTGAATCAGACAACCACTAACAACTATGAATCACTGGATAGTTGTTTCGTCCTAGTATGGGACGTTTCGACAGTAAGCATCCTCGACCCCGTCAGGGTTCGAGCCAATGACCATGAGGCTTCAGTGAGAACGCTTAATTATTGGACCACTAGCTCCTATCGATTACTGTTTCTAACTTTAATGAATCCGCGATATATTAAGCGACTTCATCCAGTATCGTTAATGGATAGTTACCTTACTCCCGATATAGTTGGATGAAGATAGAAATCACAACCTCTGGGAGCTGGCTTACAGGTCCGGTTGTTGAGTATTCGCTAAGAAGCATAAAGGCCCTGCGCTTGGTACTTGGTGGGGTCATGAATGCTCATTGCCGAAGTGTAGCATCCTGGGACGAAACAGTTGTTCAGGGATTCGTGATTGTCAATGGTTGTTTAATTCAGACTAAATCGTATTATTAATTTAGAATGATTTATGTTTTCCACACTTTACTGTCTTGTTATAAAAATTGTACTTCAGGGAAATTTCTACCTAAATGCTCATTTGTATAAAAAATTACAATTATATGAACGTTTTAGCCTGGTAATCATTACAATCCACGTTTACGTAACCATGGTTATCTGATAGCATTCATGGATAATAAAATGTAAGGGGAGGAGTGAAAGTGAATCAGACTGTATACATCTCTCCACCAACACTTAATTTCAAGCATCAACATAAGATAAATTCTTCTGTATGTTGACTATTGACTTACTTCGTATAGTACTTTTCAACTGTAAATATTTTGATTAAGCTTTATTTTAGTTCAATAAAATTATGTTTTGTTTATTTTGTTGATTCGCTAAGTGTCATATAAACCAAATATTCATTACGTAATGTTATTGATTAATTTATTAGTTTTTATGTAAATTAGTTAATTTTCTAGAAAAATACAATTTTAATTAAAGAATATTGAAAATTCTTTAAAATAACAACATTTTTTACATTAATTTTCACTTAGGACAATTCTATTGCTTTCTGTAAATTGCCTTATGTTGATTTTATTGAAATTAATAACAGAAATTGACATGAGTTAAATTTCAAATTAGAATGCCCTGAACAAGTATTTCATTCTAGTATTGTACTGTTCAATAATTCATGTCCACGACCCAATCATAGAATCCAACCCACGAATCCTAAATTTTAATGCCAGAGCGTAACCATAAGACCACTGAACTATCCACCATCTGGCGGTTGAAATTATTAATTTCAATCAAATTTCTTTCAATGAATGCCATCAAGCTCATTGATCAAATGGACAATAGTTCCTTACTAAACATGGAAGTCTTAGGCTAAACTAACTTTTGACCTTTAAACCAGTCAGCTGCCAGGCATTAAGTAGTTAATATTTCTGTCAACTCTGTTACTACCTCTCCTACTCTGGAATTTGATCGGACAACTTAATCTCCGTCTGCTAATTTGGGTATGGCAACTTGAACTGATGTAGGCATGTACCAATTTCTACGTTGTAACTGGCTTACTGACTGACTAACATTTGTGTCATCAGTCGATCCACAGTAGATTTTTGCGAACTCATCCAATGCCATCGATTTACAGCACAGTTACTCAAATCAGCCATATCATTTTGTTTACGATGAATTATATTAAAATAATCTTATTTATCGAGTATAACTTAATCCTTATCGTTATTCTTATGTATTATTCCAAACAGATAAGTCGTTTAGAATGTATAGATATGATAAAATAAGGTAAATTCATCGCGGAGGGCAATAAATTCATGGGCACTTAGTACATGGTAGTTAATACGGCTAAATGTAATGGATCCATTTCAGTAAATTCCCTATTACGAATGTAAACAGAACAAAAATGACATTATTTACAGAATATAATGAATTAATTGTATTTAGTTCGATTTCTACTAATCTATTCGGCAAAGAAAACATGTTCACTAATTTTGAAATATTAACATCAATTATAACGTGAGATCGTAACTGAGTTGGATAACTATTGAAAACGCGGAAGTACTAGCTAGCTGTTTTTACCTACCATGGAAATCCTTATCAGATCCTTATCGGGTTGTGAGAATATTGACCGTTGAATACCAAACATAATGGTCTAACAATTAAAAATTCACTGCAAAACCAGATCTTGTACTCCATTCGTTGATGGGGTGATATATGTATAATGCTAAGTAGTCTCATACCAGTATGTAACAGTTATCCAATGCATCTTTGGTTTTGAATTGTTTAAGAACCCAAATGAATTTATGATATCAAACTCTCATTTCATTGATATGGCTTAAATGAGCTGAATTACTTTATTTCTTTAAAATATAAAGTATGTTTCTAAAAATAACAGTAATATATTAAGTTGATGTAGCTGAAACCAATGATGTTGATATTATTAATCATGTATAAATGCATATACTAGTTACCACGTAACTACAAAGGTAATTGCTTTAGAGGGAATATGTAATGTAAACATTTCAAAAATCTATTGAATGTTTTCCGGAGACATCACTTGTAAATATGACTACAAGCTATCTATTAGTTATGTGACATAAAGTAAACAGAATACATGCTTCTGAAATAATCAATAAACATTACAAATTGACGCTTTTGAAATTACATAACTAACAAGTCACATGTGGTTATCAAAAACATACCTTCGTAACAGAAGTACATTTATGAATTTGTCTTATATTTTTAATTTTTTTCATCATCACATATTAATGAGTTCTATGTATACATTTATACTTTGTCTTTTGCTTTCTTTTATTCACGAAATATACTTGTCATAACCACATAATTATTAATTATCAGAAATGTTACTTCTACATGACCCCTTTAATCATATTTTCGTCCCCACTATATTACGTAATTAAGACGTTGTTAAAAATTACTATAATTTGTTTTTCTCTATGTTGGTTGGGTACGAGTGAAAACCAGGGAGAGTACAGTACCTGTTCTGTTCTTGTATGGGACTCCTTAAATGTGTGCAGCCTTGATTCTGTCAGGAAATCAAATCCAGAGCCTCCAGGTCTCACGGTGAGTGTTTAATTATCAACAATACTAGGCCGGCCTCCAATAGTAGAATTATCATTCTTCCTACTAGAACAGAACGGGTATCCAGTGTTCCTTGGTTGTCAATAATAACCAATCAACTTCAATTTGTAACGAATACAAACAAGTAAATATAATACACATTTCCACAAAACCACCTACAATTGTCATTCAGTTTATTTAGGAATACTTATAACACAACTTGTTTACAACTTTACCACAGACAAAAATTACTGTTTTATAAACATTTCTCAGCCTTCAAGTATACTTTGATTAATCTACAATCAACAGCCTTGTATGTAAATAACGAAATGTACTGAAGTATGTCAAATTTAAACAATTTACAAATAATATTGTTATTGCTAAACTTAGATTTCTGAATACGAAATAATAGTATGTAGTTTATTTGCAAATCTATACTTAAAAAAGGCTTAAGATTAGTTCGTAGTTTTAAAAGTTCACAATCCGTCCTAGACTTTAAGCTTTACAAATTCAATAACATGATCTTTTTCAACTTGTTTGTAATTCCTAGCACTGAAGTTAGCTTAGAAAATTTAATCAATAATTCTATTTTCAAAGGATATAGTAAGATGCTAAATATTTACATGTATAGACAGACGACTTTGAATTGATAAATTTGTTGAAGGGATGTGAACACTTACTGATTATAATAACCTAGTTATTGAACATGTTTCGATAAACCTAAGCATAACTCACTTTCAAAGGATCTAATAGACACGGAACATGTAATAAACATGATGGCTGTCTTTGAAGCAATAAACAATGAGAGTTTTTCATTGTTATGATTTTCTGATGAGAGAGCTATTAGAAGGCCAAAACGTGACCTATATATCCAAAAAGGCAATTAATTTTCAGTTGCTTTGGTCAGTGATACGATCTAAGACTATTATTATTATTATTCAGTCGTTTACTTATGGGAACAATTTACTCTTCAGTTGTGCATTTAGTTCCATCTACCATAGCACTTAGAAGAGTAAAACCTGATCTCTGGATTCAAAGGGAATCAGTAGTTAATTTTCAGCTTCTCTCGTAGCACTAGATCGATGACCCAGTTTCATTTTCCAACTATGGATAACTATTCAATGGAAACGCGATTAAAGAGTCACCTATTAAATTATTTTCTGAACATTTATGTCATGTTACCTAATTAATCTCTAGAATATTCACATAATTTATTTATAAATATTCTAAATTCAACCTCTCTACAGTTCCACAACCCAGACAATCTAACATTATGTGATTAACAATTCAATTAAGAAAATCTACATGTATTAATTATTTCAGTTATCTAGAAATCAACAGCATGTATATGGCTGATGAGAATGCCACGGAATACAGCGAATCCAAAGTATAATGCAAATGTCGTCGTTCTTGCATTATTGAAATTTTTGAAAGAAACAAGCTGCGTGATATCATGTAATCATGCTACATCCAGTTTATTTCAAATTTGTAATTTTTGAGTTAGATTTTAGTTCACTTATTTTATGTATAACATATTTTGTAACCAAAATATGAATGTCTTAAAGTTTTATGAGTTCTCGCAAACATCTTATCTGTTTGCATTAATACAACTTTTTTGCATTACATAATCAATCGCTCAGTTCATCTATAGATAAATCTTGTATATTTATCATTATTTCTACAGTGTAGATCTTTTGATAGATAAAATACACTTATTAGATTTACAGTGACATTTACATATTATGCTGATTACAATCAATTACATGTGGTATATGGCTAAATATGATGTAACGAAATGCAATGAATTCAATCTAATTTGTGAACATTGTCATTCTAGCTTCATTTAAATTCGTGAACAGAACACACTGTAGTTAAACTAGTTTAATTTATTTATTAAAGACAGTGAAAAAAGCTTCTATAACATTCAAAGTATGCATTAACTTTACCACATTTCTTGTTAAATTAGTTACCTAATGTTGTTATACTCTTTGCATCAGGATATGAATATTCTCATTTCTATATGCAATTACAAGTCTCTTTTTATATTTATTTAACCTTTCATTATTTTCATTAAAAATATTTTAAGAAGTATATGTAGTTTTCAAATTGTTTAAATGATATCATGTAAATATGGCAGAATTTTGATTATAAACTCATACAGTTACATATCATCCTATAGTTGCTAATCTAAGCTGTGTATTACTAACTAATCGAATAATGCAACAAGGAAAAGTAATGAAAAATCAAATTTAATAAGTGTAAAATCTCAACTATTCAGTGTGAAAACTATATTTCATCAAAAATAATATTTTAATATTTAGTATTATTATTATAAAATACTACTATTTAAATGTAATCTACTACTTAAATAACTTTATTTCACCTAACAAAATTGTTAATTTGTCAATTTTTTTTAAATATCCTTTTTTAAATATTTTTTCGCTTCTTTTCTTTTTTTTGTCCATTTTATCTCCTATGAGAATAGAAATTAATAAAAACAAAAAAATAAAGAAAATGTAACATAGATTTATTGAATTATATTTTATTGTTTTAAGTAAAAAAATAAAATATGAAACACAAAAATCAGATTCTTATCAAATTTTTTCGTTTGTTTACTAAACTTAAAAAAGGAAAAAATGAAAACAATCAATGTACTACATTATTTTTTATAAAAACAAAAAAATTAAAGAAAAAGTATTTTTACAAAGAAAATTCGACTGAATATATGACAGATTCATGTTGGCAGGGTACCATTGAAAACCAGGGAGCACTGGATTTTCAATGGTGCCCTGCCAACATCAATCTGTGATATATTCAACCAAATAAATAACCGATCTCCACAAAAATAATCATCTCAATTGAACAAAGAAAATTGTTAATTAGTTGTTTTCTGCTAGTAAAACTGAAATGATATTTTTTCGAATAATAAAAAAAACAATTAGTGTGCATAATTTAGCTCTAAATGTAGAAATATACAAAGAAATGATAAGATGTTCATCGGAATCTATCTATTCATATGTCTACGTATATAAACATAAATGTATCCATTATAGGGATTGTAAACATTGTGTAATTACTTACTGTATCTACTAGTCAAAGTTTCATAGAATATCAGCTTTCATTTTTGCATATTCAATAGAAACTTATTGTTGAAACAAGACAATAGGATATGTTAATGCTCATTTAGTTTTTTTACTAATTAAATGAACAGAAAAAGAAACAGATGATGGATTATTATATTTGTTATAATCGATCGTAAATGAATGATGTATTGAGAATTTATTGTTATTGTCAGAAGTTTGCTTGTTATAAAACTATTTAATGATTTTAGTAAATATCGAAATAAGAAAAAAATTACATCACCATAGTTCTAAATATTTCTTAATATAATTGACAAAGCAGTAAATTATAATCGTTATTATGGCACATCTAGGCAAAAATAGTCATCGGGTTGTTGTAGATTAAACACTGCAAATTTTATACAAGATTCCTTCAAAATTTACTTTACAATGTCAGAATGAATCGCTTACAAACGACAGAAGTCATATAAACACATTTAAATAGATTGAATCTTTGCCAATAAAGGATGTTTGTTTATTTATTTAATTTATCATAACCTACTGGATAATTTCTAAATTATTCCTACATCTGTCAAAGGTGTTTTCATTTTAAAGTTGTTCTAACGTAAAGCAAATTTGTTTTGATTTCTAACTTCTTCTTTGTATAATCTGATTCAGTAATTTGATTATCTTATTTCCTTTGTATCATTTTGCAAAATTAATTTGAAAATAACACCATTATTCACTTTCAATTCATCAATTTAAACATTATTCAACCACTTTTTAATTGTACTTTATTACTTCTTGACATTCTATAGTATGTAATCGATGATGTAATCCTCTACCAATTTTTTACATTGCTTAAGGTTACTAAAAGGTTGTGTATTTTTTAAAAAATATTCAGGCATATCAAATTTAAATTCAACAAACTTCATAACAATTAATTACAGTTAATATTAGCTCATCAGTCACTAAATCCTTAAGCTAATTTTACAGTTCTAGTGAGAAGAATTGACTAGTGGAGTTCAACCATCTTTGATGTGAAACAGTTATCCATTGATATTAGTGGATAAGGTTACACGAACGAACTGAGTGAATTAGAATTATCAACCAATAGAAGGCTGCTCGGTACTCTACTGGTTAGGCGTTAGCTGCAAAGCCTAAAGGTCCTGTACTCAATTCCTTGGTGGGGTCGTGGAAGCACGCTAACTGTCTGATTCTAAGACAAAATGGCTATTCAGTGCTTCATGGTTGTCAATGGTTGTCTAACTTAGACCAATTCATGATATGAAATTAACATTCAATAATCTCTACAACATCTAATTACAATCAGATGTATTATTAATGTATTCACTATCATTTACGTGAAATTGAGCTTACATCAAATTATAAAAAACACATCCTACTTGCAGCGCCCTACTTACTTACTTACTTACTTACTTACTTACTTACTCCGTTACCCCGTTACTCCTCGCTGAGGAACATAGGCCGCTCACCAGGGTTCTCCATTTAACTCTGTCCTGAGCAATCCTTTCCAATTGTTTCCAGTTGCTGTTCATCCTTTCAATGTCTGCTTCCAATTCTCGACGCAGCGTGTTCTTTGGCCTTCCTCTTTTCCGTTTCCCAACAGGATTCCATGTTAATGCTTGTCTCGTGATGCAGTCTGATGGTTTGCATAATGTATGTCCTGTCCATTTCCAACGTCTTTTCCTAATTTCCTCTTCGGCTACTGGAAGTTGGTTCGTCCTCTCCCATAGTAAGCTGTTGCTGATGATTTCCGGACAACGGACATTCAGTATCTTGCGTAGGCAGTTGTTTATAAATACTTGTATCCGTCTGATGATGTTTGCAGTAATTCTCCAAGTTTCAGCTCCATACAGCAGGACTGTCTTCACGTTCGAATTGAAGGGTCTGACTTTGAGGTTAGGTGATATTTGTTTCGAGTCCCATATGTTTTTCAACTGTAGGAATGCTGCCCTGGCTTCGCCAATCCTTGTCTTTACATCCGCATCGGACCCTCCTTCTTCATCGATGATGCTCCCCAGATATGTGAAAGTATTCACTTCTTCCAGAGTTTCTCCATCAAGTTGAATTGGGTTGGTGCTCCCTGTGTTGTATTTAAGAATCTTGCTCTTTTCCTTATGTATGTTCAAGCCTACTGATGCTGAAGTTGCTGCTACACTGATTGTCTTCGCTTGCATTTATTGGCGTGTATGTGATAAAAAAGCCAGATCATCTGCGAAGTCCAAATCATCGAGTTGCATCCTACTTGTCCATTGAATCCCGTACATTCCCTCAGATGTGGAGGTCTTCATGATCCAGTCAACCACTAGGAGGAATAGAAAAGGTGAGAGCAGGCAACCTTGTCTGACTCCGGTCCTCACTGAAAATGCATTTGTCAGTTGTCCTCCATGCACAATTTTACACTGTGTTCCGTCGTAAGAGTTCCGGATGATGTTGACGAGTTTCTCTGGTACTCCGTAGTGTCGAAGAAGTTTCCATAGTGTTCTCCCATCTACATTGTCAAACGCTTTCTCATAGTCAATGAAGTTGATGTACAGTGGCGAGTTCCATTCAATTGATTGTTCAACGATGATCCGTAATGTTGCAATTTGGTCTGTGCACGACCGATCTTTACGAAAACCAGCTTGTTGATCTCGAAGTTGAGCCTCCACTGAATCTTTCATTCTGTTCAACAATACTCTGTTTAAGACTTTCCCCGGTATAGACAGTAGCGTGATCCCTCTGTAGTTGTCACATTTGCTCAAATCTCCTTTCTTTGGTATCTTGATAAGATATCCTTCTTTCCAGTCTGCAGCCGGCACTTGTTCTTCCTCCCAGATCTTTTTGAATTAAACGTCGAGTATCCTTGCTGTTAGATCGATATCTGACTTGAGTGCTTCAGCTGGTATATTGTCCGGTCCTGCTGCTTTCCTACTTTTGATTTGTCTGATGGCCATCTTGATTTCTTCCATCGTTGGTGGAGTGACATCTATCAGGAGATCTGTCGGTGCTGCTTCGATGTCCGGTGGGTTCAGTGGATCTGGCCTGTTCAGTAGTTCCTCAAAGTGTTCTACCCATCTATTCCTTTGTTTGTGAATCTCGATGAGTGTCTTGCCTTCTTTGTTCTTGACCGGTCGCTCTGGTTTACCGTGTTTATCTACCAGTTTCTTTGTTGTGTCGTATAGTTGTTTCATATTTCCTTCTCTTGCAGCCTTCTCCGCTCTCGTTGCAAGGCCTTCGATGTATTTTCATTTGTCGGCTCTAATGCTCTTCTTTACCTGCTTATTTGCTTCTAAATATTCAGCTTGAGCCTTGATTTTCTCTGCTCTTGTTCGGCTGTTCTTGATTTCTATCTTCTTGTTCCTCCTTTGTTGAATTTTGCTCAATGTCTCAGTGGAGATCCATTCCTTATAATGGTGCTTCTTGAGGCCTAGAACCTCCTGACACGTTGACGTTAGTGCTTCTTTGATTTCTTTCCAGTTATTCTCCATAGTGGTTTCTTCTTCTTTCGGTAGATCTTGTAAGGCTTGGAACCTGTTATTGAGAGATATTTTGAATCACTTGAGTTTGTCAGTGTCTCGGAGAAAGCCTGTATTGAACCGTTGTACTGCTGTCACTCCAGTTGTCCACTGCTTCTTTAGCTTCAGTTTCATTTTAGAAACCACCAGGTGGTGGTCTGAAGCTATGTCAGCTCCTCTCCTGGTTCTTACATCTTCCATTGATCTTCTAAATTTTTTATTGATACATATATGATCGATTTGATTCTCTGTTGTATGATCTGGTGAGACCCATGTAGCCTTGTGTATGCGTTTGTGGGCGAATATTGTACCACCTATAACCAATTTGTTGAAGGCACATAGGTTTGTAAATCTTCCACCATTGTCATTTCTTTCTGCCAGTCCCTGTCGTCCCATGATTTCTTCATATCCAGTGTTGTCCATTCCGACTTTTTCGTTTAGGTCTCCCATCAGTATTGTCAGATCCTTTCCTCGACACTTTGCTATAATTGATTGCAGTCTATCATAAAACTGATCTTTGTCTTCGTCGTTGCCGTCGTTGGTTGGTGCATAACATTGGATAATATTCATTGTAATCCCTTTCTTCATTGTTTTGAAAGATGCTTTGATGATCCTGGGTCCATGTGATTCCCATTCTACAAGTGCATTACGTGCTTTTTTAAACAGCATCAGAGCAACTCCTTGGGTGTGAGGAGCATTTTCCTGTTCGTGGCAGGAGTATAGTAGCGTCTCTCCCGAAGCCAATGTTTTCGGTCCAGCTTGAGTCCAATGGGTTTCGCTGATTCCGAGTATTGTCAAGTTGTATCTCTTTATTTCTGCACCTATCTGATTTGTCTTCCCGCTCTCCCACATTGTTCGGACATTCCATGTACCTATAAAAATATTTGCTCAGGTTGTTAGAAGTAGAATCGGCCTCATGACTTCCGAAGAATTTTGGCTTGCCTCATGAGACGTCATAGATCCTTCTACTCCCAGGGCAGAGTTTAAATAGTTTATCTTGTTTAATCTGGTTTGCGTTGTTTTTTTAGCAAGTTTGGGTTTTACGGGATGGGGGTGCTAGCCCCATGCCCAACGCTCCTCCTTTACCCGGGCTTGGGACTGTCAGTAACCCTAGGAGGGCCACAGGCGGATTTTGCAGAGCCCTAACTAAGATACAATTGGAAGGAAATATTTTCCCTCCTCTTAGGTAAAATAATATCTATTGACAATCTTAAGATAGTAAAACAGTAAGTAAATCATTATGGTGAAACGTATAGCATTCATTCAATTTTATTTTGTACCATAGTGAATGATATATTAATACAGATTATTATTGTGCCATTGGTGTTTCCAAATGGTGTATTATTCCACATTCAGTTTCACCTACAATCTGTGCTTAGGTTTAAATTTACATTTAAACCATGATACCATAAGACCATATAAGTACCTAAAATACTAATCGTTTGACTGAAATAGTGTTATAGCTGGTATGATAATTTTTCAAGATTTGATCGGACAAGTTAACAGGAATTGGGCACTGAGTACGTAGAAGACATTTAAGACATGAATTATTTCAAAGTAATTTTATCAATTTAAATATCATGATTTCAATGCTTTATCAGTCAATCTAGACTAAGCATGATCACATGTTTTCTTGTGTAACATAAAAATACACTATCCAAGTTGACAAGTAGACTAATTGACTGATCTTTTAAACAATAAATTTGATAATTTTGGTTTTAATTAATTTACTCGGAAGCTTGAACTCGGATTACCAGGTGAGATTATTTCCAATATACCTCGCAATACATCTAAGTAGTGACATAACTGTTTGGTAAGTTGATTAGACATTTAGCACCTATTTTAAATACAACCTTTATGTTTCTAGATTAATCTCCCTACATAGATATTAACAATTGCCATAATGTAAGTTAAAACAACACATAAAAGCCTACAATATGGTTTTCGATTAGGCCTTCATCAAACTTTAATGATATAATAATATCTATATACAAATATGAAAACAAGTTAAATCATCAAAGGCGTTTTGTGAACCATTGGTGACCATGAAGATAACACGATTATTTATTATAATTAATGAAAAGGGCAAACTGTTAGTAAAAGACTGTGCGTACTATCAGTGATGATGACAATTATAAAGCAACTCAAATAAACATTTCAATACAGAAAGTAGACGATAACTTCAAAAAATATCCAAATTAGGATAAATTTATTAAAGTGGTAATCGACGAAAAAATTACGTAATAAGAAGTGTGTGGATAAAAGTTCCAATCATATAGATAACGAACAGTTCACATAAAAAGTGACAAAAAGAAAATTAAGACAAAGCAAAAGAACACAAAACAAAAAGTATGCCTACTTCATGAAAATATTTGTTAAGTCATGTATGGCCAAGGAAGAGACAGTCGTATTACACACTTTTTCTAAACACGTAGACCAGTATTATTAGTTTTAGTTCCTAATGCTTCTACTATTTGTAACAAAGGAATGAGAGACCCTCATTTTCAATAGCTGGGGGTTCAAATTATGTATCCGATGTTGTAACTAAATCTATTAATGTCAAAGAAATTAGTATATTTTGTTAAGTTTATTCGTAACCAGCTCTATTCTACATCATATTAAACAACACATTGTGTAATCAATTACGATCTTTTCCCTGTAAATTGGAAAATGGACCCGTCAACAAGACCAGCAATAAACTCCATCTTTACGGTCGATAAATCGATGACACTTGTTATCGTCAATCAGACAAGAATTTCTGATACAGTTTAACAGTTCATACCACGTGATTACATTTTCATGTGAAAACGAATCAAACAATAAATTCCATTTTTTCGGCGTCCCAGTTAGTAGAAGAGATGAATTGATAAGCAAAAGTGTATGTAGAAACAATTCTAATATAAGTCAATATACTTATTTGTGTATCTTTACACTGACGCTATACAAAAGACACCCGGAAAGACGTTTTACTATTGCATTGAGAAGGCTAAGCTCAGATAACTATATAGTGCAGGAACTAGTGTTTGTCAACATTGTGTTGATTAAACTGGTTTGCCCGAAGGCGTTTTTAAATAAAATTATTAAAAAATATTTGAGGAATGGACTACCAGCAAGAGGCCATTTTTTGAAACTAGAATTCAACAGGAATGTCGCTATTTAGGCTCTACAGGATGGTAAGCGCAATAAATAGGACTTTCTAAGCACGAAAACGATGACACTTTTTGGCTGACTAAGGGTGTTTGCCCAAATGAAGGGCAGATTATCTGGATTCATCTCCTCCATGTGCATATATCAATTTAGTTAAACCTGTGGGGAAGCTATATAAGGTGTACAAACAGGCTACTTATCCAATAAATAAATAAACATCTTTCGCCATGGTTTGCTATACAATCAAGGTTTCCGTATGTCATCCGTATTCATTTGTTACACATACCAGAATGTATAGGAGTTGGAACCAACTATCTTGGTGTACGTGTTTAGATTAAATCCGCAATATACCCGTCTCTTTCTTATTAAATTATGTTTTAATAAATATTTCCATATACTCAACATACATTTTGTTTTGTTTATTTTAGTTTAGTTATTTTCCTGGATCTCTCTCGCATGTTATATTTACTACCTATGTAACTGGAACTTTTATTCACATACTTCCTATTAAGTAATTCTTTTCAACGGTTATTGTTTTGATAAGTTTATTTACTTAAGTTTTAACCCGTTTCTTTTAAGGAAATGTTTATTAGAGCATATAAACATAATAGTATCAGTAATGTAAAGTCTGATGAAGATCTATTTGAAAACAATATTTTTGGCTTACATATGTTGCTCTAGTTATACTATAAACAAAATTATGACATGGAAACGTGTTTAAACACCAAATCATGAAGTTAGAATTCGCATGAAAATAAGATACTTCATGTTGAAACGACTGTTAAGCAATGTCAGCTTGGATAAGTTTATCCATAGATGGGAACTATTAGGTTAGCAATGAGAAAAATATGTTCTAGCACAGGATTAAAGAAATGAAGCTAATACCAATTAGAACAATAAGAATATACTGAATGGATTGATATGATTTCATTTGTAACATATAAGATAAAGTACGAGTTGATTTAATAATGTTTGGGGGGGGGAGGGCAAGAAGTTAATAGTAAATAATAATGCCTATCCATATTAACATGGCATACATGATATTACAGCAGTCTTGAATGTAATATAGTCAGATGTGCCTACATTCAACTTTCATAACACATATAGATCAACTCATCATATGAATCGAATTCGTTTGGAATGAACCTGCAATAGAAATAACAGGGTGATGGCAACCATTAACATCTGCAAAAAGAGGATATGAAATCATGTAAATCTACTCAATAACAATCTTATCTTTGTATTCTATGGTATTAAGAAATAAATTTTTGTATTTTTTGATATTTTTCCCCCCAATTTTTAATTCGAATTCTATACTATGCTACTTAAAGGAATTTCTTCATATCAGAATTATCTATTCACTTAAACATTTAAGTAGTATATTTCATACTATCTATTCATTAACTTTCTCTTTTTCAATGTTTCCAAAATTATTTAATTCTCATTTGTTTCATGTTCTGTAAATAACATAATAATCTTTTAGTTTTCAACTGATTAGAATTTACTATTTATTCATTAGTTAACATGACAACTGAATATTAACTTATTTCACATTGTAAGAAGCTTAAGATAAATCAATTAATAGCTGGGTGAACTTATTTGTTTTCCATCATTTTTTTCTTCTTATTTTACTTCTTGTCGATAAACAACAGACAAGTCATCTTAAGAAGTAAATCACATAAATCATATTTACCTACCTTAGATAACAGAATGAAATATACTTAAGTATTTTTCATAGATTTTAAATAACACCAGGTTTATTTTTAAAAAAATATGCAAATTTTGCAAAACTAATCTGATATACTACTTTTATTAGTAAATACAATTAACTTTATTCTTTTTTTTTCATTAGAATGATTTTATAATGAATTGTTTTCTTTTATGACAGAATGAGTAAATATTGTTAAATAAAATAAATCTTTATTGAATATTGAACATTGAATATCATAAATGAACATTGAATAAAATAGCTGTTTTTTTTTTAAATGTTAATTCAAATATAAAGAAAAATAACAATATTTAAAATAAATTTTAACTGATTATGATCATTAATATCTAAAATAAGAAAATTTACTGTAATGTAAATGAATAAATGATAAACAAAATCATATTTTCAATTGTTTACTTACTTGTTTTGTCATACTGTAAGTTACATATCTTAATTTCAATGATTATTTTTCTAATGACATTGTATTTAGTAGATAATAAGTTGATCTATGTAAACAAATAGATGCATATATATGTATATACATATATAAATATATATGTTATGATATACGTCAGGTTGTCTAAGCATATTGATGTACTCACGACAGAATAACTCCTAATACATTTTCAGTTGTTTTTCAGTTGATATGATGTATTTATCTAGTGTATACTTTTCTATGGAGTTGATTTTATTAAACACTGTAGTGATGAAGTAAAATAGATTATACAATAATCAGATTAAAATGTATGTATGCATTATCTCTATTTTAACTGATAACTTTTAGATTAGTAACTAGTTGTAATAACAATAAATTGGAAGTATACTAGACTATATAGCACTATTATTCAATGACTTGATTTAACATCTGGAAAAAATTGTATACAAGATGTACATCCATTGTAGAATATTGTTTGTTTAAAGTTTAGTTTTACTTGTGAAAATCTATTATGTCAACCATCCGTAAAACGTTAATGGGAATTAGGAAATGAATATGTTAGAAAACTCAATAGGAACTATACTACCAAAGTAACAAGATCAGAGTATATAAATATTTATTCATAAGAAGTATGACAAGATAGTTCCTGTTTAAAACAAAGTTTTTGATGTTTATAACTTTTGTGCTTATATCTAGCTTGGAATTCTTTAATTTAACCTAGTAATGGGGAGAAATTAATAACGAATATTATAGAATGAAGTAAGCTGTGATGATGACGGTTAGTAAGTTGGTTAGAATTTTACAACCAAATTACTCCACATAAGGAATATAATTATCGTTTGAGTTGGATTGTGACCGGCAAGCGGAATCCACGAAGAATGCTTTGACCTATTTGGGACTCGTTGGCTGCATGTACCTGCATCCCAGTGTTGATGTTCACACCAAAATCCGAAATCAGTCCGTTTCGTGCTCGATGCCACCGCGTTTAGCACAAGGCAGGCACATTCAGCTAACAAGTCCCAAGCAGGACGAAACGCGCTTCCTGTATTATGCTTGCGAGTATCAATCCGACTCAAACAGTACTTGTGAACTACCGCTATATCAAGGCAATCCGCTCAGTATGTACGTATGGCAACAGAGAATGACCAATCCCTGTTCATGAAAAATCAAAGGGAAGATCTAAATGCATTCTAATTAAAAAAAATGATATCTCCAATAGCGTCGAATTAATTCATATTTCAATTTTGTCGAGAAAATATTTGAATATAATGTAATGCATCGTCTACTCTTCAGTTATTTCATAAACATTATTTGTTTATTAAGCTACCATGTTGAAATCCTCTAATAAAAGTTGCAAGTTACTATGATGTCAAGTAATATGGAAATTAATGCCAAAATGATAGTATAATTTTTCAACTGCTTTTCATGAAATGAGTAGAGTATCTGTATGAATAATAAAAAAATGGAACTTTGTATTCTTCCTTCAATTGTTATTAATGTTTCAATGTTTGGTATATGTTTTCTGATTTTAATACTCTAGAACTATTATTAGATGACTAAGTTTATATTCACTTGAAGTTATGCCTACATATAATTATAAATAGTTTCATACAATGTCAATCATCACCTACAATATCTTAATTAACAAATTCATAGAAAAATAGATTAGAAATAGTCAAAATAAAGTGATTTAATTAAGTCATGCTTTATGTATTTTAGTAGTCTAACTCCATAAGTTACTATGATATTCACTAAACTATTGATGAACTAAGTAATATAGAAGCAGTTGACTTGTTACTCAGTGGTTATATAGTAGAAAGTAAACTTTAAGCGTATTTTAGGTGTCTTCTTTTACTTTATAATGATACGGTATATTATTTTTTAAGAACTTTTGCATCCTGAGCATGGTAAAAAGGCATTTCAGCTGTAGATTTATTTGTTAATTTCTTGTAAAAAATACTGAAAGTGGTATTCTCGGTTTTCGAAACTTCCTAAAGATAATGTAGGTACAACGTAAAATAATTTCATATAAATAAGCAAATTCTTTACTTATTTTTTTATAATAGTTAAACAGCTTAAAGTTTCTTAGAAATTGCACAAATCTCCTACATTTAACCACTTTAAATATTATCATTTCGAATAATGATGATAAGGTTTAGGCAGAATGTTATCAATTGTAAACGGAACTAATGGAAAGTATTACCGGTTTTAGACTTAACATAATTTTGTTTGAGTTGGATTGTGACTGACAAGTGAAGTCCGGGACTCACATTCCATCCTACATATGAACTATCGCTATATTGAGGCAGTCAGCTCAGAATGCATATAAGGCAACAGAGACTGGTCAGTTTTATTCCTAGATAAATCAACAGGAAGATCCAAATACATTCTAGTTAACATAACTTTATTTAGCACATAATCTAAATACCCATTAACTTAACTCAATCTTCCTTTATTACAGGCTGTTTTTATATAAAATGTAATGCAGTAACTTTTTAATCATTTGCTGCAACATAATTTTCATTCGTCATTGATTACCATCTACATTCCACTTATTTAAATCACGTTTATACTCCAGTTCTAATTATTAAGTGATTTGGATGGTAGCTTGCTTCGACGAAGTTGTCCAAAATGATGATGAAAGTTCTGCAATTAAACCAATTAGCTCAGAGATCGTGATCAATCCAAAAGTGATTTGGTCAGATAAATAAACATTACAGTGAGCAAAATATACATAACCAATAATCCATATACCGATAACAGTCTTAATGAAAATACACAAAATAAGTATGTATGTACACTGCTTAGTAAGGAATACCATGATTGTCTTCCATTGTTCTACATATGTAATAAACATTTTTTCCTCTGATTCGCATCAACCGTTTATAACATGTACAATTTCAAAATGTAAATTTTAAACAAAACTTAACAGACTTATAACAGTTATTTGGTATTTAGACGAAACCATACCAGTACAATGAGAAAGAGCTTCACACAGAGTTTGAAGAATTGAATAGATTATCGTAGTAACCCAAAGAATAAAATAAAGTTTCACAGCACCAATTAAAGTAGTAGCAAAAATCATATGACCGAAATTAAATGAATCCATAATTACAAAATGAAATACGAGTTGTTGTCTAATTAATTTTTATCTTATTTGAGTATCTTTTAGGGCAGTAAAGATTTATTCTCCCGATTAACTTAATGAACAGTTAATTAATATTTAAAATACGCCAGTAGATCTAGAGAAAGATCATTAATTTATGTCAACACAGACATAACTGTAATTCTATAAAAGCTATCCATCTCTGCCTTGAATGTTGAAATGATGAAGTGATACACAAAAATAGAAAGAAGAATCTATTTTAGACTCTGTAAACACTTTAACAAACATCGGTTGAAAGTAATGAAAACTTTTAATGTGGTCTTTAGTAATGTTAGCATCGTAATAGTTTAAGTATACATTCTATATTTACCAAAGTGTTTAATAAACGAATAATATTTACACTTCTAAAATTCACAAAAGTTTTATATGCAAAAATACTTGAAAGTAGATTTTCTTTAAAATTCAGATTGAACCACTTTTCAGTATGTTTCTGCCTTATTAACCATATTTATTATTTATCACATCACCTCTTTTAGATTCGTAAAGTTCAATCATATTTTTAAATAGCCCAGCTAAAGTTATACCATTTTGGATTGTCAATAATTTATATTCTACTGTTCTGATCAGTGTTTTGAAATCTTTTTCATCATACCATTCAATCTACTTAATTTATTTTTGTCTTTTTACTACTTCCTCTTATTAATTTTATCTGAACTCCAATGGACTTCTATGTATTAAACCGTATATAAAACTAGTATTTCAAATTACTAAGAGTTTTAACCAGCTGATGAGGATCAAAGTGAGGGAAAACCCGTTTTGTTTTATTCAACTTGCTGTTTAAAACAAATTTGGTTAAATTTGCTTCAAATCATCTACAAATATTTAATTCACTGATGATTACCTGTTTTTTTTATTTTTCTACGATGTAATTCATTTAAATTGTATTTTAGGTGGTTGAATTCATCAAAGACTGATGTTGGCAGGATACCATCGAAAATGAGGGACCACTAGGCAGCTGTTTCATCCTAGTGTGGGGTGAATTCAATCAACTAAACATAATACTAATTTTCACAAAGCATCTTAATTCGTATAGTATTTTCTTAAATGAACGTGCTATAATTACAACAGTTATATGGTGAACTTGTACATTTTTCATGAACAATTGAATTATATTCTCAAGGAAACGTAACTAATTCCACTCTTCACTTAAAAGTGACTGTTTAGTATTACTCTGTTTTCTTAAAATATGAAGACTGCAGGATGCTCAATGTCTATGCATCCTACAAGAAAAAGAGTGATACTTTTAGCCAGTTAGTCTAAAGGGAACATTCTCGAGGAAGTTAGCTATAAGTAGAAATTAATAATAATAATGAATCTAAATGTGTATTTGAAGCACAATGTAGATGTAGATGCCCTCTTGCAGATAAGCACTAACCAATATTTTATGTTGTAAACATACTAGGTATTTATCTGAATATGTTTTATGCACTACATATGTATTCTATTACCTAGTGGAGTTGGCACAGCAGAATGTGATTAGTCTAAAAAGGAAGAAGTATGTCGAAAAGTATGTGAAAATGACTATAGTAGATTACAAAATGCTATTCAGGTCGATTAGTCTAGACAAGTAATCAGTATGATCAGTAATATATTTCCAAATCCAGAGAACCATAAAGAGTGGCATTTTAAGAATTGCTTAGATTCTGTAACCCAGAGGGTAATGGAATAATATTTAAAGTAAAAGTAATGAATTCGAATCACAGTGTGACAAATAGAACCAAAAACCAATTGATGATGGTCTAAAAAGATTAGGTGAGCGTTTTAGAATCGAATTCATATCAATAATGCAACAATGACCAAACTTGTGTATCCATTTCAAGCAAAAGTAATATATATAACAATCCATCATATAACAAGCAATAAGTAAGCATAATTTCATAGGCATCACAGTGACTTACACTATACACATCTACTAATCATTGCCAATTTCAGTCAACCTCGACCACCTTCAATTCATGCGAAGTATCTTAAATATAAGTGTATCATCTTATCACATTATGTGATACATAATCCTAACCAGTTTCCCTGTATTCTCATATACCCCACCACTCACCCACCCCACCCACCTACTTAGTTGAATGATTTTATCATTCACTTGTATTTGTAAGATCATATTAATCCACCACAACTCACTTCACATAATCCATCCTACAATCAAAACTCCTGTGTTAGATCCCCTTCCCTATAATACCGACCAGAATCATGTTACATTAATTAATCATTAAGAATTGACCAATGTCGTGTTTGTTTAACCTCTCAAGTTTGATTAATCTCAATCAACGAATTTATAATGTGGCGACTAGTTTACGTGACATGTTGGATGATGTGATTTAGAATGGCATATGCAGAATGAATTATTTGTAATCCCTCCTCTATTCAATGATGACTAATAATATTTTAGAGGAACAGTCGTATTTGTTTAACTCACAAAGCATATTTGACATATTGTTTTTGTTTGTTTAACACTATGTCTTCGCACTGTTATTCATTGGTATTACGTAATATACCATGTTGTATCTGGTTGATTATATTCGATAATAAATTCCTCAAAATTGAAGGTCTCCTTGTTGATTAGTACTAATCCGTTTGCAAACGACATTGCACTTAACCAACTACAAGTTCTGTATTTAATAGTGCATTCGCGCATGTTTATTAGAGGATTTGTATCAACCAGTCAGATATATGCGAATAATTGTTACTCGATCATCATTCAAGTGGTGGTATCCATCACCACGGCCTACTGTCATTATATGTATTACATTATTGCCCCTCATTATAATAAATATCTTATCAACTCTTGTATATCCTGTTTAAATGACATTCAAACATCTTCCAGCATCTATGGAAACAAGAATCTTTATAACAATATATGAAACGAACTCGTTGAATTTAGCGAAAAACTTGAAAACAATTAGTGAATCAGTAATGACTAAGAAATGTCAGTTATAACTATTTATTACTTATTTCACTGAACAATTTTTTTCAAAAATATGACTCTCTGTGGACTCCTGATCAATAAAATAGTCTGGTGTTCTCTGAAAAACCACCTTTAATGTCTCTTTGTTACTGTAAACATTTACAACACTTACTTTTCATTAATTATGAAAGCAAACTATGTGAACTCATGTGCCAATATAAAACTCTCCCAAATTATTAAGTTTATATACACTGGAAAGCATTATGGGGACCACTATAGTTGCAGAAATCAAAGTTGACTTCATTGAAATCCTTACAATATTATATAATATATTATATTAAATAAACATATAATTATAATCAGCGTAAACAATCTAATAGAAGATAAATATGATTACAGAAATGATTACTGTTAGAAATTACTTTACACCATTAATTAATCTAATGATTCCCAATTCTTGTTCAATGAATATCTAGTAAGATGAGGTTATCCTAACTTAACCAATAAATTAGCAGTCACTGATGCATCATTTTTCTGTATCAGATGTTTAGTACTCATTGAATTTTGAAGGTTTATCAAAAAGTCTATGTTCATAACTAAGAAAACCTTTAATAATTATTATTTATATTACAAATTACTAAAGTAAATAAAAATTTTATTTTATATGTTTCATTAGTGACTGCGACTTGCTTGAGTTTGATTGCAAGTGGCATGCGGAATCCAAGAAGCGCGTTTTGTCCTATTTGGGTTTGTCAGCTGTATGCACCAGCATCACAATGTTAATGTCCACATTAAAATGTGAACCCAGTTTCATGCCAAACGCCACCGCGTTCACTACTGAGCTACTAAGTCCAGACAATCACATTTGTGCAACAAGTATATGTAATTCAAATGTGTTTAGATCTTCTTGTTGATTTATTATGGACGAAAAGTGACTCCTGGATTCTGCTCGCTAATCACAACCCAACTCAAACTATACTTGGTTATCATCACTATATCGAGGCAATCCGCTCAGGATGCACATAGAGCAACGGAGACTGACCAGTTTCAACGGAAATATCCAAACACATTCAGATTATAGTTACTGAAACTGTTTCCAATATGGTTTGTAATGTAAACTGGTGCAGGTATATCCATTCCTTCACTTAATGTTAACTTCATTTAGATTAGTTATATTTCAATCAAAAAAGACAATAGTTATCAGTAAACAGAAAATTAGATAATGAAAAAGAGGAAAGAACAATTGGATTCATAAAAGCAAAGGTAAAACTACAGGAAGGACAAGAAGGAAAATAAACAACATGTTCTCACTTCTGGATATTAAGGTTACTGTTATTATTCTCATATTAAGGCTAAGTTGTTTTGTTTAAATCTGACATTCATCAAAAAAGTAATTAGAATACATCTGTTTACGTAGAGTACATTAAATGGAAATATATAAGTAATGTTTTAAAATAGTAAATAAATAGAGAAATTATTCAAAATTTAATCACTGATTGAGATACATATTAAGCTTTTCCAGAGATGGATCACATTATTGTTGATCAGATAGTGGGACAAGATTACGCTTTAGAAATGCTAAGTCAGAAGTGATTAGAAGGTACAAATCAATCGTCAAAGAAATTGGTATTGACGATATTTGAAATGAAATGGCTATGAATGGTTTGTAGTGCATATAGACCATTAAGATAAATGAAACACTAGAATATGGTAAAAGCCGGAGGATAGAAAGTTATTTGTTGTTTCTCTATCCTTCAATTACGCCTTTTAAACGCTTCCGATTGAAGCATATACAACTACTACCTTCTAATAAAGTTGTTCTGAATCATTACTAAGTGCCTATTGTAAATGTTTTCCATAATAAATCTTCCGACATATAAGCTACTTGATATCTAAATCTTTTAGATAGAAGGTATATTTGTGATTGAAATTTATTCCAGTAATCATAATAACAAAACTGCCTTTAATCATTTTAACCACACCTAATTATTGTAAACAATGCGGGAGTGACGTATAAATTTTACGAATGGATTATATAAATAAGATTTCATACGTTGATCAGTTTATGTATTACCTGCAAAAACTACTATCATATAGGTTGGCATTTCAAGGCTCCATGTGTATGTTCGACAGATATGTTTTTTATTCAACTTCACTATTTCTCTAACATTGCCAACCTCTCACAAATCATAAAGTAAACAGGCTAAGTGAATAAGATGAAGTATAACGCGCTTTCATTAGTCAATAACAGAGAAGCTACAAAGCACACTCACCTCCTTAAAGTATAAATTTTAGGCTAGAACTCCTGAAGACAATGCATCTCCAATCACCACTAGGTCTAAATTAATGTATAGCTTCTGTCAATGAATGCCAGCTAAAGTATTTTTTAAATACTCGTTTATGTGAATTATCTTAGTGATATAGTAAAAGCTAATTGTGGTTAAACAACAGTAAATTTATTTAGATTTACAAGTTAGTATAAAGGAAGTAATTTATTATGTAGTTTAAAAGTATAAAGTAGCCGTTTTAAAATTGAATTAATTCACTTTAAAAATGGTGTCCAATATTTGATTCTGAATTCTGATTCATAACCTTAATAAAGTGATGAAATAAGGAAAACACAATATAAAGTCGATAGTTTGGCGGTAATTTAAACAATCATCAAGTGATATTTAGATTTAAAGATGACTCAGAAAGAAAATAGACGAAAATATTCCTCACAGAAAATAATGTCTGTTATTAAAGCAACGGAGAATCGTCAGGTTTCATATTAGATTTATGATTTATTATCACCCCCTCTCCTCACCAACAATAGAATGATAGTTTGTTGCTTTTCTAAAATGGTCTGGTGGCACACAATTAAAGATAAATTTATTGAATCCGTGATAATATTACAGACAACCCGATAATCTTAAAAACAAACATAAAGGAGAATTAAACATCGCTTTAAAGTTACACTGATGCAGACAATTACCATGTTGTCATTTAGATAAGTAGAATCATTCCGAAAAGTTAACTTTATTTTATTAACTTGTAAATTATATATTCAAGTTGGATTGTGACTGGCAAGTGGAATCCAGGGCGCGCGTTCTGTCCTATTTGGGACTCATCGGCTGGGTGTACCTGCATCCCAATGTTGATGTTCACACTGGAATTCGAACTCAATCCGCTTTGTGTCGAACGCCACCGCGTTCACTACTAGACTACTGAGTCCAGACAGTCACACTTGTGCAACGGGCATATATATGTAATTAGGATAAACTTGTATATTCCCGTTGATTTGTAATGGACTGAAACTGATCAGCCTATCGGTGAACGCGGTGGCGTTTGGCACGAAGCGGACTGAGTTCGAATTCCAGTGTAAACATCAACATTGGGATGCAGGTACACCCAGCCGATGAGTCCCAAATAGGACGGAACGCGCGTCCTGGATTCCACTTGCCAGTCACAATCCAACTTAAATATATAACTTGTGTAATAACGCTATATCGAGGCAATCCGCTCAGGATGAACATATGGCAACAGAGACTGACCAGTTTCAGTCCATTACAAATCGACGGGATAATACAAGCTTATCCTAATTAACTTATAAATGTTTCATTACTTACTTAACTTATGACTACTGTTCTTACACAACAAGAATAGATTTCACATGGTAATTCGATCAACTGAGTAGTATTATTAAATCTCAAATAAATTGCACATCGTCGCATGCAGTACAAAAACCTTGTACTTAACACTCTGATAACAATTTCTTTTTTGGATTAACTTATTCCAGTTGAATTGTATGCTGTTGTATTTTATCACTACACAAAAAAACATCCTATTCATTAATCATAAAATCAGTTAAAGATAGTAAACATCAAATCATAAACAATTTCACTTTTTCAAAATATTTCGTATTATTAACAGTTGTCACTAGATATTCTGAATAATATTTGTCATATTAACTGTATAATAAAAGCGTTATTCACTAGTATATATATATGTATATATTTATATAGGTAGATAGATAGATTAGGGTTGGATAGATAGAGATAGAGTCGACAGTTCTATTTTATATTGTTGTTGCAATTGAGATGGTTTGTGGAGATTGGTATTTTTAGTTCATCTAATTCACCAGAGATCGATGTTGGTGTGGTACCAATGAAAACCAAGAAGCACTGGACACTGCCAACATCAGTGTGTGACAAATCTAATCAATGAAAACTTAATACGAATTTCTGCAAACCATCTCAATTTAATTACAATAATCAGCTCATTAGTAACTAACTTCAAGATGTTTTTTGAAGCTCTAATGAGAAGTCGTGACTGATGGAATCCAGACTTATCAGGAGTGAGACAGTTATCACCACTGACCATGGATGATCGTTGCGGTATATACCACAAATTGATAAAGTGAAAATTCTATCTAGTGGTACAGATATTCATTTACCAAAAGAAACAAATTCATCTTTGTGAAATAAACTTTAAGAATTCAATATATTTTATTGTCATATTCTACTTTCGCCCACAGATAAACAGTTGTGAAAAAAAGAAAACAATTCTATTTCGAATTTTCCCAGTTGTTAGACGAATGAATGATAACAAAAACAATTCAAACAATCATTAGACTGAAATAAATGAAGTTGTCGACTATTATGTGAAATAACTAGTCTGATTAACAAAATATCATATTAATAAAAATAAGAAATGATAGCAATTTATTTCGTTGTATACTTCTTTTGCAGCTAATTACAATGAGTTAACGATTAAAGAAATTGTATGAGCTTGCATCTGTAATCATTGTGTTCTGTTATTAAACAAAGAAGTCCAACTGAGATGGTTGTTTTTGTGGAGATCGGTTATTTATTTGATTGAATTTGTCAAAGATTGATGTTGCCAGGGTACCGTTGAAAACCAGGGAGCACTGGACAACTGTTTCGTTCCAGTGTGGAACTCCTCAGAAGTGTGTGCCCCAGATTCCTTCCCAGGAGCTTCCATTTGGCGAACACCTAAACCTCTGCACCACTGGGCCGGCATCCAATGGTAGAATTCCCACTTCCATCAATTTGTGATATATAGCACGACGATCAACCAATCTCATTGATGATAACTTCCTCTCACCCGACAAGTCTGAACTCACCAGTAATGACTTCGCACTAGAGCTTCAGGAACATCCTGGAGTTAGTCGGTAATGAGCTTATAATTACAGTTCAATTGGGATCGCACTATATACCACAAATTGATGGAATCGGGAATTCTACCATTAGATGCCGACCCAGTGGAGCAAATGGTTAGGCGTTTGCCATCAACCTGAAGCCTCTGGTGTGGAATCTGTGGCGAGCACTGCTGAGGAGCTCCACACTAGGACGAAACAGCTGTCAAGTACTCCCTGGTTTTCAACGGTACCCTGCCAACATCAATCTGTGACAAATTCAATCAAATAAACAAAGAAGTGATGATAAATGGTTTTATAGTTGTGCAAATTTTAGATTCGATGCAATTTTATTCATAAAATATGCGTATAGCTTATTCCTCTAACATAGAGATTTATTTAAACAAATGACATGTTCATCAATTTCAACAGGCTAAACTTTGAAGACAGCTGGAATCTATTGACATAAAGGTTAAGACCAAGGTTTTGTAATTCTAAGTGCACTCAAGTAAAGAATATCATCAAACTTGATTAAACATTTGCTTTTAACAGAGTGGTGGAACACACTTTACGCAATATCATAATAGGAAGCTATTTGTTTAGCCACTGACCTTCTTAAGAAGTGGGATATTGACATTGTCGGACTGCGTTATATATGTTTTCTTCTTAATGCCCTTTGAATAATGTCTATCAAATTTCAATCAATACAGATTTGGAATCTAATATCTTATATATGCGTATATAACTATAGCCAATCCATAGTTAGAAAAATTATCTCTAATCCATGTTAAACATAATCAACCTACTGCTAGTTAAACTCGTTTTTATCGGCTTGCCAATGATTAGTAAATAATGCTGTCTCTAGTTCTGAATAGTGTTCAGGTTACATCAACGACGTTAGTATGTTGCTAGATAAGTAATTCAATTACCTGAAGTCTAAGTCCAGGAATCATTCGTTATATGTTTCACAATTTCAGAGATTTAAAATCGAGTTATTTTACTGGTAAAACAAGAAAATTTTAACGTAGACTATGCTTTTTAATAAATACTCATTAGGTTCTAAATTCTTTTCTTTTGTTTTTTTTGAAATAAATGAAGTTGTCGACTATTATGTGAAATAACTAGTCTGATTAACAAAATATCATATTAATAAAAATAAGAAATGATAGCAATTTATTTATTGTCATATTCTACTTTCGCCCACAGATAAACAGTTGTGAAAAAAAGAAAACAATTCTATTTCGAATTTTCCCAGTTGTTAGACGAATGAATGATAACAAAAACAATTCAAACAATCATTAGACTGAAATAAATGAAGTTGTCGACTATTATGTGAAATAACTAGTCTGATTAACAAAATATCATATTAATAAAAATAAGAAATGATAGCAATTTATTTCGTTGTATACTTCTTTTGCAGCTAATTACAATGAGTTAACGATTAAAGAAATTGTATGAGCTTGCATCTGTAATCATTGTGTTCT
Source organism: Schistosoma mekongi (assembly GCA_034768735.1). Lineage (NCBI taxonomy): Eukaryota > Metazoa > Platyhelminthes > Trematoda > Strigeidida > Schistosomatidae > Schistosoma > Schistosoma mekongi. The sequence goes on from CM068305.1 coordinate 21,776,381, forward strand.
GTTATTAAACAAAGAAGTGATGATAAATGGTTTTATAGTTGTGCAAATTTTAGATTCGATGCAATTTTATTCATAAAATATGCGTATAGCTTATTCCTCTAACATAGAGATTTATTTAAACAAATGACATGTTCATCAATTTCAACAGGCTAAACTTTGAAGACAGCTGGAATCTATTGACATAAAGGTTAAGACCAAGGTTTTGTAATTCTAAGTGCACTCAAGTAAAGAATATCATCAAACTTGATTAAACATTTGCTTTTAACAGAGTGGTGGAACACACTTTACGCAATATCATAATAGGAAGCTATTTGTTTAGCCACTGACCTTCTTAAGAAGTGGGATATTGACATTGTCGGACTGCGTTATATATGTTTTCTTCTTAATGCCCTTTGAATAATGTCTATCAAATTTCAATCAATACAGATTTGGAATCTAATATCTTATATATGCGTATATAACTATAGCCAATCCATAGTTAGAAAAATTATCTCTAATCCATGTTAAACATAATCAACCTACTGCTAGTTAAACTCGTTTTTATCGGCTTGCCAATGATTAGTAAATAATGCTGTCTCTAGTTCTGAATAGTGTTCAGGTTACATCAACGACGTTAGTATGTTGCTAGATAAGTAATTCAATTACCTGAAGTCTAAGTCCAGGAATCATTCGTTATATGTTTCACAATTTCAGAGATTTAAAATCGAGTTATTTTACTGGTAAAACAAGAAAATTTTAACGTAGACTATGCTTTTTAATAAATACTCATTAGGTTCTAAATTCTTTTCTTTTGTTTTTTTTTTATTTTAGGTAGTGAAATTATTAATGATAATTGTTATATTATTTGCATCTTTTTGGTTACCATATCGTTCAATGGTTGTATACAATAGTTTTTCATTATATGGTTATCATGATCTATGGTTTCGTATGTTTTCACGTATTATGGCATTTTTAAATTCTGCTATTAATCCAATTTTATACAATGCTATGTCACGTAAATTTCGTCGTGCATTAAAACGTTTATTAAAATGTCAAAAAGTGATATAAATTAAAATTATTTTAAAGAAATTATTTCAATTGTACAATGTATATGCGTAGATGTCAAAATAAATAAACATGATTGAATATTGATATTTTGACAATTAATTAGTTCAATTGGGATGGTTATTTTTGTGGAGATTGGTTATTTTATTTGATTGAATATATGACAGATTGTTGTTGGCAGGGTACCATTGAAAACCAGGGAGCATTGGACAGCTGTTTCGTTCTAGTGTGGAACTCCTCAGCAGTGCGCGTTCGCGTTAACCTGAAGCCCCTGGTGCGGAATCTGGGGCGCGTACCGCTGAGGAGTTCCACACTAGAACGAAACAGCTGTCCAGTGCTCCCTTGTTGTCAATGGTACCCTGCCAACATCAATCCGTGGTATATTCAATCAATTAATTAGTTATCTAAGAATAATTTTAATAAAAATAATGAATAAATTTCATAAATTATTAATGAAAAATTAATTCAAGTAAATATCTCACTTTATTGTTGTAATCATTGATAAAATTTAATTAATTAATGATGAAGTCGAGAAGGTGGCATTAAACCATGGTTACTAGAATATTTGTATATTGGAAAGATAGTTCATGCAAATTCTATTCACAGTATAGATGATATTCCAATATCAACGAACAGTAGTCAGTGAAATATTAATAATATAAGATCTAAAACCAATGAGTAGTGATATAAATTGATACACCACAAGATAAGATATGAAGAATGTATCTTAAAAAATACGACGGAAAGAAAAAAGGAAGCAGATTTCAATGAAATGAATATAGGAGCCTGAGATAAATAACTCAAAGAGAAGAAGTGGGATTAGTCATTTAACCTACATAACGTGCACCTTGACCATCTTAATCTAAAAGGGATTGTAGCCACAAAAATCAGAAGAACTATACAAATTTAGTACGTTTATTAGGTTCTCATGAACATAATGCAATCATGTTTAGAGTTAAAGTAATGAACTTAGATTCAAAATAATATCAATAACTCAACAATGACCAAACTTGTGTATCCATTTCAAGCAAAAGTAATATATATAACAATCCATCATATAACAAGCTATAAGTAAGCATAATTTCATAGGCATCACAGTGACTTACACTATACATATCTACTAATCATTGCCAATTTCAGTCAACCTCGACCACCTTCAATTCATGCGAAGTATCTTAAATATAAGTGTATCATCTTATCACAATATGCGATACATAATCCTAACCAGTTTCCCTGTATTCTCATATACCCCACAACCCACCCACTCACTCACTCACTTGAAGTATTTCATCATTCACTTGCGTTTGTAAGTGCATATCAACTCAGCCTACAATCAAAACTTCTGTGTGTGATCCCCTTCCCTTTTACACAAACCAGAATCATGTTATATTAATTAATCATTAAGAAGTGACCAATATCATGTTTGTTTAATCTCTCAAGATTAGTCAAATTCTACCAACCAATTTATAATGTGGCGACTAGTTTACGTGACATGTTGGATGATGTGATTTAGAATGGCATATACAGAATGAATTCTTCATAAATGAAGGTTCCCACTCTCTTTATCCAACGATGACTAGTAATAGCATTTAAGATCAACAATCGTGTTTGAATAACCCACGAAACGTGTTTGATGTAGCATTAGAGTTTATTTGACATTAAACTTGTACAAATATGTTTTCTCACTGTTGTTCATTGGTATTACATAATATGCTATGTCGTAACTGATTGATTATATTAGATAGTAAATTATACGTCTAATAATAAATACCTATTTCCACTGTTGTATGTCCAAACTAGCTCTCATTAATTTTTACCCACTTATCGTATACTTCCGTATTTTTAGACAAATAGTTTGTTCCGTAACAAATAGATTAGTGTGATTTCTAATTTATTCGTGACTAATTGAGTAAAACAATGTTAAAGTGTTTCGATACATACACCTTCTCAGATCAAATAGCAAAATACAAAGTAATCGTTTGTTTAAAAAGCGTCAAAGAACTTCTACACCAATTAGTCAAGTACTTTCTAACACTTTAATCGATTTTACAGTGCAATAAGTACCTTAAGTTACAAGATGACCTTATTCAATCAATCCTTCGGTCGACGTTTTGAACTTATTTTCCTCTATTTCTAATCAACGATTAAGTAAAATGTTTAAGATTACTTATTTACTTTGAGTATAGACGCCAATAAATTTTTATTTGGGTTTTTGCATTGTTATTAGATATTAATTTGATATCTCGACTTGATTTGAATTAAACGACCAGAAATCGCCAACACAGCTGTTTCGACCTTGAAAGGGATCCGCCATTAGTACACATCCACGACACTACCAGGTATCAGACCCAAGACTTTCAGGATTCTCAGCAAACATTTAACCATTAGGCCAATCAGCCGAATTCCGATGGTTGATTTTTCTAACTCAGCTAATTGGTGATACGCTTGCGCAACCTTACCGACTGATATTAGAGAGTAATTGCTTCACACCTGACACGGTTGAATTCTACTGGCCATGTCTTTTCACTAAAAATTCGGAAGTTACCTCAAGAAGTTAGTTATTTATATTGGTTGTGGTTTTTTGTTGTTATTAGATTTGTTCGCAAAATATTTCCAATAGTTAGACATATTCCTGATTGAAATCTTTGTATTTCTCCAAAGGTTTATATTCACAGAAGATGGTAATTTTTTACTCGTGTTGTATAACATAAAAAACGGAATAATCAACAAACACCAGTTAATGCAGTCAACAGGTTTGATGAATTTTACAAACGTAATCCTATCCGATAATATGTTTACATCTTAAAATAGATCCTATAATCCATTTATTAACCACAAATCATGCCGTATATTTATGTAAACCGAATATCACAAAATGTTAACAAAAGTCAATTTCACACTGTAGCTCCAATGTGTGTTGAGGGAACCTTAACGTGTTAGTGCTAGTTGTATTATATTAATAAACTTTATATAAGACTCTTAGCTACTGCAAATGCCAATGTTGGGACGTAGATGAATTAGGTTTAGTTAAATATATATCATATGTGTGTACAAATCTTCGTATGTCAATTTATCTTGATAAATATATATACGGATGGTCGAATGGACTCAAATTAAGTGATCGATACGACAAATTCAAATACGTTCGAAAACAAATAATTCAACAGTCGGATAAAGACCAAGCAAGCCACTAGTATGTATATATATAACAAGGAAGCTAAATCATACCTTCAACATGCATATTAACAGTGAAGTTACTATGCTCAGGGTGTAATGATAATTTTTACACCATCGAGTAATCTAAGCAAAGTTTATTAGTATTGTCCAATTTTATGTGAATCGAATACTAAAATTAAGTATACAGTTATCGAAACTTGGCAAAACGCTGATTAAATGTTTCTTCCTTGTTTCTGGTGCAAAGTATATTCTTAAAAATTAAATGAAATATCTGAACATTCAGGTTTTAATTACGATACTTAACAGCATCTTGTCTAACTCTACACCTATTTATGATGATGCACATTATGAATGACTTCCAACTAGCACTCGTATGTTTTTAACTGTTCCTAAATTGATGTTAGTTTATAAATTAAACACTTAATGATAATTATGTTGATAACAGTATAATATAAATGGAATTAACAATGCATAATTGAATGTCGAGTAAAACAGCGATTTAAGAAGATATATGGAAAGGCGGACTTGCGCTATTTGCGCAAATGGACCCATATCATATGACAATTTCATTTATTAATTTTATAGTCAATAATATTATCGATAAAATTCATTGCAACGTCTCTGTAGGTACATAATTAGATTTCTTGAACCCTTGTTTAACTGTCTTATTTAATGAGTGATATATATGCATATTGCTGCTGTGATCGGTTCGTTTATTCTTTTCTATTCATCTTAGTTTCAATTTACGTCCTAAAAATGATATGTTGTTTAAACACCATGATATTTCATTAATCAGTATTGTCATTCAACATAACATGGATTTCTAAAATGCATAAATTGGAAAACGTTTCGTTGGTTTTACCTCACATTCTACATAAACACAATGTCTATTTACATTAAATATATAAGAAAACAACATCGAACACAGTTCATAATATAAATTTTATCTAACTAATTACTAAAATCAAAATGCATTGAAAGCAATCTTGTAGAATAGCAAACTAATTTAATTGAAAATATCAGTTAAGCATCACATTCATTTTCAATTTGATATAGGCAATGACAGATATGTCTTTTTGTAAATGCTTATCAGTTCTTATTACATAGGATTCAGTATCAGCGAATACTTTACTTAGGATGAGTGATTGAAAATAGAAAGTGGGAATATGTATACCTCATACTTAAATACAACATAATTGAAGGATTAAACTAGTATTTTTCTAACTAACTAACGATTTTAATTAGTAAAATTTATTAAATTGTCAGTGTACTACTGAATATCATTTATATGATGAGTAAAAAAAGCAGTAGGTTGTTATCAATAGATTAAACTATATACTGGATCCTAAAGAAAAGCATTTATACTATTGACTTAAATCATATAAGTTGGATTGTGGCTGGCAAGTGGAATCCAGGACGCGCGTTTCGTCCTATTTGGGACTCATCGGTTGGGTGTACCTGAATTCCAATGTTAATGTTCACACTGGGATTTGAACTCAGTACGCTTCGTGTCGAACGCCACCGCGTTCACCACTAGACTACTGAGTCCAGACAGTCACACTTGTGCAACTGGCACATTGGTATTAGGATAAACTTGTATATTCCCGTTGATTTGTTATAGACTGAAGCTGGTCAATCATTGTTGCTATATGTGCATCCTGAGCGGATTGCCTCGATGTAGCGAATTTTTCACAAGCTTCAGTCTATAACAAATCAACAGGAATATACAAGTTTATCCTAATTGACTCGAATGTATTCAACGGGTTGACACGAATTTGCTAGGGGTTTTTACTTATTTCTGTAGAACAAATCACTGAGAAAATGTTCCAAATTGTGATTCAATATGTGTATTCGATTCTCTTGACTTTACTGGTTTATAAATTATAATCAACCAGTAATAAGAATTGTCAAAAAATAATAAGTATCGTGTGTGGCAAATAAAACGTCCTATTACAAATTTAGGGATATAAAGTTTCTATGGGAGAACATGATCACTTCAAAGTGTAAAATAGTTCGACACGTAAAGTCGATAACTGATACGAATTGGTCCACAATAAAATATAGGGGCAAGGGTGACCAAATCTTCCAAGAATAATCACAAAAGATAATAAACAGAAATCTAGAAATGAAGCCGTAAATGAACCACTAATTTTAATACATAATCAACAAAAATAATTTATGGAATTACTTAGGAAGTAGTACTTTAGATATTGCAGTGACTAGCGTATCGAAAACTAGGTTCTCGCTAAATAAACAATACACAGAAGAAATAAACATAAAGTCTAAAATGGAAAACATTAGACTAAAATAACATTTAATTAAATCTAACTCTAAATATAACATGACATGTTATCAAAAATTTAGCCCTTTACCTCATCTAACTAGAATCATTTTAAGAGTGAATTAAACACTAAAGGAATCTAGACAAGAGGTCTCAAAATATAAGTGATATGTAGCTGTGTGAACAAGATATCGATGTCGATATTACTATCATGGAATGAGTTCAAAGATAAGGAAGCAAAAAGATAGTAAGACTAAAAAGTAAACCCTACTCAGGTCGAGTTAAAGCATTAAAGTTACATTATATACTGTAGAAAATAGTCAGTAAGTATATGATAACGCTGCAAAACATACCTCAAAACACCCTTCATCCTAATCGGTCTCTGGTAAATATCAGTTAAACTAAACCTAAGAGGACACCCTTATAATATAAAACATGAATTACCTTGCATAAAAATTCGTGCAAACATAAACAGACAACATAGACAACCAGGGAAAATATTGTGGCAGCTACACCATGATCTCTTGGATTTTGAAATCTTAATTTAAATTTTACAATCGTTTCAAAAAAATACAACAAGTACAGTAAACAACAAAGAAAAGAATATTCCTAACACATAGAAATAGACATCCAGAAACATAATATCGCCAATTCTGTCAAGCAAAGTCAAAGTTCCAAGCGAGATAATTCAACATGACATCTAATTGTTGTATCAATCAAGCGTAATCGTTTTGTACATTTAAATATTGTTCCACAAAGGTGATAAATATTCATCTACATTTATTAGTTCATTATTACCTAAAACCAGCTAAACGGCCTCAAGACAAAATGCCTCATTCCTACAATCAAATCTCAATAATTAATTCTCACTGTCTAATATGATCAATCATGGTGTAGCATGAAGAAACACCATCATCACAACCCACAACACAACCAACAAGGCTTTATTTTACACACATTATACTTCCCATCTAAAATACATTACTACACACCAATACTTGTCAATAATGACGATTTGAACTCCCGTCAATTACAATCTTTCTTCTGAGAAGATATATTCAAATTGTCGACAAACTCAATTATTCATCTGTGTGCAAACATAAATATAGATTGTCACTCCTCAACAAGAAGCGTACCATGCTTATTTGTCAGACGTCTCAGATACTCGTCTCAAAGATACTCAACTTACGTGGTTAAACTGTATTCTCGGTTCCATATTAAATACTCCTCCATATCAGATACTCATCTGAATACGAGTGGTACAGTGCAACATCGTATCTTAGATATTCCAATCATTATAACATATGCAAATTATATCCATAATTACTTTAGAATTGGGAAATATTATCTTGTGAAAATGATGTAGACTGTTAATATTGGAAATTGTGCCAGTACTGAGATTCTCTATGAACCTTATATTATTCGAAATGGAATTTGAAGTTAAGATCTACCCAACGTTGAGTGATCATATTCGTGATGTCCAATTTAATGTCTACTTTATCATACGTGGCTAGATGCTGTTGATATTTTACTATGTGTTTGATATAGGCGTCAGATATTCAGATAACTTGTTGTTTTCTGTGGAGACTACGTTTGAACTGTGTAGGTTACAGTAACTTGTGAGCTTTATACTACGAATCTTCCATTACAATGACTGGTTACGCTTTATTTTAAAATGTGTGTGTCATGCTACTTTTTATGGCTGAAACCGATCTAAAATTTGTTTAACTGAATATCTTACTTGTATTCTGAATTTTTCAAAGTCTATTGTGATTAGCTAAAATGACTAATTGTTGAGAACGTTTAAGCGTTTTGAAGCTCGTTTGCTTTATCTTTGATATCTAGCAAGTATTATGTGTTTCACTGTGAAAAATTAACTGATTCGCGTGTTCCTACAAGTTTATTACCAAAGAATTTTGTGGTGTATAATCTCAGCTGATAAAAGGAAGGTAAAACTGGGCTTGGCCAAAACTGTCAAATAAAAGAAAGAGATTTGGATGGTTGCAGTCAGTTTGTTATTGTAAGTTCTTTTAAATAAGAATAGACAGGAGTTTATAAATATCGATGTCTAACTTATTACTATATCAAAGCACTATATGGATATATCAAATTTTTAGGCATGATTTTGGCTTCAGTTTACATGATGTTAATATCTCTATGTATTTGTAAAATTGTCAAATCCATATTACTCTCCAGCAATTATGTGTGAATTATAGGATTAATTTCAAAAGTCTTAAGAACATACCAGTTATACTCACGTTGGAATTCCTAGATTAGTAAATGCATTGCCTTATGAAGACAAAAATTTAATTTTCGAGGAAGTACAGTGGAATGATACACAAAAAAACAGTCTACACAATGGTAAATGGAACATAAAACATGAATGATCTTAAATGACTGTAAACTTGGTTTCCGGTAAAAAGGTCAACAGTGTCGGTATTTCAAATTAGTCACAATAATCAACCAATACGTGTAACACTAACGCAAATTGACTAAAGTTTGAAATGTAAACCATGAAATACCGACTTAATGGTCTAAAACTTGAATATCTACCGTTTAGTACCTAGTAAGTTTCATACACTTTGTTCCCTTTATTATTTTCAAGAGAGCAAGAACAAATATTTGTGCAGAATAAGATGAATTCATTTTATTTCGTTGCTTTCTCATCAGTTGCATACAACCTAGAATAATATTTTACAAAATTAATATTTGAAACAAAGTTTAACGTACTCATGAGAATGTTTGAACTTGGTTGAAATCAAACATGTTAGACATGTAAACATAATTAATATGTTGGAGAAAATGCTGTAAATATTTAGATCCAATACAAAAGGAGGTACTAGGAGATCAGAGTTCAAATGATTACATAATAAGAGGTGGTTGGAAATATATGATAATCATGTGAATCAAGCCCAGTTGTTAAATTTAACATGACCCAATTAAATACAGAAGATGAACTTAACCATCTAAAAAACAATGATGTAACGAAAAACGTGATCTGAAAAAGAAATAATAAATGAACTAGGCCATGAAAATAACGACACATAAGTCATGTTACCAGTGTGAAAAAAGACTTATAACAGTTTCTTTTTGGACACATAAGTTTAGTTTCACTCATTTAATGGCAATTGCTTCAGCATATTTTAGAATACTTGAAGTTTTTTGTCAATTGAACACTTCGAATGATTTACTGACGTCAATCTGGTGTCCTGTGTCAACCAAACGTTTAGCGATTGCACTATTAAATGTTTTCATTCCTATGAATCGTAGATTTTGGGGATGTAAGTTCATGGATTCTCACTTAATTTTGAATAATGCACTAAATAAGATCAGTTCGTAATTTTAAGTTACAAATTAATTAGGAATTTTATCAATCATTGAAAACAGATTATACATAAGAATATGAAGAGTTAGGTGTTGTGGATACTCATTATTCTAAGTTTTTCAGGTCTCACTTTTGAAATTATTACCTAATTTTTACTCTGTTGTAAGGATCCTACAAAATGAACATTTGGATTGATTAGTGCGTTTTTAATGGAAATGAAAATTGGTATGTGTGTGTGTGGGGGGGGCAATTGATGTTCCACTTAACAACTTGACCTTACTTATTCAAAAAATAGCATAATTAAAATGATTTTCATGTTATGAGCTGATAAAACGGATATTGATTAAGTAACGTATGTATCGACTAATTGGCATTGATATTATTTTGTCTTACTTAAAGTGGTGCTATCAAAATGTTTTTACATATCACAATAACTGACTACTATGATTATTATGATTAACAGAAATATTGCATCCGTTATGTCATCAAGCTTTTCACATTTATTCTTCATCGTTTAATAATGTTCATCATTTTGATTATTGTATAATTATCTAAAATTATTAAGGGAATACCATAAAAAACAAATATATATCTTGAAATATCGAACAATCACAATGTATGGAAGAAAGTAACTTCGATATTACCAATCAGTGCACGAACACGTCTGCCTCGTGACTATTAGTCCCAAAGCTGGAATTAAGAATACAAGATAACTAAGCCAACCACCAGACAGTCAGATTATATTTCACTCATGCATTTATCTATACACAAAACCTGACCATGCATTACATCAGTAGGAAGAATAACATCTATACACAATAGAAACAATAATGGCTAAAGACCGTGGGTACAGGTACATGACTAATTAACTATAGTTCCATGATGGTAAATAGTATGATAAGGCCTTTGTAGTTATTTTATTACGTTCATTTATTGAAGCTAGTTAAAATTTTGAAACATATCAACTTTTCACTGTTCAAGAACTATAAGTGAAAATGGATTGAATGATAGTTAGGACGTTCTTCGGAATGTTCTATTTATTGTTTTATTTGTATGGGGTGATAGTAGTACATATTCCTGACAGCAACAAATAGCATACTAATACTTATTTCTCTGGTAACAATATGTATCTATATAATGCTAGTTAATACTCAATTCCCCTATCTCTTTATGTAAGTAAATGTATAGATGTCAGTTAGCAACGGATACTCAGTGTGTTAAGAATTGTTTTGTTGTTATATATCAATGTTATTTGTACTGATAAAATTTATCTGTGAATTGTTTATAGGACAATTTTACAACCATTTCACTTCATGGTTTCTTGTTTGAGTATTTTGCTAAAAATTTCGACTTCTTATTGACTTGAGAATTATATCGGTGCTTTTAAAGCTGAATGATGTTTTCCATAATAATTACGTTTCACACTAAATGCAGATGTTTTAATTATTTTTATGCCTATTTAAGTCAGAAGACTATAGAAATGATTAGGCTATATTATGTATGTAATGTTATGATGTGGACTACGGCCTGTCACAAAATACAGAGACAGCAACCTTGACAGGAACAAATACCTAAGAACCAAAACACAAAGGCAGTTGTTCATTCACCTGCACCTCTTCTCCGTGATCTCTAGTCGCCAAGCCGGATTAATGAATACAAAACAAGTGAGATAACAATCAACTAATCAAATTATATTTCACTTATTCATTTATATACATACAAAATTTAACCACAAAGAAGACTAATAAAAAGAATAACATATATACAAAAGAAGGACACGAATGACTAAGAACTGATGGAACATGTATATAGTTAATTAGTTATTATTGCTGGAAATGGAAATGATATGATAGCAGTTCATGAATGTAGTAGGAGGTTAATGTGTGTGGAAGATTACAATAACAGAAATAAAAAAATCGATTTACATATACTCAGAATTAATAAAATAGTCTTCTAAACGACATTTTCAAAAATTAGTTATTCTCCTTGAATCGTCCAATGCAAAACATATGATAACTACAAAATAGATACCTTACAAAAATAAAAGAATAATAACAAAAACAACCCAAAAGGTAGTGAAGTAAAAACACGAATAGATCAATTTTTAAGTATATAGCCAAGAATAGCTTTAAAGATAATAAAAGCTTATAATAAAGTTATTTGATAAAATAAAATCATGAAATAAAAATCAAATAAGTAAACTCAATAATGTCAGTGTTTATATATATTTCAAGTTCCATTAATTGCACTAATTGTGACGGCATTTTTTAGAGTATCAAAAGGCATAAAATTACAATGTTGGTGGTGAAGAATAATTGTACATGAATAAAGTTTCATTTATAGTTCTTGTGTTCGATGGAGAATACTGGTGAGCAGCCTATGCTCCTCTGTGAGGGGCAACGGGCGTAAGTAAGTAAGTAGGAATAGTTCATGTAATGAAATGATATGGAACAGGAAATTTAAAATCAGTTAAGGGGTCCAAAACATGCTGAATCTGTAGACTAAATTGGATTAGTGAACGTAAAGTAGAAATTATCAAGTATTCTGTAGAATGAGAAAATACTTAATATAAACCACAGCAACCACGAAGAGCTCAATCCAAGTTAAGAGCTGTTAGATATATAATCTAAGCTAGAATCGTTCAAGATCAACACGAAGTGAAGTACAAAGAAAGACAAAATTACAATCTAAGTTACTATTAAATGAAAACAAAACAAAAAATGTAATAAAGACAACCCAACAGTCATTAGGAACTTACTCTGTAGAGGAAAGAGCTCACAAGTTACTGTAACCTACACAGTTCAAACGTAGTCTCCACAGAAAACAACAAGTTATCTGAATATCTGACGCCTATATCAAACACATAGTAAAATATCAACAGCATCTAGCCACGTATGATAAAGTAGACATTAAATTGGACATCACGAATATGATCACTCAACGTTGGGTAGATCTTAACTTCAAATTCCATTTCGAATAATATAAGGTTCATAGAGAATCTCAGTACTGGCACAATTTCCAATATTAACAGTCTACATCATTTTCACAAGATAATATTTCCCAATTCTAAAGTAATTATGGATATAATTTGCATATGTTATAATGATTGGAATATCTAAGATACGATGTTGCACTGTACCACTCGTATTCAGATGAGTATCTGATATGGAGGAGTATTTAATATGGAACCGAGAATACAGTTTAACCACGTAAGTTGAGTATCTTTGAGACGAGTATCTGAGACGTCTGACAAATAAGCATGGTACGCTTCTTGTTGAGGAGTGACAATCTATATTTATGTTTGCACACAGATGAATAATTGAGTTTGTCGACAATTTGAATATATCTTCTCAGAAGAAAGATTGTAATTGACGGGAGTTCAAATCGTCATTATTGACAAGTATTGGTGTGTAGTAATGTATTTTAGATGGGAAGTATAATGTGTGTAAAATAAAGCCTTGTTGGTTGTGTTGTGGGTTGTGATGATGGTGTTTCTTCATGCTACACCATGATTGATCATATTAGACAGTGAGAATTAATTATTGAGATTTGATTGTAGGAATGAGGCATTTTGTCTTGAGGCCGTTTAGCTGGTTTTAGGTAATAATGAACTAATAAATGTAGATGAATATTTTATCACCTTGACTGAGCAAGATGGTCATTATTTGAGATTTTTGTGAATAATTTAAGTTTAAAATTACATGTGAATATTTTATGTGTTTGAGCTACTCCACAACATTCATATTTGGAAACCTTTTGTCGTGATACATCTCGTATTTAATTCACTCTTTAATTGATTTTTTTGTTGAAGAGGACTAAAATAATGTAAACGCTTATGTTCTCTTTTGACTCAAATGAATTTAAAACTAATATATTTTAATGGGTACTAGTTTATGTATCGTGTTCATTTGTCTTGTTTATCGTTTGATTAGAAAGAGAACTTTGCATTTGATGTGTTCATCACTATAATGTTTATGCATTCAAATCGAATATAAAAGTTCTGATAAGATTATAGTAAACTAACACTATTCATCAATAAGGAATTTTTTTCTTTCACTTTCTGGTCATAACAACATGGTGAGTGGAATATTTATGGATACATAAAAAATGGAGTAACAACGAAGAAAACTGTATTGAAGGTAGATACACAAATCCTGTCCAGCTTATAATACAGGTATCTCTCTTCTGCCAGTTACACATGAAAACTAGTCAGAATATCAAACTTATCTCATTTACATATAAAAAGTTACCAACTATGAAAGCAAACCACCTACCAATACATATACCAGTTTATTAATCATAACTACTATTCCTTACTTGATGAATTCTACCTACTACTGTTCTCTTAAGTTTTATAGGCCCCTATTAAGAATATTTATCAATACTTTGATAACTGTGCATTTGTAGACATTTCTCGTAAATCATAATTTTTTCATAATTTCAAGTGCTCCGTAATTCGTAGATGCTTAAATTTTCCCAATGATGTTGTAGTGTAATTGATCAGTCTCTGTCACCACAAGTGTCTTTTGAGCTGAATACCTTAGTGTAATGATAGCTGACAAGTATCATCAAAGTTGGACTGTGGCTAGAAAGTGAAATTCAGGTGTGCATGGTCCTTATGGAATATGTCAGTTGAATGTACCTGAACTCCTGTTGATATTTGCTCGAGTTCATTTCGTATGTTACACCGTATCGATTTGTATCATCTCACCTACCAATAAGCTACTGAGTTTAGACAACCAAACTTGTCTAACGGGTATATAGATATAATTTGAGTGTTTGTATCTCACCACTGGCGTTGTTATTGGATGCAGGTGCATCCAGCTAACCAGTTAGAAATACGTATAAGCTCACACGTCAACCACGATTCTGCTTTAAGGACTTTAGTTACCAAGCTTTCTCCAAGTGATTTAAATTTAATTAAAATTCACATTAACTAGAATTCGGATATTCTCGACTCATATCATTTAAATAGTTAGAGATAATGCCAGTTGACTAAACTTATTTTATGCTGTGTTCAACTAAAGTAAAACCATGAAATGAATCCAGTTTATTTTCTATTCTGGTTTTGTTCAAATGTATCAATAGGCTAAAAGTATTGCATAATACGTTTTTGACTCTCAGGTGCATTAATTAATTTACTTAATTGCTTAATGGAAAAAATAATAAAAGTAAAATGGTTTAAATGACTTGGCTTTATATTTCATCTTGATGACGCAATCGGTTTCTTTCATTAATATTGTTTCCTGACATGAAACATTCATTGCGTATAACTAAACATAAATGAGTAAATTAATATTAAAAAGTATAACTTACATATCTGGAATTAAGTTTAATTGTTCGTTGTTGTTATAGATTGGTGTCAGTCGAGCAAAAACTAACAACAGGGTGACTAGATAGCTGTATCATCCTAGTATGGGACTCCTCAACAGTTTACAATGGTGACTCTATAAGAGAATCAAACACAGGGCCTTAAGGTCGTAAAGCGATGCTTAATCATATATTCCACTAGTCCGTGTCCAGTGGTATGATTCCAATTTATATCCATTTGTGGAATAGACCAACGATAAAATGATCCCGTTAGTAATATCATTCTTACTCCTGACATATCTGAGCTGCACCGGTCGTCGTGCTATATCACAGATTGACGGAAATGGAACGCCTGGTCCAGTTGTGCTTATGATTAAGCATAGTCGAGAGTTTGCACTACTCGAAAAACACTTATAAGGACTGAACGGCTGCTCAGCGTTCCTTGGTTTTCAGTAGTACCCAACCAACATTAACCTACCACAAAGATAATCACTTTGACATAATACCTATTTCCACGACACCAACTAAATTCAAATATCCGGAATTCATTTGTTTCTATAACTTTATCAGATTACTTTAGAAAAAATTAATGCTAATATGTGTAAATGTATCCAATATGACTTCTGAACTTAATTTATACTTCACAATTTATATACGATTATTTACCACCAGTAAATATCAAATTAAAAATGAACACAATAGATGATTAACAAATAATGTAATGAGAAGGATAAAGACATGTAGTTAAGAAGAATATGATGTGTTCATTTAATTTCAGTAGTTTATAACTAGTGGCTTCTTACAATCCATAATTCATCAATATCAAAAATTACAAATTACAGTGAAGTTACTTACAAAAATATGCTTGACTGGAGGTTGTTATGAAGACATCAGAATAACCATAAATTTTAGATAGACATTATATACCAATATTCTAGCCTCTTGTCATTAGTAGTATCAAAACTCAAATGACTACTGCTTATCTGCAGAATGTACATCTAGTTTCAGTTCGTTAATATTACTTACCGTCATAATTTATTGGACCCTGTTTCAACAGGTAATTTTATAGTCCGACTAATGTTAACACCAATTGTCTCTTTAAATTTACCAGCACCTGCCAAAGTAAATACGTTGGCAGAATAGAAAGAAAAGTTTGTCATTAATTCTTTGAACATATTTCTAAAAATCTTTGGTCAAGCCGAATAAAAACACGCAGCAGTCCAATTTCAAGGCATATTACGGGTACGGAATACCAAGTAGACATCGTTAAGTTATTCATAGTGATCAATAAACAACCAAGCTATAGCTTCCTTAAATTCACTGAAGCATTACCCATCAAACAAACAAATGTACACAATTGTTAATCTTTGTTTACTTTAGCAACATATTCTTGGTAATTACTTTTTATTTGATTAACTTATGTAATTTTTAGTTACACTTCACTTTTTGGTTATTTTTCACAAATAATTAACTGTTGTATCAATTTGGCTGACACTTCTACAGTTCATTAGTTTTAAAACTGATATGCTGGGCACCTAATGAAGATTGACTACCTTCGAGAACTGTGCTTTAGAATATTATTTCAATTATTATAACTGTGGACAGTGTAATCATTTCATTTCTATGACTGTTAGGTTCCCCTTACTGAGTCCTCTATGTTTAGTACATTTACACTTAGTATATTGTTTATTACTATGAACTACAATTACTTAGTTGTGTACAAGTTGTCCCCAATCACTGCCACTATTTCCTTTGTTCTGTATCAATGTTAGATTCCTGATTGGTTTACTGTGTGGTCTGATTATATATATATATATATATATATATATATATATATAAAGGCATAATTAAAATACAATAGGTTTCCGTTGTTCTCAGTTCTTCGTTTTCCGGTTCCCAATTCCGGTTCTTCTACTGTCGGCCTGGGGGTGAGTGGGCTTAGGTCATTAGCGCATCATCATCTAAACACACCATATTGGTGTTCGCTACAACCAATTAAAACCCTCTCTTTTCTTTACGTTATGACAAAAACTTCACTCAAATGACTTTTACTTACCTTATTCCAAATTATCGTTACAGCATTTTCGCGTTATACAGCTCTATCTACTTTTTCTTATCATGATTTCCAGAATTCACTCAAATTTTACTAAATCTTTAACACATTATGTCAAGGGGTATCTGTATAATAATTGTAATTTTCGATATTGGTACATTATAGGTTGTATGTATCCGTTGATAAAAATCTCATCTTATTCTGTTCATCTGTGTTCTTACTCTTCGTAAACAGATAAAGAAGACTAACCATATGAAAATTAGTATTGTGCTGTATAAAAATATCCTTATAAGTAAGATAACTGAGGTTTGTTGTGTAAAGCAAAAATTAATTAATTCATTGGATAATAGTAATTTAAGCTAAAATTTTATTGTATGAACGCTATTGATACTATCCCTTTGCTTAAATCCAAGTAGGTAAAGTAAAATACAAACGCCTGACATAATGTTGAAAAACGACTTCGCAAACAACTTAGCCACGTCTCCGACCAAAAACGTAATTTTTCTGATAAGATCTCTGGACATTCAGTAATAACATGCAGATCCATTCATCCTAAATTCTAACATCTAGTTCTATGTATGTTTTGTTCTTTTTCTAATCATATTCTCAGTATTATTCCTCATCATTCATTCATTTGCCTGCTACCTCTCTCGGAGCATAGACCATTAGCCAGGATTCTCCAACTAACTCTGTTATGGGCTCTCCTTTCCAGTTCTTCCGCAGTACTATTTATTCTTTCCATGTCTGCCTCCAAATCCCAACATAGTGTGGGCCTTGAGGATTCCGTGTTAGTGCTTGGATTGCGACTCAGGTTGATGATTTTTTTCACTGTGTGTTCTATCCACCTCCAGCGTTTTTTCGTAATTTCTTCTTCACATGAAGGTTGGTTTGTTCTCTGTAACAATAGGTTGTTGCTTATGATGCTTGATCAATGGATCCCAATTTTCTGGTGAGGTAATTGTTCATAAATACCTGTATTTCATGCATGACGTTTTTCGGAGTTCCTCATTTTTCAGCTCCATACATTAGTACTGTCTTGACGTTTGTATTGAAAATTATGGCTTTTATGTTGGTTGATAGTTGTGGTGATGAAGTTCTTGCCCTGTCAATTCATGTCTCCACATCTTCATTAGAATTGGAACTTTACTGCTCATTATAATCAATAAACAACATTTTTACTAGAATATTATTCTATCTCATTGGATAAAATCTTCCTTACACCATTTATCGTTTTATAATGTGTCAAACATTTCGAAATAACACTGTTGAATAACGAACGCAACAATGTAATTTTATTTGCGCCAGAGGTTAGATTTTGTGACATATATCACTATTCAGTAACTGAACAATTTAGTCAACCTAAGATTTAAAGATAAAAATCGCTGTTCGATCAGCTGAATTGTAATATTCTAAATTAAGAGTATATTCGCTTAACAAGTTATCATTTGTCTTAAAGTAGAAGATATATTATGTAAATCACTTCAAATACCATTCAAATGTTGTGATTGTTGAATCCATTAACTTTCTGAAATGTAAAAACAAATAAAATTATGGATTGACTTCGCATCGTATAACTAAGACGATATCCGAACATCATTTTTTTAATTTTAGACTTTTTATACGTTATCAGTTGACTTTGAAAACAATCTCCTTTTTAAAGGAAGACCATAAATCTATCTGCTATACTAAACACTTTTGATGCTAAACAGGGAACTGGTTGATTCAAATGTTCATATTCTTACTGGAAGTATGTATCACTTAGATTGTTATCATATCTTTTAACAAATTAGTGGTTATATTAACAAACTAACTCAGTGATCTACAAATAATTGATTTTATCATCATTATAAATTGTAGCATAAAGATGTAATTACATTCAGCTGACGAATTTAAAACTCATATCCTGCACTTCACTACTGGTTATAAGCCATCTCTATCTATTACACTTATAAATAAACAATCTATTCAAAATGCAATTATATTAGCCGTAAATGATAAATATTCAACAGGATAACGTTTTGAAATGAAAACATTTGAAACATTAAAATGTTAGTAAACAAATATTCAATATATATATATATATGCATATTAATGTTGTTTACTACAACAAAGTCACTACTGATTAAGTTGATTACCTTGTTCATTAAAAAACAGGTTTAGATGAAATAAAACCCCAAAAGCATATATTAAACATAATGATAACATTTATTTTTGTTACGAATACTTCTAATTTGATACGTGTACAATGAAAAAAATTATGAAGAAAAGAAATCGACAAATAAAAATTAAAGAAAAATAAATGATAAACAATAAATTCACTGAATATTGCTAATATTTTTTTAAAAAACTTACAATAAACAAAAAAAGAAAAAAGAAATCGACAAATAAAAATTAAAGAAAAGAAATCGACAAATAAAAATTAAAGAAAAGAAATCGACAAATAAAAATTAAAGAAAAGAAATCGACAAATAAAAATTAAAGAAAAGAAATCGACAAATAAAAATTAAAGAAAAGAAATCGACAAATAAAAATTAAAGAAAAGAAATCGACAAATAAAAATTAAAGAAAAGAAATCGACAAATAAAAATTAAAGAAAAGAAATCGACAAATAAAAATTAAAGAAAAGAAATCGACAAATAAAAATTAAAGAAAAGAAATCGACAAATAAAAATTAAAGAAAAGAAATCGACAAATAAAAATTAAAGAAAAGAAATCGACAAATAAAAATTAAAGAAAAGAAATCGACAAATAAAAATTAAAGAAAAGAAATCGACAAATAAAAATTAAAGAAAAGAAATCGACAAATAAAAATTAAAGAAAAGAAATCGTACAATTAAACTAAGAAAACAACAGTTATTCACTTGGTCTGAAACCTGACTACTAATCAGCTGATAAAAAAAACCATGAAATACGATCAATTCACTTCATTCTAAAAAAATCATTCTGTTATCTATTTTGTTCAAATTTTATAAAATGATCATGTTGTATGGATCTTTTTCAATTAGTCGGAATGTTTATTTTAAAAATAAAGTGAAACAGTTATTTTTTTCTTTCTTATGTGTTTGAATAGAAAAGATGATTACAATAATGAAGAAAATTTTATGACTATGAGATATGAAGTTAAACAAAATATGACAATCAAATTCTGAAAGTATAAATTAAGTCTACCGTGTAATCATACTTTGAGTGTTTTTGCTTAAATCTACTGATTTAGTTTGATCAAAATAGATATTTTCAGTTGGATGTTGTGGGAATTGTTGAATGCTAATTTGATATCACGAATTGGTTTGAATTAGACAACTAGTAATCACCGAGATGCATTCGTTAGATGTTTCATTCCACGACAACGCCGCGGATCGAACCGAGGATGTCATAGATGCACGCTGTTGGAAAATCTTATGCTAGAACGAAGTAGCTATCAAGTGATTTTTGGTGATAAAAAGTCAGTTATAAGTTGTTAAGTAGGGTTTACTTCACTAAAGGATAAATTACCTAAATTTGCTCCTAACTCTGCTACACAAGTAAAAAACTACAAATAGCACACTGCAAGACAACTAACTCACTGAGAAGAGAAGCCAAAACGTTCAAGCTTAACGAACTCCTAGTCAGTAGACCGTTAGGTTAGTTACAATGGTTTACATTTGTAAGACATCATCAAAGGATATTAAAGAGTATCTGCTATTCTGATTCATTTTGTCACTATTAATGCATTCATTAATTTACTATTACTTTATACTTTTTACTTATTCTGATTCATTATGTAATCAGTTCCGTTTCATAAACATTAATTTACAAATTACTTCTATTGGTTTAACACCATATTTGAATATACTCATTATTACATATGTGACTAAAGCTTAATAACGATTTAAAGGAAAACAATATTGTTCTCGTTAACACTAAAGGAATTACTATTACTTTAAAGTTGATTTATTACTAAGTAAGAACTCTTGCTACTAACTAAAAAAGGAACACATTAAAGAAACATCAGTTATACAGAATAGTTTCTTGATTCAAGACAGTCAGAAAGATGCTTTGAACTTACGTCTCAGGTTAAATGGTACATGTTATCCTTGGTATTTAAACTTGAGTCACCAATTATAAAACACCATAACTAATTAGTTCAAACCTCGATTGGACACCTCTAAGATTGAAATGTTTACTTTGATTGTTCAGTGAACAGTAAACAATATCATAATCTCTACTTTAAAAATTGTGTAACAACTTGCAATTCCACTTGACAGAGTTGAAATACACGAGGTGCTTGGAAACAGTTTTCTAGCAGACATAAATTTGAAGCTTTTTTTATTGTGCCTAGTTATCTAACGAAATATAAACTCAAACGGTATCGAGTCGCGTATAATAATACCCGTAGTACATTATGAGAGACATCATTCAATTTAAATGAAGGACTGTACAATATGGAATTGGTTACTACTAATTAAGAATGTTTAATTTCATGCATTGTTTCAGTGAATCTACATAGTGTAATGGAGGTATTCCAAATCCAATATTTCAATCCATGAACTACTAGACAGTAGATTTCAGAGACGTCAGTAGATCCAGATTTCTTGATCATCATTTAGTGAATGGTATATCTCAAAATTTATCAAAGTGATGCAATTAGATTAAATGTCTATCATTCTTACATATTTACTCTTCTAATTCGTTTCTTTCTTTCGAACTTATTATATAATTATTCAGTATTTAAATGTACTCAGGATACTCGTTTTGTTTCTGCATCTTTTATCAAAATGCAAATATGATGTGTATATACGTGAAGTGATGCATATTGATGTTAAGTATTACAGTCGGAATGAACGGTTGTTATGTGTTAAATAGCTTCAAAATAACAACAAAATATTACTTTTAAAAGTAATAACTAGTCAACAAATTAACTAATTCATACTACTGCCTAATTTTAATAACAGTTACATTAATACGTTAACAATGATGCTAATAGTAATCTATTCTATTCTTATTTTCAAGAGAAAATTATAGTAAAATAATGAACTATTAATTTGTGTCGAAGTGATTTAAGTGATTTAATTTACATAAAATATAAATCGGTTAAAAGGATGAACGTAACAAACCTATTTATGGCATAAATCCTAATTTTGTATATTCGAATATGTAAATATTTCCAGTTATTTAGTAATCTTCTAGAACAAAAATAGCATTAATATAACCTATATGACAGTCTAATTACAGTTTCAAAATAATGGGTGTTAAAGAAACAAATAGGTTGAATTGCTTAAGTTAAAAGACTACCAATAAGGATAGATTTACACTACATTTACAAATCTGACTTATAAATAAAGAAGAAAAAAAAGGATACATTTTCAGCGATAAGAATTTTAAAGTGTTTTTATCTTCGCTTTAATGTTCCGATGAATTAAAATTGATCAGTTTTTATTATGATATGTGCATCTTAGAAGACTGTCTCAATATAGCGAAAGTTGACAAGTATGATTAAAGTAGAAATGTAGTTGATAAGTGGAATCGAGGTGGGGTGCTTACTCCTATTTAGAAGTAGGCAGCTAGTAGCAACCCTACTTTGTTCAAAATTAACCGCTGTATAACCAAACTGACTAAACTGATATAAAACTAGAATTTGTTTACAAAGATCAAATGTACATTTTATTGGGGATATTTCAAGTCCCGACACTGAGATAAAGTAAACCTTTATCTATGAGAATTATCACTTATATGTTATTAATATTAACGGCAAAGTATAGGATCGAATATAGAATGACAGTGTAATAAATCTCATCATATATACATATAAGCTTTCATTCAAATCCTTCACTTTGTTCGGAAGTAAATTTGTAATCAAAATATATTTCATATCATGGCGTAGCTGTGTCGCAATTTTTTTCTGGGTCGAAATAACTCTTCAAATACTTCTTCAGTAGCATACAAACGATTCATGTAACATTTTTTTCAATATCAGAGATTAAAGCAAAATAACACGAATTTATTTTTATTTATCATAACTTTAGACGTAAATAATTTAGGGGAACAATCAACATAATCTTAAACATTACATTTACTGGAACAAACTCTGCAGAAATACTGATAATCCTGTATAAAGCATGTCCAGTAACTCAATCAGTTAATAGGTACCTATAACGCAGATCTGACTATGTAGTAGCTTTTGCTAAACAGAATGAAGAAATTTTGAATCGTTTTCGTTGAAAAGGGATAAAAGGTGTTCATAATATCACTATACGTGCTTTCATTGTTTTTGAACGTTTCCTTAATAGAAAGTCGATTTTATGCGCAATGAACTAGAAGACAGAAGGAGAAATACACAATGAACGTAACTGCTTTGTTCAGCAATCAGTTTTGTGAACACTGTGATGGCGTTGCAATACGGTAATCACTAGGTTTAATCCAAGTAGATTTTCTTTTGCTAAACTAGAGAATGGCCCTACAAAATGCATCATAAACAAGCTAGAGTTCTATTGTTGTTATGAAAATAACACATTTGTAGTAATAAAAATGATAAGGCACAAAATGTCTAAGATAAACTTGACAATGTCCGTAAACCAGTTGGATTTGAAATGGAATGAGAAAACCTTGAGAGCATTACATTTCTAGGCATCATATAAACGAGGAAATTCGATAAAAAAAAATTCGAACTAAATGCTCCACTGACCTGGCATCTAGTAAAATAATCCCGACTTTCATCAAATTGTGAAATAGTGCGATGGTTAACATAATCGTAACATACTTCTACGGGTGACGATATATAAACAAAAAAATTATTTTAAACTAGTGAAGTGTGCAAACCTTTCTGGTTGAGTGATCAACTAACACTAATTTAATATTCAAACTTTGATTGTATATTGAATTTTGCAAGGATGCCAAAATATTGTTTTGGTAACCTCTTACAATCAAAGAAAACTGTACAATCCGTAATTCTGGTCATTTCTAAACTATACAAAAATAGAAGCTGCTGAAGAAACTAATATCAGTAGCCTCTACTAAGATATCTACAGAATTTGCAAGATTATTTGACTTATCTTAATGTCATTACTCATTATGAAGTTCATCCCATAACTGTACATAAAAATAAGTCCAGACGGTTGTAAGTTGAAGAATTTTTGGCCAGCTTGTTGATAATAAGAGCCGAACGAAGTACCGTTTCTTGTTATTAATACTTGGTTATTTGGTCTTAACTAGTCCTAGTCATGTAAAACATTTATCAGATAGCTACTAAATGATTTGTCTTTAAACCTATTGTAGGTGAATGTACTTGAGAAATTAGCGCTGACTTCCTAGTACTTTCTTGATCTCCAGAAGATCTCCTAGATTTAAGCTCTAAAGCAGATAAAGCGAGAAGAAATTTAAGAAAAGGTTCACATGAAAAGTATATCTTACAGAAAAAAAATGGATATTCATAGTGAATATACTTAGTAATTATCTAATCGGAGATTGGTACTCAATAAATTTAACAATAGTTCAATCAAAATATTGCAAATCGATTTCCTACATGTTGGTAAGAATGTTAATTGCATGCAAATTTCTAGTACTTGATCATCTTTACAAAGTCATTATTCAACAGGTAACTCTCAAAGAGCTATCAATAAATTTCAACATAAAAGACACAATTCATTCAATAGCAATATACATGATAATATCAATTTATTAGTTCATTCATTATGTACTTTTATTTAAGCTGATAAGAACTTATTCATTTCATATTAACAAAAACTAAAAACATTAATTGAAAAAAAAAACTGTTAAATAAGAAACAACGACTTCTAAGAAACAGTTTGTCTATATTCTTATACTAAGATCAACAAAAAATATTACAGTAGAAATTTAATGTTCATTACAGGAAGTCAATATAATTGTGTAAAGTGATTCAAATAGTTTATCATTCTTTGTAGAATTAGAAGGCTTGAACAGATTAGGAATTAGATAAACAAAATACTTGCTTAAAGAATATAATTATGCAGTATATAAATTATATGTATGATTAACATAAAACCTGGCATATGTGTTCATCGGTCCAAGTTGCCACACTTTTATAGCACCGCAAGATTAACCACATTAGTAGAGTTATTATCTCATTTCATATAACAAAACTAAAACATTAATTGAAAAAAACTGTTAACTAAAGAAACAACAAACTTCTAAGAAACAGTTTGTCTATATTCTTATACTAAGACAACAAAAATATTACAGTAGAAATTTAATGTTCATTACAGGAAGTCTACATGATTGTGTAGAGTGAATCAATAGTTTATCATTCTTTGTAGAATTGAAGGCTTGAACAGATTAGGAATTAGATAAATAAAATACTTCCTTAAAGAATATAATATGCAATAATAATATAATAATAATAAGGAGTGCGAACATATAGAATATGGTTCAGGAAGCGTGGAAAGAAAGTTATGAAATAATTTAAACTCACGATTTAAGCTAGGACAATGAGTGGATACATCTGCGCCATTGTGGCCGAATTTGGGCCATGTCACTCAGTGTTTCTAGCCACTGGTTACGGTTTTCGCGAGAACCTCACCCAGGTAGTCTGAAGCTACCAACACGACTCAAACCAGCAGTCAGTAACTTCATGGACTGGTGCCATGTTTTAGCTTGGCCACCCCCAACAGTAAATCGACTATGAAATCAAATAAAAATGTGGAAAGTAGGCAGCCTTAACGGACACCATTTGAGGTTACAAGTTCGGATGACAATTTGCCATGAGCTCTGACACGACTAATAGTGTTTGAGTATACAGACTTAACAAGATTTATGTACTTCTGAGGTACGTCTTTCAGTGAAAGACATTGCCATTGAACTTCTTGGTCTACAACATCAAATGCTGCTTTCAAGTCAAATAAACCACCATTGTTGAGTGCTGAAAAGTATGTCTGTGTTCTAAAACCAGACGAATGGTGAATATCTGGTCTATACAACCGTGACCAGAACTGAAACCAGCCTGGTTTTCTCGTATTTGTAGACAACGTGTTGTAGTTAAAGGCATGATAATTATAGAAGCTGGTATTTTAGACACTATATTAGTCAAACTAATCCCTCTATGGTTATCGCAGGACGACTTCGTTTCTTATATACTAGGACGGTTAACGATCGACACTAGCCAGGCGGAATTATGTCAAGTTCCCGAACTTTAGTCAAAATATCAACCAGCCTAATTACCAAAGTGGGACCACCATCCTTAAAGACCTTTGGAGATAATTCATCCGGACCATCTGCTTTGTCTCGCCTTAAATTGGCTATAGCTTATTCGACTTGAACAAGAGTCAGGGGACTTAAGTCGACTTTCCATTTTGGCTGCCTTTACATAGTGGAAAGTTCCAGAGCAGCTGAACGCCAACCAAACTGCTGCTTGACGCATTCAGCCGATCGTTCTAAACGCCTAGACTATGAACTAATAAGCGTTTCATCTCTCTCACAGATTGTCTCACTAACGCTTGATTTTTTAACCCCGGTTTCTTCTGTTAACTTGAAAAGTTGTCAAGTGTTACTGAATACCGCCGCCTTTCCAGTTCCTTTGCTTTCGTTACCCACTACTGCTCACGGTCGTTTCGCAAACTTATTGTCAGTTTGTACAACATGATTACTCTTCGCTCCTCATCGTGTTCGGAGCCTGACGGGATAATTCTTCGGGAGTCCATCAATTCGACAGAAGCCATCAAGATCCACTGATTTTTCTTGACATGTTGATTTAAGTCCTTGATAGATTTCACTGTAGGTGCCACAGCTGTTTGGACATCATACCAAGCAGCATCTAGTTGGCTTGCATCTTTATAATTGCCTAAGTGATTCTTCAGTTGTTTCTGGAATTTAATCTTGGCTGATTCATTGCTGAAATGAATTCTAATGGGTTTTTCTGTAGTAATTTTTCTTCGCTCAGCAAAATGCAAGCAAATGCGTGCTCTAACGCCTCACTTCCTTTACGGAAAGGCTGGAACGCTGTTATGGTGGTGGTCTTAGGAAAACACATTACTGCCGTCACACCTCTGTACAGCCAACAGTACTACTTCGTGAACGGACCTTATATTTGCTGTTTTTGGTCTCACTGCTCTTCAACCGACCTGCCTAGCATGGTAGAACCTTGAAGAACGATTGCTCCAGCCAGTATAGCTTGATTGAGTCATCACGATGGACAAACCCGACCACCAAGTCAAGGTTACAGCACGGTCGGGCATTAAATCAACTAGCTATGTACAAACAAATTGATTACTGCTTATCAACTAAAGTAATTATTTTGTGCATTGTATGTACTTTAAAAATAAATGTGATTACAATTACATTCAAATTCAAAAACTCAAACTCAAATTGCACATTTCATGTCAAGAAAAGTTGGCTAAAGCATAGTATAGTAACGAGCAAAGGCGGTGCATAAATGACAGAACAAAACTTCCAAATTAACCAATGAAAGACAATCCATTGGCGTCAAAATTGCCGCGAACTACAAGATGCATACCACAAACAGTATGTTATATCACGGATCAGTATTTGGACTAAGGATTAGAATTCTAGCTAATATTAGGTTTTTTGGTGTTAGTAATATGATTTTGTGTTAGATATCAGGGTAAAAAATGTTTTAAATAGTAAGAATGGTCGACGAGTGGAACTCTGTACCTTAACACGCAGTTGCAGGTCTATCTGTTGACATACTCAAAAACAAGTTCAATTAACTGAAAATCTTAGCACTATAACAGACAATCTGCTTAAATCACACTGAAGCTGAACCTAATACAGTGAGACAAAAAGGTTGAGGTTAAACCATAAAAGATTGAGAAAAATAGTATGGCAAAGTTTAGGAAAATATATGAAAAACTCAGTGCCTTCCAGCACTGTCCAATTTTTCATGTTACAGAGTTTTACTCAAATGAATTTCCTTATCATTGTTTCTGTGGCCTAACAGCGGCAATGACACTATAAGACTATAATTCATTTCTTCATCGTGAAAATATTTATAACTGCTGTAATATAAATGCTTCTTTCCAAATAAACTGTTCAGCCACATTGGTTTACAGGCGGTTAATGAATTAAGACTATTGTTAGCCAATTTGTAGATTGTGCGCGGATATTTGAGCGTTTCTATACTGTACTCTAGACGAAACTTTATTGTTAGTCAGAAAAATGAAGTAAAATCATGGTATAGAGACGAGCTTGAGCTATTCTTAAAATAGCTATGATGAATCCTCTAACTAATAACTAATATCCTATAAAAGTAGCACAAAACGACATTCATTGTAATCCCTTCCTTCTTCATCTTGAAGGATGCTTTGATGATCCTAGATTATGAGGTTCCTATCCATATGAGCATTTTATGCCTCTTAAGACAACATTGGTGCTACTCCTTGTATGGGTGAGGCATTTTATTCTTCGTGGACGGAGGATAAAAGCACTTTTCTTGAGAATAATCTTTGCTGTCCGTCTTGAAACCAATGGATTTCATTGATTCCAAGTAACTTCAGGTTGTATCTTTTTATTTTTTCAGCTATTTGCATCCTTCTCCTATCTCCTACATCATGCGAACATTCCATCTGCCTATATTAATTGTTGCTCTGGTTATCAGAAGCATCGGCTTCGTAACTTCTAAAAAAAGTCGGCCTTCATCATAAAGACCTTCCAACTCCCAAGGCAGAGTTAAAATAGTTATAAAGGTTTTTACTGGTTAGCGTTTTTTAACAAAGTTGTTTTTTTACAGGATGGGGTTGTAAACCCCGTGCCCAACGCTTCTCCTTTATCCGGGTTTGGGACAGGCAGCGACTCTAGGGAGGCTCCAGGCGGAGTTATATATATATATATACCTCTGGCCTCCATGTACTATGGCAAAACCCAGATACACGAAAATTATATTCACATCTGTTCTCGCTAGAATTGCTCATTCAAACGCCCTTCCTGTCCATAATAGGATATGATGCCGAAACAGATGTGTTTATAAGAACTTAGTATTTGTCTTTTTGACAAAAATTACTTTTATTTTCATAAATGGATAATCAAACGAGTGACCTAGAATCTATAAATAAAACCAAAAAGATTAATGTATATACATGTTGACTTCTGCTGCTTCAAACTAGTTGTTAATTAATGTGTGGAAATGATTAATCTTTGATTCATTCAATGAATTTCGCTAACTATAAATGCTACAACGGTCATCAAACCATCATGGAGCTTATTTCTTTTATAAATTCAATTCGTTTCAACAACACAGAGGGTTGTGAATAAATAATTTTTACAGAAGTACTCATACTGATATAATACATATGTAATATAGCTTCATAAGCAGCACCAACTAGTAGAGAACTTTAGACTAAAATGCTGAACTCATCTTGTCATTAGGCACGCTAATACGTAATGGTTACACCAAACAGTATGTTATAGGTATTGAATTTGAAATTTTACATGGCGGACTAACATTAACTAAACAATCACTAAAAATCAGCAGACATTGAACAATTGTTTCTTCTTAGTATTAGGTTTCTTAGTAGTGGGTATCCAAAACCGCATCACGCACAATTTCTGTGGAACTGATATCAGTTAGCGTAAGAAATAATTTCTTAAGGTAAAATCTGCTGCATAATCAATCGAGTCAATATCCACAAACGAACTACATATCCAATGATTTCAGTATCGTTATGTGGTTACTAATGATTGATTTCAGGAATTAATTCCATAGATCCAGTAAGACATGATCAGTGGAGTTCAGCCATGTCGGATATGGTGCAGTTGCTCATTAATTGCACTTTATGAGCTTGCATAATATTACCGACTAACTGAAGTTAGGACTGAAGACAATAGGCTACACTGACTGCGTTAAAACCCTCATTGTGAAGCCTGAAGGTCAAAGAGTATGGTCAATGGTGGGGATTTGCACGCATACTACTAAGGAGTCTTACAACTGTCCAGAGCTTCCTGATTTCCAATGGTTATCTAAATAAGGTCAATCCATTATGTGGGACTTCAAATTACACAGTTCAGTTGAAAAGCTTTAGTTACTGCCAATGTATTATGCAGAAAGCAACAAAACCCCACCAACAATGCCTACAACCTAATATAATATTTGTTCACCAGGCAACGAACTGCATATATGCAAATACATGAGTCGTGTATTGAGAAATGATCAAACAGTCTAAAAATAACCGTAATTAAAATTAAATTTTGTACTTTAATGGATATATTTACATATCCGAATATAAAAAAATAAAAAACAACAAAATAAATGTGAGAGGAAAAGAGTAACGAACTTGAAAATTCGATAACGCTCACAAAGCGAAACTACGAGAAACACTGGTGTAAAAACGAATAGGTAGTAAGAAGAAAGTAGAAATTTGGCATACAATAAGGTATAAACAATCACTGATAGCAATAATCTGTGGAGAGTAATACTGTTAGTATTATTAGTTACACAACAATGGCAAACTGAATAAACGCTGAAAGACGGGGTAAAGTGACGTGTGTTGGATGAAAGGTTGATAAATAACGTCCAAAATGTATACGGGTCTTTTAAGACCGAGGCTTCTTTCAACGTTTAATAAAAAAATTCTGATTACTGAACTCTCCAATACATACGAAATAAAACATGGAGACATTAAGCTATTCATATTTCAATAAGTTTACATCGATTGAGTGATGAATGGGTAATTTGACGACTCAATTGATTGGCGTCGATACTTGAAGCACCAGCATATACAACAATACGATCACACGATTGATTTTCAACAACCTCTGTACAATTACTATTGTTATTATTACTAATGTTGCTATTATGAGTAGTAATCGGCGCTACGACTGAGTTACCCCCAACCGTACTAGTCGCATTTACCATAACTGGCAGAAGCGGCAGCATTAAATGCAGACTTTATATAACCTTTGATAATGTGGTAGAATTTCATATTCAGGTGGAATAAGAGAAAACTCTAGGCCTAATGCAACATCCAATTCGGTGTTGATTAAATCACGACGAGAGATACGAAAAGACTGCTCCAAGTCCTAGAAATAAAAGGGGAACATTGTAAGGGCCACAAACAACAGGCGCAAAAATAAATCTTTTTAATAAATAAGGAAATAAAATGTTTTATGATGAAACGATGCAGATTAAAAACTATGGACTAATAGTAGAAATATTTACGAAAAAATGAAGAATAATTGAATTGAGGTGGTTTGTGAACATTGATATTAAGTTTTAGTTGATTTAATTCATCACAAACTGTATGTAGAGTATTGTTGAAAACCCAGAATCTATATCGCAAATTGGTGGAAGTGAGAATTCCATCAATGGATGCAGGCCCAGTAATGCAGAGGGATACACTCCAAGAAGAGATCCAGATATCACAAACACTCAAAGTGGATTTACGAGCAACAAGATAGTTCGACTGGCTTCGATGAAAGACTATTCAGTTTTAGAAACATCTGGTGCACTGAGTTCCAAATGGAGGATGTTACATTCCCAGGGAGCTAAATACTGAGTGATTACTTTTAGGATGTAAATTTGATTTTCTATTGTTTCGTAATAAGTGCCTCAATCTTATTAGCTCGTAGGTCGCTTAGTGTACTAAAATCATACCCTTTTCCCAGTTATTTTAAACGTATTTATTCTACTCAGGACTAGATTGTAATATCGATGTGTAGTTAAGAGTTATCGCCAAAATCTTAAAAACACACCACTTTCAACACTAAATTAAAATCATTACATTTTCATACAAGAAAATTATTAATATACCACAAAATAAAATACTAATTATAAAATTTGACCATTTTCCAAACACACATCCTGTTCAATATTAAGAAATAAATATTATACTTAACATAGAAAATGTTAGGTCATGAGAAAAGTGATCTCATATTGAAGACGTAAAACAATACATGTTTGAAAATACCATGGAATCGAATGACTACAAGAACGATAGAAAATGGGACGAAAAAGGAGGACAAGTATATATATATATATAATACCTAGATTAATGGATTTCTACAAGGAGATGAGGATGTGTGTAAGGGCACATAATAACTGTTTGATGTTGGTTCTTCAAAGAGAACTAGTCATGCCGACTAAAATGTACATTTACGAATTTCTAATTTTGAATTTATTGTTCCTCAGAAAAATTATTAATGACTGCAGAACATAAATACAATTCGTAACAAATTTTAGAGTGAACAGATTAGGAATTATTGAATTATTTGAAAACGTATATCCTAAATAAATATTAGATAAGGTTACAATACTAAAGACCACTTCTATCGTACTCAATATAAAAAAGTATTTATCGTACATCCTTAAACAATGATATAAATTCTTTCGGATGACGTTAACTGGGACGCTTTCAGTGTCCACTAAGTGCATCGTACTAAGTATTGTTAATTACATTTCCGTCTAGTTAGTTGAGTGAGATATACTTGCGTAAATTAGCTGTTGGGCAACAAGTACCTGGAGTCCTACATAAATGCCTATTATGAATAGGTCTGTTGTAGCCCAGCAAGGTATATCACATGAAAAATACAAATACTATAAACGATAAAACCTAAAACGATATTCTTTAAGAGGATTAATTTGTAATATCCACAATACATCCACTAAACAATCAGAGAATTGACCGAAAATGTTTGGAACGACATAGTAAATATTTTAAATGTTACTGATAACCCCATATGCCATTTCAACGAAAAAACGTAAAGAAACAATAAAAATAGTACTGGTCTATTGAAGTAGAAATAGATGAAAACGATTATGGCTGTTACAGGTCTATTTCACTGTAAACATCACTCATTGACAATGACTTACTTGAAGTAAACTACTTAATTGTGAACCTTTAACATCGTTCAATTTTGCACTGATCAAAAGTGAAGCCGATGCACATAATCGTCGGTTCAGCTTTGTTACAAACAACTGTAAAACACAACAAATAAAATGATTGATATTTAACTATTGAAACTAATCTGTACAAAACCCCTTCTAAAAAAGACATCTAGCTTACCAGTGAGCTACTTCACGGCTCTCTCAAAGTTCAAGTAAGAACTCTTAAATGGTAATGCTAATATAAGCTGGAAGTGAAACAGTTATCACTAATTGTATTTGATAATAAACGTCGTGTGAATCATACTTATGGATGCAACCAAGAGATAGAAATTTCATCAAAAATTCTAAACATTTGCCCTAAAACTTTATACTATTTATATTTCATAAGTAGATAAAACAGTAATTGTGAATAAAAAGGTAAACTGTGAATAGTGCGTGTATTATTATATAAAGAAACTAAAATTTGACGAAAAAATTATTCGATTTCCACAGCAACACCCAGAATGCAAGTTTAACTGACCAGTCGTAAGCGTACCGATCAAAAACAAAAATTTATTGCTATACAATCGGCTCCCTCGTCACATACATGAAATTCATTGTAATGTATTCAAAACCTTACTAAATAAACATTTAGTTTCAATTATCAGATTGACTAACATATGTTTATGTGGTTGCTTTAATAATCGATTCCTTACATTAAATGTAAGTCCATTTAGTGAGCTTATTTAATCATTCTTCTCTTGTCCTTCACTCATCTAGACACTAAAAAATGATGCCCTACGCACTCATCCTCCTCGAGGCACACATGCACAATAAAGCTCGATGCAAATCTACCAAAGATTAAACATTGCACTAAAACGAAACTTCGAAGTCTCAGTATATTGCGTTCCTAATCGATTTGCATGTGCAATTCAGTAACTATCATACTTAAGAATTCTCAGCATTATCTAGCTCTCAACATTTCTCTAATACATCATCCATTAGTTGATTTTTATACTAATATTTTTAAGTGAAAATTAGTTAACAAAATGTTTCCGTCATAAATGGTTGTAATCTTCTGTGGACAGAAAATATAATAGAAATATTACCTTTAGTATCAATTTTTCGAAAAGTACATGAGCATGTGCGACAATCCATAAGTCCAAAGACAACTAAAAATTAGAAATATGCAAAGGTTAACAGAACGAGGTATTCATTTATTGTGAAGAAGTCGTAATAGCTCACTACTTTTTAAGTAAGTATTGATGATAATCTCTTGAGAGATAGTAAAGGATTCACAACTAAACCCTTCAACCTAAAGATAATAACACCATGAAAAAATTTTTTCTAAATTGCTTTCTACTTATTGAATAAAATGTTTGAAGCTATACAATCACCTGTTCGAAAAATCATACAGAAAAGCGATAAACTAGAACGTGTAACTGCTTCAGTCAAATACCTAACTTATTATGGAACCAAAAAATAGACTATCCTGCAGGAAAAAAAAAGCCACTAAGAACAAGGACTTTCCAAAAACTAATAAATGCAAATACTTAATGCAATGGAATAATTATAAATTAGAAGTTTGTTCGACGTTAGATTCCTGTGCGTCTTACTAATAAATTACAGATGTTTAAAATTATTAGATGAGTTGCACACAAATGACGTTCAAATGAACATAGATAAACAAAGATCCGTTCTCCCTTTTCTTTGTCTTTTTTTAAGGTGTAAAATTAAAATAAGTGGTTAAGGAAAAATTGATACCCAAAATTTGCACTCTATACATCCGATGGATGGAGATCATAAATTATATTGTGAGAATAGTCGAAGTGAATAGATGCAATATTTTAAAACAACGGATATGCTTAAAGCTAAAAGTACTTTTACTTTATACAGATGCATATCAGTATCTCTATAAAAAAAACAGATGAAATGTAGCCCAAGTTTAAAGTATGACTGACCCGTTGGGTAATTCGTACCAGTACTAACTTTATACTACGCAATTTAGTTAGTGTTATCTGTAGTAATGGAAATCTTTCATGAAATTGGCGATTAACTTCACGTTTACGTTCATTCGGTTTAACATAACCCAAAACACTGGTCTGTAAAAGTAAAAATAAAAATTGAAGACAGAAATAAACATAATGACATGTCACACATGAAGTTAGATTTGATAAATCAACATGAATTATGTAAGTCATAACCTTTAATCAACTAAAAATGACATTTTCTGGTGTTGTAAAAGTCGAATGACCACATACATTTATTCATATTACTGAGTAGATTTTGCACGATAGTTTGAGATGAGTTTTAGCTGATCATACACGATTCAATAACAATTATAATTACTGACTCTTCCATCCCCAAGAGCTGAGCTACGGAATGAATCAAATTCATAAAATGCAAAATACTACACAAGAATATAATACTTAACTATCAAACACATAATAATATACAACAGTCCTTAGAAAAGGAAATGACAGTTACAAAAATGAAACGGAAAACCTTTATTTGTACAGTACTACAGTAGTAATTGTAACGGTAATATGAATGGTAGCAAATAAGAGTAAGTAAAGAAGAAATGATTGAGGAATAAAACATGAATTTGTAGGAAAAAATGTACAAAACTATCCTGAAACCCAAGGTCTATAGGTTCATAAAGTGTGAATGCATTCTGTGCCACTCACAATGACCTGGAACCATATCAACCAAAGTCTTCAACTATTAGTAACGATAATCGTCCTAACCCAAAACAAGAAACCTTAAGCGACTCGAGATTCGCCTACCTATTGGTGTGCTCAGTAGCTGCGTCTATATAAGTGGTCAGGCATGTGAAAGATGTGTTTTAACTAGTCCAGTGAACGAAGAATCTCAATCTCATCAATTGACTTCACATTTTTTTCTTAATACTCCGTGTCCAACTACAGCAATGTTAGCTCAGTAATCCTAACATACAGGAGTAATATTTCGAAGACACATATTATTAAATACTAGTTACCTATCCATGTCTTCCACTTTGCATACACTCCTTGTCTTCCTCCAAATTCTAAGCTTCTGAACTTATCATAATTTTCTCTTTACTGAATCATATTTTCTTAAATGTCCTCGGTCTCTATTCCCTTCCATGAATACTAACTCTGTTACTACCTTCCCTACTCTGGGATTTGATTCGACAATTTAATCTCTATCTGCTAATTGAGGCATGGCAACTTGAACTGACGTACGCATGTACCAAATTCTACGTTGTAACTGTCTGTCTGTCTATCTGTCTTCCACTTTGCATACACTCCTTGTCTTCCTCCAAATTCTAAGCTTCTGAACTTATCATAATTTTCTCTTTACTGAATCATATTTTCTTAAATGTCCTCGGTCTCTATTCCCTTCCATGAATACTAACTCTGTTACTACCTTCCCTACTCTGGGATTTGATTCGACAATTTAATCTCTATCTGCTAATTGAGGCATGGCAACTTGAACTGACGTACGCATGTACCAAATTCTACGTTGTAACTGTCTGTCTGTCTATCTGTCTTCCACTTTCAAAGGCAACATTTCACAGTCGTAAAGTAAGACAGAATCAACTATCGCCCATTACTTTCGTCCCTTAGTTAAAAGATGGAATTCGTGTGTATACCAAAGGTGACGCACGTTGGAAAAATGCAAGCGATATCTGTGGATCTGTATTAAGATTTAATCAGATATCAAGGTTGTCGATGCTCTCAATTACTTCACCTCCTACCACTAGTTTAAGTGTTGACATAGACCGATCTTTGAAGAAACATTTCACACTTAGAAAAGAAAAAGAGCATGCCAAAAATATCTGCATTGTTAATTAAAACAGAATTATGTCATCTGAGTATTCCAAATAGATGAGTGAACCTTATAGTATGAGATCAATTTATGAAGAATTGGAAGAAGAAAACAGAATTTAAAAACGAACGTCCATGACGATCAAATGCACATGTTTAAAAAAGAAGGCACAAAATAAGGGAAATGTACTGGTCTACAAACTAGAAGAAGGAATTTATATTGCAGAATATGTAAATATACCTTTATTGTAATAAACAGTCATAAATTCAAATAGAAGTATTTACAATCAACAGAGATTTGAGTTAACTAGTCAGTATACATACTCAAAGGTAAACATCACATGATGAATAAGCTTATGTTATATTTACGTACATTTTATACAGTGTGAAAAGTTCGCAATCGTCAAGATATGCCTAATCAATATGAAATGATATTGTGATCCCATGATATAAGTTATATTTAGAAATAATGTTCTACAGACGACAGCGGTAAGTTGAACGAATAATGTAACATAAATACACGAAACTTTGAGATTCCAAAGAACATCTAGCCCTCAAAATATATCGAACGGTCGTTTATGCCATTGAAATAGTAGGACATATGATGTAATTAAGAAGTAAAGGCCACTGACAAAACCTATTTAAATGTGTGTATGAAGACAATTTCAACTAAACTACATCACTCAGAAAGGTTTCTACATTTTGTAATTTAATCACCATCAAGAGGAAAGTTGGAGGCACATAAAGCCAAATAAAAATGTTGAATCAGACACGGAGCCCAAAAAGGTGTGACAGGAATATAGTGTTTGCAGATTAAAAAGAATACACGAATGCACATGGTCCACTTAAGAGGAGCTGATAAAACCTGATTTCATATCTTCTGAGAGGTTTATTAATGTTTATTAATGTTAACCAGTTCAATCTGTTGCTTACTATTGTATCAATTCACCCAGTGACAAACCTATGCACAAAGATAATGAATCCCGATTCCGACCTCAAGGATAATGAATGAGACTTTTTCCAATCCCTTCCATCACATTCAGTTAACTATACGTCTAAATTGTCCAGAGCATTTATTCCATCAATAAAAAAGAGAAATATATCTTTAGTGTACAGAAATCGCGTATAAACATTTTCATTACGCTCTTGATGAAAACGCAACAAAATAATCTATTCAAACGATAACGAGCCGATAGCATAACAGCGTCTTTATAATAAAAAAGAGTGAAAAACTAGTAACGCGGGAAGTTTTAACAAGGTATTCAAATTTACACAAAACAAATGACGAGAAGGTGAACTACCCAAAGTTATTTCGAAGATCTAGTATTCACAACACTCAGTCATATCAGTACCGTTAGGAAATTTTAGTAATAAAGCAGTGACATAAAAAATATATTTTACAGATTGCAAAATAACAAAAATGACGCACCAAATAATTTGGAAGTTTTAAAACACGTTTTCCTGTTGCAACTAACAGTTCTGGATCATCCAAAAGAAGCGGATTATAGCTTATCAAGGGGTCTGGATAGCTTAATGCTATCGATGGCAGTAGAAATAAGTTATTACCAGATGAGTTACGATTTATACTGCCAGAGCTAGGATTACGTTGTCTGATAGATGACTTAGCAGGACGATGCAAATATGTACTATATGAAGGGATGACTGCAGAATTATTCAAGCAACCACGGAGAGAATGGATTGAATTAGGTACTACAGAAGCTATAAAAATAAATAGCATTAAAATACTAATGGATATCAATTTATATAATTAAAATAAATACTCGGATAGTAGAAAAGTACTAGTTTTCTTGAAAATAAAAATATGGTAACAGCCTCAACATTTAATGGTGTATATATCATACATAACAGTCCTGTAGAACATACAAAACTTGCGAGATAAGTAAACCCGACTAAATGAAGAGAAAATGTAGATCACTGGATTACACCTCAGTGGTTAATAATAATAAACATGCATCGGTTCAAATTAACGCAACATGGAGAAATGCAATTATCAAAATAAGTACCATAGTACCAAAAGTGGTGTCGATAACCGGGGTAGCAATAATGATTAAGCTTGAAGAATGAATCCGTTTAATAAACAGTACAAAATGATTACAGAACTCAGGATCTAGGAGCATACGAAGAGTTAATGCACATACAACATGATGACTGGTTCTGAGTCATATCACTCAATTTCTTCAACTAGTGACTGATGGAAGATACTGCTACCCTCAGATGTACGGTTGACAAACTTGATGATCACTGCTTTGAGATGGACAATTCTGATGACCGTTTGTCATAAACTCTGATTCAACCAATTATGTTCAAATATAAAGTACGCAAAGTACACAAGGTTTATGTACTTCTCTGGTACGTTTTTAATGACAAACGATTCTATAAAATATATCGCTTTAGAAAGTCGAATGCTGACTTGAAGCCAAAAAAATACAACTATTGGCAGACGTCAATAAGTATATCTACTCTCTAAATACCGACTGTACAGCTGTAACTAGGCTTGGAACCAACTTGATTTTCCCGAATTTACCTTTAACAAGTCTAGTTAAGAGTCGAATAGTTATTGTAGTCAATATTTTAGATACTATGTTCTTCCAACTGATTCCATTTGCATTATTACTAGAGGATTTTACTTGTTCATTATAAACTGGAACGATTAAAAGAAAAAAGGTTAAATAACACTAAACTCAGTTCTCTGACTCCAGCCAATATTTCAGACACGAAACATTTCTAAAACTGCAACACTGCCATTAAAAGCTTTGGATATATAGTGATATTAATTAAATTTTAAGAAATGTTTTCATGTTACCGACAAAAATCGAATGAGGATAAACACAAAAAGCTTGTTATTCACTAATAAATAATTAACTTATTCCCACCTTCATTAAAATGAGCAAGCGAGTCATGATTCGATTTGAAATCAGCATTTAGTTGGACATGTGACATTAACTCAGCATTCGTCAAATGTGGAACTTTTACAATATTCTTCGATATTTGGCAATTTGATTGAATTAAATGAGCATATGAAATAGTCTACGAATATGTAAACGAACATAACACACTTTTCAACTGGAATAACAAACAGTAAAAACGATATTCATAACAGAATGGTGTTGCTTGGGTATCACCGAAAGCTACAGAGTACTGGACGGCTGTTTTGTCCTAGTGTGAGACTCTTCTGTAGTTTGAGCCCTCTATTTCGCCAGGGAATTAAACCCCGAGCCTTCAATCATGCGAACGCCTAACCCTCTGCACCACTGGAGTGGCATCCGATGGCAGAATTCCCACTTTCATAAATTGTGATATAGTGCAACGATTATCCATTGACATCGGTGATAACTGTTTCACTACCGACAATCTGAACTCCACCAGTCACATCTCCACAAAACCACCTTAGTTAAGTAAAAAGCATCACAGTACATAGTATATTGTGAAGGTGATCTCCAATGTAAGGGAGTGATTATCACTTCCCAGTTACCCACATAGTGGAAAGATAGTTCTACTAGCTGTATCTGAAGACAAAATTGGAATAGTCTTGACGACCTGAGTGTGATCACGGAGCCCAAAAGACTACTGCTCGAGGTTGGTTACATACAATCGTTATGTAGGTAGCTTTACAAGCGTTAGGTCAGTACTTTTAGGAATTATTGCCAGTAACGGAAACCCATATCCAAGGTAAGACATGTCACATCTATAATTGACCTTTTCCAAGCATTTAGTTGTGGAGGCAAGTAAACGAAACAACCATCAAAGAAAGATGCGCGCACCCACTTAATTGATATTAAGAACGATGGGAGAAAGAGAGACGGCTAGCTATGAATACTGCGATTTTAGGAGAATACAAATTTTAAATTTATCATGAAACTATCAAACGCTGTTATCTGATATTCACACTTTCCCAATTGTAGGTTTTTTGTTAACCACCATTATACTCTGCATTATTTTCAAGTTCTATTCGATTTTTCTTACACTAGTTATTCTATCTCTACAACTTCATATCCTAATTTTCCATACTCAGTGAATTCTTATTTCGTTACATATTTGGGTTAAGTAAGTTATCTACATAATAGTATCACTTTTGCATTTAACTGCTAGTGAAAACCTGTCCATTTTCGACATGATTTTCTATGCAGGACTAGGGAAGTAAGTGGATTCGGAGCGATAGGCCGTTACACGATAATTCGCAGGTCAGCGACACATTGGTCGAGCAAAAAATAGATATCATGTTATACATGACTGTCAGTTAAATTCATTTAACACTATAAAACACTATTTATTACGTACCGTTTAACAGGTACAGATTAATGTATATGGTTATAAGTCACACTCTAGGTGTGAGAAACGATGATACCACCTGGTTGCCTAAACTAAAGTAGGTGAAGAGGAATTCGAACCTGTGATGCAGTAGCTGAATATCAAATAAGAACTGATACGCTCTGTACGATACTAGGAATTCCAAATCAGTAGACTGGTAAGTCCACAGCTTAGGCATGGTTTCAGACCAACAGTAGAATAATTTGACCTATAAAAATAACTAACCACATCGGAACAGTTTTTCATTTAAGTAATCTAGAGTGAACAGAATCATATAGTACATTTATGAAGTACTATAATCTCCTTACCTCACCGTTGACAGGTCGAAATGAACTAAGACTTGACACATTGTGAATAAAATTAGCTTGAGTAATAGGATCTCTAATATGTGCAACACCGGTGAATGCAGAAATCTGTGACAGACGGACAGTGTTTGCAGGAGATTGAAACTGTTCTACACCGGAGGAAAGTTTATGGGAACGACGTCCAGCTCTAAAAGAAAGAAGTGACATATGTGTATATGAAAATGCCACTAAATGCTAAACTGTAAATAAAATACAATTCAGAAGCGAAACCAAATATTTCCCAGAAGGCTTGTCGAGCTGTAATACTTTACTATCACTGTTCTGGGTCTATGAGACCTTCAAAAATTAAGAATGTAGTTACCTTTTTAGGCTCCTAAAGGAGAAACATATTTGCATGCTTATTATAATGCTTACTAAACGGATCATGAGGAAACTAATAAATACTTCCTTCAAAGTAAGCAAGGTGAACAAAACATTTCATAGAGACGCTTCTAT
The DNA here is from genome assembly GCA_034768735.1 of Schistosoma mekongi. Taxonomy (NCBI): domain Eukaryota; kingdom Metazoa; phylum Platyhelminthes; class Trematoda; order Strigeidida; family Schistosomatidae; genus Schistosoma; species Schistosoma mekongi. The sequence goes on from CM068305.1 coordinate 21,818,272, forward strand.
TCTCCAATCTAATGATCATGATAAACAGTTGATGCAATGAACTTTACTTAACACTAATCGACTAAATTATCAATTAATGAAGACAGAGAATTAGTTATGAAACAGAAATATGTTCCATCTAACTATGCATTGATAAGGGACATAAAGTTTAACCACCTCTAAAGACCAATTGAAAGAACCAATAGATAAGTACTGATGTATGTTTAGATCTACGAAGTACGTTTTTTTAAAAGTCACTAGAATGTTTTATTCATGGCCACCAGCAAATGTAGGAGATGAGTTAAACGTTTCTTCTCGACTGTTAACTTTACACCCAATATCAAGCACATTACATTGAATTTTTAAAGCTTTAAGTTTACTAGACATATAGAAGATCCTGTTAAATAAAACATAGTCAGTACCAAAGAGCTGGAGAATATGATAAAATGTATCTATTTATTGTTGTGATTAATTGTAACATGATTTCATAAGTTTGTTAAGAAGCAATTACAGCTGATCAATTAAAACGAATTTAAAAATAGTATTACCTGAAATGAATCCCTGTCGTCTTACGATGATATGGTAAGATTGAGAACAAAGTAACTGGTGTCTCACTAATACCTAATGAACGTAGTGCTATTCTAAAAAAGAATGGAGAATAAGTAATGATAAATTTGGTTAACATCCAATGTTTCAATTATTTGAATACATGAAACGAACAATAGAGTTTTTGAGAGAAAATAACAACAATAATGATGTATAATGTTACTAAAATTGGATACAAATACACTGAAAACCTAATAGGCTATGATTAGAATACCATGACATCAACTGCGAATAAACAATACAAATATGATAAAGTGAGATTAAAATAGTCAATATGTCAATTCGGAACAGACATTTTTATGATATCAGAATGTACGCATACGTTTCCGCTTTTACAATAAGTCGGATGGTGAGCATAGACAAGTCAGCGTCACTTAACATAGACAGAATCTTTAATGCACTACAGTTTATCAATACTTTTCCTTATTACTATCAACAAGTTTTGGAAATAGTCATCTATCGATAGAATATGATGTCATGTTCACTCAATAGTTTATATTTCAGTAGACCATATATTCTAACAACACATTAAACTACTCACGAATAAACTAGACAAATGGCTGTTTTATTTACTGCTGAATCAGAAGATACATGACAAGGAAATATACGTGAAAAAACTATTGTCATATGCAAACATGATTACAGACACAGTGAAGTGGTTAATAATATTACATTAGGCCAAAAAATAAAAACTCAGAAAGTGCCTAGTTATAAAATATGTTAGATAGCAACTAACCAGCCATGAAAACCCAAGATATATATCGACTCCAGGTATTTGACCATAGAAATTGTAGCATTGCTCGTATATCATGTAACAGTAAATAAGTAATATGGAGGTTAGACAAAAAGTTCTTGGGGGAATATAGTAAATTAGTCGATGTCATTAACCTTCATCGACTGAGATGGTTGGGACACGTGTTGCGCATGCCGACTACCGCCTGCCTAGTTGCGTGATGTTGGCTAGGGTTCAAGTAGGATGGAAGAAGGGTAGGGGCGGCCCAACCAAAACATGACATCAATCCATGAAGTTCTTGACTGCTGGTCTAAGCCATGTTAGTAGATATGGGTATTTATGAACAATTATCTCACCAGAAAATTGGGATCCATTGATCAAACATCATAAGCAACGACCTACTGTTGCAGAGAACAAACCAACCTTTATGTGAAGCAATTACGAAAAAATGCTGGAGGTGGATAGAACACACAGTGAAAAAATCATCAAACTGAGTCACAAGCCAAGCACTAACATGGGATCCTCAAGGCCAAATAACACACTATGTTGGGAATCGGAGGCAGACATCGAAAGAATAAATAGTACTGCGGAAGAACTGGAAAGGAGAGCCCACAACAGTTAGTTGGAGAATCCTGGCCAATGGTCTGTACTCCGAGAGAGATAGTAGGTGAATGAATGAATGACGAGGAATAATACTGAGAATATGATTAAAAAAAGAACAGAAAGATGCATAGAACTGGATGTTAGAATTTAGGATGAATGGATCTGCATTTTATTACCGAATGTCCATAATTGTTGCTAGTGGTTGTCAGGATGACCCGCACGCACCAGCATGACTCAGGTCGACAACCAAAGATTTCATGAACTGATGAAATGTTAGGGTTTTGCTGTCCTTAGCTTCTTTTCAACTTTGCCATACTAAAATGAAAATCGCACGTCAAGGTGAATAGCGACCGAATATACGTAACACTACCTAGACACCGCAATCGACCATGATTCACAACTTCATCAATTGACATGCCATCCTTCCCTAGTAACTCGAGTCAGTTAGTATAAGAGCAGTGGCAATCCAGATATCTTTGGAACCAACCACAAAACTGTTAGATTATTTTAACCTGAACGAAATGCGTCTATGTGCATTAATACGACTTTTGAAAATCTTACTTTCATTATGTATATACACACAAATTATTAGACAATAAGGTATGTATAAAAAACAGGACATTTCATGACAAGAGGAAGATCACTCTTCCGGACAAAACCAAAACATAACTATTTTAAGGACAATACAATTCTCATGATAGTGTTACAATTACTGTACAAAAATAGTGTGGGCGACAATAACAACAACGACAATAAAGGAAAAGATTTGACCTAAGAATGCAACAAATAACAAAAGCAATTCAATAACACGTAGAAATAGATTTGTTACAGCTGACGTTTCAGTGAATGGCTAATATTCAAGGACAATTTTCTGGAAGATTATTTTATACATTTTAACTGCTTGTGTAACATTATATTGTATTCAACTTGTCCTAACCTAAAAATTGACCAGTTAACTTTTATGTTACCACTTCCCATTCATGAACTGTTAATTAATTATGTACCTACGTATGTCATTATTGTCGTAGTATAGTATAGGTGTCATTATTTTGATTGATCTGATGTGTGGACTGAATTGGGAAGTATGTATAAATATGAGTGCTTGAAATCATGACATACATATAGTTGGAACTCCGCTTATCATTCTGGCGTTTTTACTATTCGGATTAGAGCTAAAAACATCGGGGAAGACATACAGGAATAGAATAATCAGTTTCAGTGTCCTTGTTCGCTGTATTGGTTCTAGCAAGGTTTCGTATCCTGTAAATAGTCGAACTTCTAGACATAATAGGATAATGTCAATTTAATGGAGAAATAAAACATATGCTTAGCGACAGACTTTTACAGATTAAAATAACAGTCAGTCATATGAAATTAATTTGCACTTTTCAAATAGATCCACGTGTATACGTAAAAGTGTCTGGTAAAAGAAAAACACTTCTGTTCATATAAAAGTAACCTGAAATTCCGCTAGTTGTCAACAGATTATATGCAATAATAATGAACAACATGAATGGAATGGGGGGGAAGTAACTGAATGAAGAGTAATAACATGTCTGAAATCTATAAGAAAAGCAAATATATATAGAAGAAAATCAAATATATGGAAATGTAATAAATTTAATGCAAAACAGTGGTTAATGCATTCGACTTTCGCTCTATCTACTCTAATATTGGCAACCGGTCCATTACACTTAGAATGCTGTTTGAAAGCAAGGATATGAATATTTACCTAGTGAATTAGAACAAAGAATCCATTCATGTTAGTTATGATGTTCAACCGATAATTTCTATCATGTCATTCAAAGTGTCCTAGCTTCGCAGCACCAACCAGCATCAGCTAAATGAAAAATCACTGAAAGGTATGGAATACTTGACAGAAGTGTTTTTCTAATGTGATATTTCAGCAATATTCAATACTCATGAACCTATATGAGAGAGAAACTAAGACATCCAAATTTTGTGGTGGGAAGAATGTCCTTAAAAAACTAAGTGAACATTTTCAAGTTTACTTAATTTGTAACACCACACGACTGCAATTCGACACCATCAATGAGCAGTACATTCTAAACAAACTAGGTTAATTCTAAACAGATCACAATATGGGATACTTATCTATTGAATAGATAGTGGGCATTGCATCGAAATAGTGAGTATTTTTATCAAAAGAATAAACTAATCCGAACGGAAAATACAAGAAATAAAATTGTCATCATATGAAGTCAGGAGGATATTATACATAACAACTACCCTGAGATAAAATATACCACGAGAGTATGAAGAACCAGATAACAGTAATAAACATTAAATTCATTTACTATGTACAGAATTGTGTACTCAACTTTAAGTACACTTTAAGTATGGAGGTTAGTGATACTACATGGTTGCTCACACCAAAGTAGGTGAAGTGGAATTCAAGTGCATAAATCAATCATCGAAAGCTGAATAGTAAATGGCATTTATAAGGAATTAAATAAAAGATAAGAAAGTACGAGATAAAACGATGATATAATAAGGAATTTCGGAAAATAAGTAGTTCGCTAATCTGCTTGAAAATATTAGTTAAAAACTCTCAGCTAAACATCGTCACCACACACAGCACTACTCGAAGTAAAAACTTTCTCAATTCAGCAGTTTCACATAATTTTACTTCTGCCTACGCTCAAGTAGGCAGATGCCATTCATGCTTCTCTTTAGTGAAATTATTGAAAGACACATGGAAACCTGTATTATACGATTATATCGTATCCTGTGCATCATCACTCTTTTATTCTCAATGGTTCTTCAGATAGCACTAATTAATTATGAATATAACTATCAAAATACGTACACAGAAACCATCACTCCATAAAAGTATATAAATTAATTTGCATAAAATCTGCTTTCACATTACATGGAACAACAGGTATAAAAAAATATAATTGAACGAACAAAGGTTTTCTCGTATTCAATTATATTGTTTGCAACACCACGTGTTGCTACGCCTATATAGGTAATAGCAATAAATTGTTTATTTTGTTAGCCTCGAGTTTTTATTTGATCAACAATGCCTTTTATATAATCACAGATTATGCCACAAAAAAATGTTTTGTACATTGTACATATTAGATGACCTTAATTTACATCATCATAGGAAGTGATGAAAAACCAACATTTGTGAATTTAATGAAACATTGAAAAAATAAATGTTACATAAAAAAACATTGAGTTTAGATCACGTGCTGTCACATAGACACAAGGGGAGAGAGAGTGAAAAAAACAATAAAGGTGAAAACTAATACGAATTAGGTCAAAATAATAAAATATTATAAAGTGCTATTACATTAACACTAGTAACAGCTAGTATTCAATATAATGAAGTATGTATGTTTAGTTGTCTGTACTCGTCACAGATTGATGTTGGTTGGGTAACACAAAAATTCAAGGAGCACTAGAATATGCATGTAGCAACTATATTAGAGAGAAGTAGTTAGATGAAGGCTAACAGTTCAATCTACAAATGCCACTGATGTAACTCGAAGAGTTAAATGCTGTTACAAAAACTGATTTACATCACTATTCTTAGTTTATTAACAGTGATTGAGGTAGTTGAGACTTTTACTAACCCTAGTGTGCATTAAGATTTTAGCACAGATAAAGGAAAGCTCGTTTAGAGAATGTTTCGTGAATAATATATATCAAACTGTCTACCAAACGGAGAGTGCCATACACAGGTATATGCTGTCTTTAACTTTACAATTGTGAAATCTTTCCTTCAAAAGTTGAAAAAATGTGTAGATAGTAAGCATTAAAGCTTATGTTTCCAGAGAATTAAATCACTATTTATAAATCAGAAGACAAATTCAGTACACACTAACACAGTTTGCTAAGAAACTTTAGTGGTTAATACCCTGAAATTACAGACACAAACAAACAAGTCGACTGAATTGTTACAAGGTTTAATCAAGTTCTTGCTAGCTATGTGGGTTTCAATCACCTGCTCTTCAACGGTAGTGTATTTAATTCATAAAATTCATTAACACATACGAAGATATGTATTTTATTCTACTGTTCAGTAATCTTGGTTCAAACAATGACATAAGGTTGTGTGATTTAATCACTTAAAATTGTCATCTGATGTTATTGTATTAAACCCTTTCATTCGCGCAACTATCAGCTCAGTAAAATTTCTAGTAACTTCGAATATAACAAATTTATGAGGTAAAATCACCGCTGAAAAATTAATATCATGAAAGTCAAAAAAGGCTGTTATGATGGGGAATACGACCAATTATTTGATATGATCTTGTGCACACGAAATCACAGTGACAAATACCAAGGAGTACCTTGTGGGTTTCTGTATATCTGCCCGATGCCCACTCAGTCTCAAGCCAAAAATAGGAAGAGCACAAGCTGATGGATCAACCGGACAGGATCGTATTATACTTCAAGCATTCCCTTTATATACACGTAATGCCAGACCACGCAGCCAATTGGAAAATTTGTATTAATATGAAACAAGGGAGACAGCGGTAGAAAATAGAGGTAATATGTACACAATCAACCAACTGTAGTTCATAAATGAAAGATGATATACTGACAGTAAATTTATTTAACGGGAAGATATAACAAGGGGAACGTAACAATGATAGGCATTGAAATGGTCTTTCAAAACATAGTTCTGAAGGTTACTCTTTTTTATTCGCCCGACATAACATCATACCCCAATTACCACGTACATATTTTTATACTTGGCCTGGAAACATACTCAAAGTGTGAAGATTAATCACACTTCCCGGTTTCCTAAGCCAAAGTAAGCAGAGGAGAGTTGGAATCTGAATAAATAAAAGTCAGACCACTGACAAAAAAAACAATGTCAAGTTTCGTCTACTTTAAGATGACAAATCAATTACACTTGAGTGAATAGATCGACAATCTAAATAATGAAGAACACACCCGTCACTCAACAAAGCGGACTACACATCGGTACAATAATTTGCCGAAAGAAAAGGTAAGTTCATCATTAATGTTTTCCAACTGTGTTTTGTCGACCACTCTACTCATTAGGATGAACTTGTACATCCAGCCGACGAGTCCTAAATAGGACGAAACGCGCGTTCTGGATTCCGCCTGCCAGTCACAATCCAACTTAAATAATACTTTATTTATTGACAAGAATACTGTACAGAAAATGATGAGATACGTACCAAAGAATTTCGATAATCCATAGAAATCAACGAAACAGTAAAAATTTTCAATGAAACATCCTTAGTGACATACCGTTTACAAGATATGGATAACGCATTTTGTACTGATTTTTGATTTATTTTACATGACGTTTTTATGTCTTCCAAACTAGCATTTCCAGATCCATGTGATGATTTAATTTTGAAATTGGACTTAGGTAAAATTCCGGTAGGTTTATTAGATGAATCTGTAGCTAAATAACAATGTGCAGAAAGAAATAACAATGAAAATTGTAGTGAAGTAGAGATTATTTGTTCACATAAATTCACTGTTAGCTGGATAAGTGATGGGGGCTTGTTTAAAGTTGAAGGCAATTTTTGTCACAGATGGATACTAGCTAGAGATTTATTGAAAGAAAAAGGTATGTGGATAGGTGCTACATCTCACTTGTATAGGTCGAGTTAAGGAAGATTGTCTGAACTTTTAGTACTAATCTTCAGATTATTTGATATACTTTGATTGCATGTTAATTAAATATCATTTAAAACCCATGAGCTAGGACCATTTATTTATGTACCTCTTTAGTTTTGTACCACAAACACTAGTTCTGCATCTGTTACTTTTTTCTAAATGCGTTTGCGCAGTCAGGAAAATCATGCGTATATCTAAGAGACTCTGAAACATGTCATACAAAGATTCTGGACTGATTAAATCAACTTTAACTGCTCTTTCTCTTTCAACTAAGGAAGGATAGCTCAAGCCAGGTGTTAAGAATAACAAGTTCTTCTTTGTCTTTTAATTAGTCTGGTCAATAGACCGTCCCTTCCGTGGCTAATCGAGATCATACATTTGATGACTAACTTAAGGAATTATCACTGTAAACCGTAAAACCCGGAACTTTTATATATAGACGTTAGATATTTGGACACAGTTAACAGAAAACCCTGGACCTAGGTTATATGCTAATTGGGACATATCAGTAAGCCGTAATTGTAATCTTGTGGAGATTGACACCATCGGTGATACTGGGGTCTGTGCCACTCAACTCCACTATCAGAGCTATTCATACCTCAACTGATATTATAGTATTGAGACATTTTCATTCGTAGATCACTGAATAGTGACGACCTTCGTACTTTCCTAGTCCTCAGGGCTGAATAAATTCTAATTATCGAGTTTCAGACCTTGTAAAGAGCGCGAGTTGGAATGGACCAGTCCACATTTTGAACTTCAGTGATTTCATGATAATATTACGACAATCATCTGCTGCCATCCATGATTTATACAAGTGTGGTCGGGTACTCCTAAAAAGTTACAAATATAAGGTCCGAGGACGAAGTCGTACTGCTAGCTGTACAGAAGTGTGACGGCAGTAAGGTGTTTTCCTCAGACAACCACCATAACAATTATGCTGCCCTCCCACAAAGGGAGGGTGGGATTAGAAAAAGTCGACCCTAAAAATGCACACCACACCTTACTCCACAGATTTCAGTCTCTAGCAGTAAGGCCCCAACAAGCACGGAGCTACAACAACGAAAACCTCTCCCAAGCAGTTGTTCCTTGGGAACTGCGGTCATGCTCCCAGGTCTTCCAGACCAAACATAACCTAATTTGCTTTTCAGGTACATCAAGAAGAACCCTTCCACAGTGTGGGCAACTAGGAAGAGATAATCGCCCTAAAACCTTTAACAACACGCAAGATCACCGTCATTTTAATCAAACTCCTTCTTCTATTCCTAATATTAATCCTGCCCCTACCTTCAAGCATAAATCCCTATCTTCAACTTCTTCCTCTATCATCAGTGCCAACGTTCTGGCCCACGAAATAATGTCCCGAGTACACTAAAACGACGCTTCAAATTTTACATTGGTGCATTCAGTGTGCGAACCCTATGTCAAATAGGGAAGCAAGCCTCCCTAGCTAAGACATCAGAATCCCACACCATTGATGTATGTTTTGTCTCCGAAACACGCATACAGGATCCCAGCGCGATCGTTCGCTTGACCTCACCTAGTTAGAGTTAACAACCTTCGCGATACACTCTTCATTTATTTGGCGACTCAACAGCAACTTCACGTGGACTGGCTGTTGTAGGTACTGTGTTAAGTATGAAAACAGAACAAGAACTTTTCGAATGGATTCCTGTCAATAGTCGCCTATGTGTTGTCCGACGAAATGGTTCAGTAAGAACTCGGAAAGATAGGGATACACACCGTTGTCTTTTCGTTGTTTCTGCCTACGCTCCCAATGACTGCAGCCCGGATGAAGTGAAGGATGGATTTTATGGAAAACTTTCTGAACTTCTCCACAGGATTAAACACTCAGATTCGGTACTAATGACTGATGATATTAACTCCCAACTAGGTAGCTTGAATCAGTCTGAAAGACATTTAGGTGGATGCTTTAGTGTTCCAACTCAGATTCTGATCATGTTCTAGTACGAGCACGCATTTGTTTGCCTCTTACTGGGCGAAGAAAAATAACCACAGGAAAACCTACTAAAATTCAGTTCAGCAATGAATCAGCCAAGATTAAATTCCAGAAACAACTGAAGAATCACTTAGGCAATTATAAAGATGCAACCCAACTAGATGCTGCTTGGTACGATGTCCAAACAGCTGTGGCATCTACAGTGAAATCTATCAAGGACTTAAATCAACATGTCAAGAAAAATCAGTGGATCTTGATGGACTCCCGAAGAATTATCCCGTCAGGCTCCGAACACGATGAGGCGTGAAGAGTAATTAGGTACGAACTGACAATAAGTTTGCGAAACGACCGTGAGCAGTAGTGGGTAACGAAAGCAAAGGAACTGGAAAGGCAGCGGTATTCAGTAACACTTGATAACTTTTCAAGTTAACAGAAGAAACCGGGGTTAAAAAATCAAACGTTAGTGAGACAATCTGTGAGAGAGATGAGACGCTTATTAGTTCATAGTCTAGGTGTTTAGAACGATCGGCTGAATGCGTCAAGCAGCAGTTTGGTTGGCGTTCAGCTGCTCTGGAACTTTCCACTATGTGAAGGCAGCCGAAATGGATAATCGACTTAAGTCCCCTGACTCTTGTTCAAGTCGAATAAGCTATAGCCAATTTAAGGCGAGACAAAGCAGAGGGTCCGGATGAATTATCTCTAACTTCTTTAAGGATGGTGGTCCCACTTTGGCAATTAACCTGGTTGATATTTTGACTAAAGTTTGGGAGCTTGACATAATTCCGCCTGGCTAGTGTCGATCGCTAACCGTCCCAGTATATAAGAAACGAAGTCGTCCTGCGATGACTATAGAGGGATTAGTTTGACTAATATAGTGTCTAGAATACCAGCTTCTATAATTATCATGCTTTTAACTACAACACGTTGTCTACAAATACGAGAAAACCAGGCTGGTTTCAGTTCTGGTCACGGTTGTATAGACCAGATATTCACCATTCGTCTGGTTTTAGAACACAGACATACTTTTCAGCACCCGACAATGGTGGTTTATTTGACTTGAAAGCAGCATTTGATCTTGTAGACCGAGAAGTTCAGTGGCAATGTCTTCCACTGAAAGACGTACCTCAGAAGTACATAAATCTTGTTTAATCTGTATACTCAAACACTATTAGTCGTGTCAGAGCTTATGGCAAATTGTCATCCGAACTTGTAACCTCAAATGGTGTCCGTTAAGGCTGCCCACTTTCCCCATTTTTATTTAATTTCATAGTCGATTTACTGTTGGGGGTGGCCAATCTAAAACATGGCACCAGTCCATGAAGTCATTGACTGCTGGTTTGAGTCGTGTTGGTAGCTTCAGACTACCTGGGTGAGGTTCTCGCGAAAACCGTAACCAGTGGCTAGAAACACTGAGTGACATGGCCCAAATTCGGCCACAATGGCGCAGATGTATCCACTCATTGTCCTAGCTTAAATCGTGAGCTTAAATTATTTCATAACTTTCCACGCTTCCTGAACCATATTCTATATGTCCACACTCCTTATTATTATTATTATTATTGATTATTATTATTATTACTAACTATTACTTATGTGGTTAATCTTGCGGTGCTATAAAAGTGTGGCAACTTGGACCGATGAACACATATGCCAGGTTTTATGTTGATCATACAAACATACATACACACAAAGAGTACCAAATTAGGTTGAAAAAGTTGTCTAGCACTCGATGATTTATTTGATTAAGAATTATATCAAGAACATACAAGTAGAATGCTACTGAATAAACTTTAGAATTGATCTAAATTACAGCTCTATGAATAGGTTACCGTATAAATAACTGGGAGATTTGTATAATGTAATTATTGGAAGTGATTGGCATGTTTATTAACGCATCCTTAATTTTTGTGTCGACTAGTTGATGAGGTTTCAGTAATATTCTACGATAAATAAGCCAGCATGACGTTCACTTAACCATACAATTATTGTATGAAGTGTTTTTAAAACTAATATGAATTGTCATGGAGTGATAAACAAGTAGTGAGTTATCTTCAAATTTGCTTAGAAACTAGAAAGTTACTAAAACACTTGAAATCATTATTTAAGTTAGATTGTGACTGGCAAGTGGAATCCAGGACGCCCATTTCGTCCTGACCAGCTGCAGTCTATAACAAATCAACGGGAATATAAAAGTTTATCCTAATACTTGAAATCATTGTTGTGAATATTTATGAGATGCTGACTGTTGTGGATGATGCATAAAGTGTAGGTAGCATCAATTACGTGAAAATATGTGGACTTATTGATTTATTATTGGAAACTTGAAAATCTCCATTAGTTAGTCAAAAACGAAACATACACAATTAGTAATTTCCTGTTGTCGATAATTAGAACTCTGACTGATTAAAACGAAACGCATGTCCTTGATTCCACTACAAGCCACATACCAAATATATTAAAATAGCGACAAGTTTAGAGATCCTTGAACCATCTTAATTTTAGATTGTTAATCCATAAAACAAACTTTTCAGTGACAATATGCTACACTTTGAAGACATGACCTCATGTGTGTTAGGAAAGGTGTTTCTTCTGCATTTCAGACTAATTAAAGGCTCCATTTATAGGGTCACTCAGCACAATATAAGAGTTCAGAAGAATACTTATTGATTTTAACTTCAAAATATTATACCACTACATATTAACCTATTTTGCTTATAATCCCTGCAGCTACCATTCAACTAGTTCGGTATCATATTTACATTCCACTACCTAAAAGTAAGCATTTTCAACACAAAAATCTAAAGTACACAGTGTCATGAACGTGTACAAATATTGAAGAAAATACTAACTCTTAACTCCTTATTTAGGTGTATAAAATTTGATTAAATTGTATAGACGACTTTTAAAACTAATTAAAACAAAAGTATTTGAACAGCCACCTTTAAATAAAACACAATACTTAAACCATTTTTGTTAAACAAATCGCAATATTATTATACTGGATGGTGGTGGATCAGGGATTTGATGATTAAAGCATTCAACCCTTGGACACTATTCTGCATACCTTAACCTTAGTTTGGGAAGCCTGAAAGTAACGCTATCCCCCCCCATACATGAAGTATGGCTCTAAATAGTGTACATTAATCTATGTCAGGTAAATAAATTTACTGAATGATGATACTAACTGGTATCAAGTGTTAATGAAATAAACGGAGATCGGAACAAAGACAAATTTATTGCATTCAATGAATATCGGTTTCGGTTATGTATCTTAACAGTCAAAACGACTAATTTTAAGGCAAGCTAAATTATCAATGACCTGGGAACTGTTGTTGATTGATTACAAAATATTTCAATTCTAACAGCAAATATATATATATATATATATAAGATTAAAAGAAAACGTTCCACTCACTGACTAATAGTTTATCAGCACATACTTTATCAGTAACATTTCCTAACCTAAAGTAGAAAATAACCACTCATAAAGATATGTGAAATAAACTGGTACAATTAATGGAAAATTGACAAGTTAAAATTGGTTAAACCTTCAAGTAATGCGCTTTCTTTATTCGATAACAGAAAGAAATGGGAAGTTTGAAAGATAAATTATAATCCTAATGCACTTGCACTAAACTATGAACCACACAACATTTCTTAAACTTGGTATGAAAAATGTATCTAAACTGAGGTAAAGCATTACGACACCAACCTATTAAACAGAAGTTGGTTGTAAATACATGGCATTTATTAGCTCTATTAATAAGGAGTAAATCATCGGCTAGAATACTTTTATGATAAATAAATATAAGTAAGACACTAAAATATGGCCTTTAAGAACAACTAACAGCTCTAGCTTCAACTTCTAAATAGCATCACAGTTCCCATACAAACTATGATACGGTACATAAAATTAATGATTAAATGTGCTCATGCAGTGTCAGCTATGTCTTCAGTACAACACATTTTATTAGCTACAATGCTAAGCAGCTTCAAAACATAATTGTTTGGCTAGTTACTTTGACGCTTAATCTCGTTTTGCTCTATAGTTTCTCAAAACTAAATGTTTAGGCATAATGGTATTACTTAGTCGCAAAAGTTGATTTTTTAAAGAGATTCTCCAGTGAAAAACTTCAGAACAAACATTTCTGATCATGACTCAACTTGGATAAGTGTCACTGTGATTTATGCATTTAATCGTCCAGTGAAGCGTTGTGTTATGAATCACAATATTATGAGGCATAGTTTAGAAACTGCTGATATGACAGAACAGAATTCTGAGTGACAAATGAAATGCAATCATACGATGTGGCTGAGTGACAATCGCTTATGAGACTAAATTATTGACGCAAAATTCCGAATGAATCAGTGTTAAAGACAAGACAGGAGGGTAGACATTTTTATTTAAATGGTGTTTATATACAAAATACTTAAAACAAAAATAAGCATGATCGCGAACTAGCCGAAACGTAAGCCATTCAAGGATACACATTTAGTAGGTCGCTCAAATCGCGACTGGACCACATAGCCTAATCCAACTCTATAATATCACACATTCCATAAATTTCTCATCTATCGATTATTAT
>CM068305.1:21837375-22096519 GCA_034768735.1 Schistosoma mekongi
AGACACTTATGGCATTTCTAAAAACCCACACACTGCTAAATAGTGTATAATACGGGTTCAAGAACGGTCTCTCGTGCACCACAAATTCTCCACTGGCAAACGAAGACTGGAGTCGGTCAACAACAAAACATCAGTGGTCGCTATCTACATAAATTTTGGAAAACCTTAGATAAGATCCTTCATAAAAGGTTTGTGCTGAAGCTAGAGTTTAGAAATTTCCGGTAGCTAATCAAGTCGTAAATAAGCGTTCTGATTGTTAATAGACAGAAGACAAGAATTAACTGTCAAATCTCCTCTTAGAAACAACTACTAAATAGAGTACCTCAAGGCTTTATACTTGATTTCTTACTATTCATTTTACATAACAATGACCTCGCACAGACCATCAAATCTCCAACTCTGTGCCCGGATGACGTATTGTTATTACATGAAGTGACTGGTGGCATGTTATGCAAAGACTCCGAACCGACCCCCCCCCTTCGATATACTGGTAAGAAGTCGGACCTCTACACTTTCTCTTACGGGAGATTAAGTGGTGATTCAATTGAGATGCATAGAATACTAAAAAATACTAGGTCAGAGGGTGAGTTCAAAGGTAACGAGCGGGTGAAATCCCCGCAGTATACAGGTTTTCTCACAAAAAAAAATTAACTTATGAGGCCAAGTGTTGGAAGAAATGGTATATGCGCAACCAACTGACTCGCTCAAAAGACGATTAGACACTCACAAAAGGTTACTAGAGAACGACCAAAAAAGCACTCTGGCCTCCTGTTCCACAAAGTACAAACCTGAATCTGTAGTAAAAACGACTGCAGACAGTGAAGATAACTAAGACAGTCAAGCAAAGACTAGAGAATATAATCCAATCGGTTTGTTATAAAATAAGTGCATGGATTTCGTACGATTGATTCATCTTAATAAGCTTGGCTTACAAAAATTTAAAGAGGTAGGTTGGGGATTTGTAGGTAGATGGGTTGTAGAATATAAGCACCACCAGAGGCTAAACTACATTTAATCCCACAATTAAACACAGATTCCTACTGCGAATCACAATTTATTTTCTATGGAGGGGTCGTAAAAAATCATTACGGAAAACGAAAACCTAATGCAAGCAAGAAGTACTAAGACAACTGTATTATTAAGTCATGTCATACTTTAAATTATAATAATAAAACCTACTCCTGGAATCGGCTTAGGACTAAGCTTAATCCTCACACAGGTTTAAGTCCTTACGATGTACCGAATTTTATAAATACACATATCTCTATATGCAGGATAGGTAAATCAAATGGGAATAAAATCTGAGTACTTAGCAGCTTCGAATCATACCTTTCAAACCAACCCTCGGCCTTGAAGAAAAATAATGTGCGCTGGTCTAGTGTGGGCGTATATGCTCAGTATCCAATATCTCCGTGCTAATATTAAACAATCACTTTCTTTATGCTAACACCTTAGTATTTTGGTAGCTGTTCTTCATTGTTTTCGGGTGAAACGATTAAATATTTGTAACCTGTGGGCTTCGAGAATCTCTACTATCGTTTAAAATCAAAATATTGCTCTATAACTTTCTCCTTATATGGGCCGTGATCGTTTTTAGGGCTCATGACAGTTTTATACCATGCAGTAAGCCGTTTGATCTTTAACGGTATAACAGTGATTTAAAAAGAGGCAATATGTGTACATATATAGAATAGAAAGATTAGGCAAAGACGTCATTAGAAAAAATGAGGAAAGTATGGGTGATGACAAGTTTAGGAGCTTAATAGTGGTCAAATTTATGGATAAAGATAGTTGTAGGTAATAAAAGGACATTTATATTTCGGCTGAAAGCGAGGTAAGATATTAAGCTTGAATTTAAGTTAACAAGTTTACGCAATGCTTCCAGCAACACACGATAGTCTATGTTGTTTCACGTGAACTTTAATCCTCTATTTGTAATTCTCCACTGGTAAATGATGCTGCTGTGGATGTTGGTAAGACATCGGACATAAGATTTATTTTCAGTGCGTGGATATAAGTACGTATCTACGTTAAGCAGTTTTAAAGTAGCCCTTATACTGTCCATTAAATTTCTCGATTTAGGAGAATTTATTATATTTCCAAGTAAAAGACTTAACCATCCTAATCAATTTCCATTTGGCGTGTGTTTTAGACTTATTACTCACCTAGCTGTGGTGATCCACAATATCTAATCCAGGTAAGTTTGTTCCAATTTCTAGTATTGATTCACAAATAATGAATTCTTTCTAGAAAGTTCGAATACTGCCTCCAGTAGACAATAAGATATAAACAAGGTAATTCTTTGTCAAAAGCACAGAATGAACTACAAAAACCTGGACAATCATTCAAGCTGTAGCTGATGGGGTGTTTGCATGAAACAGTGGTAGTATTGTGCAACTGTGTCTGCGATTATTGAATTCCAAGATGCACATTACCTTCATATGTGTTCTGTGTCTTGTTGATTACTGTCTGAACTGTGGTTATTATCTAAAATTCTAGGAAGTACTACACTGGCTGATTGGTGCTCAATGTTCACTAGGTTTGTAGAATCCTTTCTATGCTTTCGGATTATGACGTTGTGGTTTTCTAAGTCAAACCGCACTTAGGTGCTAAGCAACTTGAAGAATAGTCTTAAAGTCAGTACGCCAAGTTGCTCTCAGATGAAATACAGGGTAGCGCACATTTTGGCAGCACTGCTTCTGTGGTTTGCTCCTATTCTCAAGGTGTGCGTGAATATCACGCCTAGTTAGCGTTGTCCTTTTACGCGAGGCGAAGTGACTGTATAGAGCGCATTTAGGATTGGCAGGGGTAAATACTCAGTTTCACTAGGTTGAACGAAATACTATTGGCTTTAGTAAGTATTCCTAGTGTAGTTATGTAGTTTTGGAGGCCTTCGCAGTCGTCTTTTTTAAACATTACTATCTATTCATGACGTCTAAATACATAAAAACAGCTGCATTCTGTTTTCCGGGGATATTAATGGACATGGATATGATCGCTTGAATGCGCATGGTTGGGTCGCTGGGCGATTCGGGAAATAAGGGTCCTGGCATTCCCCTTACTAATCAGATTGTAGCGATTTTGTTTAGTTAAGTGTTGATTTTAAACCTAAAGAATATGCCAAAACAATAAAGCGCATGTGTTCATCCACCACTCCATTCTGTATATGGATTATATTTCCTATCATCTTATATTGAATGTTGAGAGTTTTAGTGTGTTTGAATGACTAGTGTCCCGCTCTGCCGTCCGCTGACTCACGATAAAAAATAAAGACTTATTTCCTAATAATCTGGTTTCTTCTGTCAATGGAACGGATGTACCAAGACATTAAACTGGAGAGCCTTGTTTTGAACACAATATTTTCTGTTTTGCTTATCGCTATTTCTTTTTGTTTTCAGTCGTAAACATAGGCCTTTTTTTCAATAATTAAGACTACGTATATATATTTTCTATATATAGTATTTCATTTTTATCGCTAAGCACTACTAATAGCCTGATCATTTTCGTATTCTTTTTACATTATTATGTTGTTGATATAACATGTCAGACTCAATCCGGAGCAAAATCCTAGAGGATATCTCATCGGTAGACATAGACATAATTATGACTACGAAAATCTGACCCCCCTAGAATTCAGTTTAGTGACCGTGAATTGTGGTTTACTCAACTAGTGCATAATTTTACGAGGCACGAGGCACAAACCTATTCATAAAAAATGCAAACTACAATTACGCATTGAACTCTTTTAGAACTTCATTTATAATCTCTTCCCATAGTGCGATACATACACTTTTATTTATATGTTCTACATCACATTAGCGTTTTACCCTTAATACTACTTCGCTTATTTGATTTATTGAATGATTATACTCATATAATAAAAGCCAAAACAGTTTCTTCGCAACGCTTATTGTAAATGAGTTGTATGTGATTAAAATAAAATAAAATAAATCTGAAAGAGTTGGCTATCGAGATCTATATCCAGTCCTACCCCCCATTCAATAGCCAAGGAAGTTCGTGACTTGATTTTAAGTTCACCATCACCACTACCTTGCACTGTCATAAGACGTGAAATAATGAATCGTCTATCATTATCAGACGGGCAAAGAATCCAAAGGCTTTATCCAGGAGAAACTATCGGTGATATGTCACCGTCACAATTTTTGCGTTATTTCAAAGCCTTGGTGGGTGACAACACAATGAGTGAAGTAGTCTTAAAACAACGTTGGATACAAGCTCTCTCATGCTACGTCCGACATCGTTTGGATGCACTGGAGCCTAATATCTATTTATCTCATTTAACACGTATTGCCGATAGAATAATGGTTAAAGGTCCCTCCCAAATGCATCCCGTATGATACGCCATACTCAGAAAGAAGAAACAGAAAATGACCCGGTCATACGATAACTTACTTCTAGTGTTTGAAACCTAAGAGAGGCTGTCAACAAAATGCAAATGGGTCACAGAGACAGGAGCAGGTTACCACAACGACCGAGATCCAAGTCACAGAACATGTCACTAGGGTCCAGACAGTCTGGACAATTTTTTTGATATCACTGGGAATTTGATGTTCAATCGATCATATGTAGTCAACCATGCGCCTGGCTCAAGCAGACTTAGGAGAATATGGAAAACGAATAACCCCTCTCCAGGTCGCGATGACCGAGGAGGGGTGCCTAAACAGTCGCTTGTTTTACGTTGGTGACGGAAATTCAGACTTTAACGTTTCGGTGGATACTGCGTTCAGTCTCATTCCCCGTAGCAAAACCTAGCTGGGTCGAGGAACTTCCTCAGTTACACTCCATGCCGCCAATAAAACTGAGGTCGCGACGATTGGGCAGTGGCGCTAGATTTGGGTTTAGAAGGCAATTTTTCTGGGTTTTTACTGTAGCTGATCTAGATCTAGCAATATTAAAAATCGACTTCTTAGAGAGATACGAATTTCTAGTTGACAATCAAAACGACACTTGACATTAAAAGAAACTTTGTAAAAGTAGAAAAAGTTGTGTCACACCTCTATATTTGATACAAACTCCGCCAGTAACAATGGCAAAATTCCAGGGTATACTCGCGGAATCCCCAAACCTAACAAAACCGAACCTTCAACCTTCCAAAGGTAAGTCAAAGCAAGTAGTACAGTCAAAACGGATGGGACACCTGTTTTTGGAAAACCCATCAGACTAACATTCGATAAGCTTCAAATAGCTGGAGCCGAATTCGATTACACGCTACAGCTGGACAAAATCCGTCCATCTGATAGTCAAGAGGCATCTCCTTTGCATATTATCTCAAAGAAAAATAAAGGCGATTGGAAACTGTGCGAGAGTTACAGTGCCCTCAACCGTCAAATCATACTAGACAGGTACCCGATACCACATATCCAAGACTCTAGGAATGGCTTACAGGATATGACGGTATTTACTAAAACCGACCTAATCAGGGTATATCACATTATTCTAGTAGCTGAGGAAGATATTCCGAAGACAGTTATTACAACATCTTTGGAACTATTCAAGTTTGTACGCATGTCATTCGGTCTACGGAACGCGACGAAGACATTCTAAAGGTTTATGGATAATCTACTTCGATATATGCCATTTTGCACAGGGGTGCAAATAAAATTTCTGGCCAAAACGAACATCCATCACTAAATGCTACTTTGTTGTTTATCCAGTGATCTACAACGATAGCGTAGCTTGTAGAAAATGAAAAAAATAACTACTTGGTTAGTCGATTATTTAGCATGCCATGATGAATCTGTGGTGTCTGCGAAACACTATTGGGTTAGTAACACCATATAGCCAGTCACAAATGGGAATGAATACTAGATTGGCAGTTAATATGAGTACATATAACAAGTGCAACGTTTGTTAGAATTCCTTGGAAATAACATAACCCCAGAATGAATTACACCAAGCGAATAGGAGGTGGATGCTATTAAACAATGCCCCTTACCAAGCTCTCTGACACAACTCAGAAGTTCTCTTGACTTAATTAACTTTTATCGCAGATTTGTACCCCGCTGTGCACGACTAATGCAACTGTTGACAGATTCACTTAAAGGAAAACCGAAATAATTCAAGCTGACCTCTGAGGCCATCGATGCTATTAACCAATTAATAGGCAAACCTGCTCAAGCATCTACACTAACATATCTGAATTCTTACTGCCCACCTGCTTTGATGGTGGATGATTCGTGCAAAGCTGTAGGCGACACGCCTAACTAACTAGTTGAAAACGCCATCAAGTATTTCCAGCACATGCTCAAAGGCAGGGAATTCATAGTTTATACGGACCAAAAACCGTTAACCAATGGATTAAAAAAACGAAAGCTGGTAAATACTCACCTCAAGAATTCCGACACATCGACTACATATCACAGTTCAGTAGTTATATCCGACACGTAAAAGGTCAAGACAACCAGGCGGCAGGCTCATTATCTCAACTAGAAATGAATACAATACGACAATCTACAGTAAATTTCGAGACTTCGATAGGCGGTAAGGAAAAAAAATTAAAGAATTACAAAACCTACTGTCAGCTAAAAGTCTCAAACTAAAACGTCTGCCATCACCCATGGAAGGTGCTCTGAGATACTGTGAAACGACAAAGACGGTGTCACGCTCTTTCGTCTCCAAAAATATGCAACGCTTAATTTTTAGTAACTTTCATTCGTTGTGTCACCCTGGCAGGAGATCTTCGATCAAACCAATCAATGCCAGATACATATAGCCAAATCCTTAGAAGGATGAACATAAATGGGTTACAGAGTGTTCGGCGTGTCAACAATCAAAAGTTATCCGACACACAAATTCACTTATCGACGTTTTTCCCCACCCAGAATCGCGTTTTGTACATGTACACATGAACTTAGTAGGTCCTTTACCGTGTTCCGATGGTCTTGCGTATCTATTTACATGTGGAGATAGGTTCACGAAACAGTAGCAAGATGGGGGGGGACCATTTTGGTTCACCTGTTTCAATAACGACGGACAGAGGAGCTCAGTTCGAACCTGAACCATTCAACAACCTGGCTAAACTCCTAGGCTTCAACAGAATACGATGCACTGCATATCATCCTCAAACAAATGGAATGGTGGAACGGTTAAATCGTCAACTAAAGGCAGCTCTTATATCTCATTCAAACCCCAGTTAATAGACAGAATTATTGTCATTAATTGTGTTGGGAATATGAACAGCCGTCAAAATTGACTCAATGTTTATTAGCAGAATTAGTCTTTGGGACTACTCTGAGACTACCAGGCGAGCTGATTAACCCTCATGCTGATAGTAAAAAGCTCGATTTAGGAACTTACGTAAACCTGCTAAAGGATCAAATGTCTAAGCTTAAGCTAATGAATACTCGTGAACAATCACTAGGGACGTTTTTGCCTAAGGATCTAAGCAATTGCTTCCACGTTTGGATGGGATGGGACAAAATAAGAGCACCATTTAGCTCTCCGTTCAAAAGTTCATCCAGAGTTATCTCGAAAATTCTAAATCTTTTGTGATACAAAAACAAGGGAACATCGATCCAGTAATTATTGATGGGCTAAAACCGATTTGTCTTGATAATGAACCACCATTCGTGCTGTTATATCGTTTGCCTGACCAAACCACCACAGAATCTACAAGTAAAACGTTAAGGCTGCAAAAGTTGCTAAAATTCTTAGATTAGCACAACCGATTATTCAGTTAGGAATATCCACAGTTTTAGCTTCAGCCTAAAAAGTGATCACGTAACCTCTACAATTTCAGGTTTGTAAATGTAACAAGGTAAAAAAACTAAAAAAATAACATTGTTTTTCTATTTGTCTTGGGTCGACAAAGTGTTATCAAAATAGTAGTAGTTCGAAGTATTATTCTCCCCACCACTCCTCGGTCCTTACTTCTTGATGCATGAACGGTAGTCATTTTGTGACACGCAGTATTTAAATAATGTATTCTAAAACAATTCCCCCCCCCCCGATTAATATAAGTCACTAGCCTATCAGCTGCTATAAGTTACGAGGAATCTTCGATTAGGGGTGAGCGTTGTGAGTAAGCTTTGCCTGAGGAACTAATTATTTTCCTAGATTTTTTCACTATCAGTAGACGGTGGGAAAATTGGATGGAAGCGTGGAACAAAAACACTGTGGATACTTACTAAAAATCACAAATTGGACCCAAGTAATAACGATGAATTCCAAAAAGAGCTCAGATCTCTAAGCCGTTCTGGAAAGCAAACATTTACGTAAAAAGTAACACATCAATCATAACTGAATATTATTTTGTATTTTGACCCTTCTATACAAACACTGGAGCAGTTCTTTAGGTGTGATTGAGTTTCACAAGTTTTTTGTCTTGAGGGAAACTCAAGAGGCGGGCGAGTAAACAACTGATAGCCAGATAGAGCTGAAAAAATTGTACCTCACTAACATTGTGTTGGGTATCCCGCTCGCGGTACTTTCTCAGATATTCTTGCTTCATTTTTCTACCGTTTGTTATTTTCCAAGCTCTGGTTACCGTTAAGTGGTTAAGTTCACCAAGTATCCAACTATCACTTGTGGGAGAATTTAAACTCTACAAGATTAGATAGCAAGTTACGAGAAAGCAAATGTCATCCACATAGTATGGTCGAATACTGACAGACAGTTTACCATTGACTGAATGTCAGGTGCTGGGTATGCTGGTGATTTTACATTGAGATATAGTGGAAGAACTGGGATGATTTGGTTTGATGTGTTAGTCAAATTGACGTTCCTACGGAAGTTGATTCTAGGAGGAAGCTAATGTAGCAACTTAGGCTGACTACTTAAGACTTGACTACAAACCCTAATCATACGCCAGAACAATAAAGCTTAAGTATTCATTTGCCTCCGTGTTTTGCATAGAGATTATATTTCCTATCACCTTACATTGAATGTTGAGAGGTTTGGTGCGTTTGAATGATTAGTATCGCGCTTCGCCGACTATTGTCCCACGATAAAAAATATGGACTTATCCCCCAATAGTCTGGTTTCTTCTGTCATTAGAGCCGCAAGTACCAAGGCGTCAAAAGATCTCTATTTTTACCTGACTCGTCGAACTATAAACTGGTGAAGATATTTCGGGTCGGGCCTTATTTTATTTGTCAGCCGGGTTTGGAGTGACCTACTATCCCTCATAACACTGGTACTTAATCTATTTCTTAAGCACAAGTGGATGAATCAACCATCTTTTCCAGGAATACCTTACTCATGCCCAAGATTATCTTTGGGACTAAAGCAGACTTTTAAATTAGTTAAACCAATTTGATATGACTGAGCGATAGTGAAGTTACCTCATAGTGTGTAATCCTTGTTCTAGGCTGAGCGTGATCCTTAAACTACAATTCAGAGTAAACCTATCACTTCAAATTAGGCAGTTGGAATGAAAGATACTGTTACGAAACAGCTTATTATTCCAAGATTATCAGTGGGATCACGTTATTGCTAAAGTGGGGCAGTAAAGTCTGTACACAATAAATAGAGTCATATTTGTAGACGCTATTGACCCCCAATAGCAACACAACTACTTCGTTTAGCCATTTCGCAACCAATGCCAACCAAAGATTGAATCTACTCTGATTAAATAACTCACTAGTACCGACATTCCACCTTCCTTGGTATCTTAAACTTAAAGTCATCTCAGCACCACAAATCGTTTGCGTTGATGTTCTTTACGCTATAAGGTAGTGATCGAAAGATCTGTTAAATAGTTTAGTTGTGCGCTATAGGACAATACATTACGGGAATTACTCAAATAGCAAAAATAACAAGGGATAAATATTATTTGGTTGATTAGTTGTAGAATTTTAACCCTTTTAAATGCCTGTTCGGTGCGAATTTTCGAACTCCCGTCAACTGGTTTAATCAAATTTGTATGTGTGCTTATTTTCTTCAAGTGAGTATTGAGCGGTTGATGTATTAGGGGCTTGACTTTACCAAACTTCAGGAATGTGGTAAAGGAATCAACGCAAGGCTAAGTCTGGTCGACTGGACAGAAATAAATGGGCACTTTCTTTCAATAAGTTGTAACTTAAAATATAATTCGTGCAGAAATGACGTAAATCTGGAACCGCTGTCTGGTTTTTTCTCTGATTGTATCATGGTAGTGGTCCTGATTATCTAAAACACTAACATCTATTACCCTAATACTTAGTGAGTGCTGGGTGGAATTATAAAACTCTCTATTTGATGTGATTATACACTAAAGTTATATTATTCTACGACTTTCTTAACCCAGATACGGTGGCGACGCTTTCCAACAATTATTATCTACGCTCAGGAACAAAAGTTTTTCAAAGTGGTAACAATACAAGTTTTTTTATCGTATTCAGAGTGCTGATTAAACCTCTCTCATGGTGTGATCAAATAACTAACCTGCACCTTCGTTACCTCTGACCTGGCACAGCTTTTGAAATGACCCAGCCATAGAGCCTACCGTCTACCATATTGTTCATAGAACAATATGCCATTAGAAAGTAAATAAATCAGGATGAATAAGAAGATGGATCAATATTTAACTTGCATCACTAGGCAATCAAACTTCCCTTTCAAACCAACATCTAGTTACATCAAACACGAACGACTTAGATAATGATCTTATTCGATTTTTCACAATTCACTCTTCATTTCTGAACATTTTAGTAATTAACACCAGCTCACCTAATAAAAGATCTACTTTAAGAACTATAGCCTTATTAGCTAAACCTTTTTTAATATTTAATACCGACTCAAATTTAGCCATTCAAGACTGTATTATTTAGAGGCAAAAGAGAATATAAACAGGGTGGTGATTATCTAATATACGTAAGTGTTTGTTTCTCGCCCAATAAAGTCGATGACGAAATACTCGGTAAGGTACCAGGGTCGGTCTAGATATCAGTCAGTACCCCGAACCACAGTTTACTCTTTGGATGCATATACAGAACTCCTAACACCATGACTACTGTAGATAACCACATTATTAATGCTTTTGTACATACCTCTGCCCTAACTTATAATGCGAAAGTCATTGCAGGAGACTTTAACTTTTTTTCGGATAGACTGGGATGTTGGCAGAGGACTGTCATATGATGAAGAAAATCTTCTTACAACATTAGATATGCACTGTTGTACACAGTGTGTACACACTCCCACTAGACATCATAACACTCCTGGTCTAGTTTTCTGTCATGATGTCACTGCTCTGTCACTTCAAGTTAACAAAGAGCTTGAATACAGTGACCACAAAAAGGTTCTATGTGCTCTTCATTTTAATTTTAGTAGCTTCAATAATCATAAATTACAAAAAGCTAGACAATTTAGAGACTATGAAAATGTGGACTGGAATTTTCTTCACACCCTTTTAAGTCGCTCTAACTGGGACAATTTTTTCTTATCCAGTAGTCTTACAGATGCCCTAGATATTTTTTATAAAATTAATTACTCATGTTTAGATACGATTGCACCTATCAAACTAAGCATTATAATTAAGTTAACTGATTTGTATATAACACTTCATTACCGTGAGAAGCTAAAACGTCTACAGAAGAGTTAATTTAAGTCAATGACTTCTCTGCATTTATGGAAATTACCATGGCCTTCAATCAATTAACAGAAGTCTACAAGTTAAAGGCGATTAACGAAGAATTACCAGCAATGCACAGTAGTTCCAAGCGACAAAACTTAGTACGGCTATTCAATAAACGCCTCA
Organism: Schistosoma mekongi; assembly: GCA_034768735.1. NCBI lineage: Eukaryota > Metazoa > Platyhelminthes > Trematoda > Strigeidida > Schistosomatidae > Schistosoma > Schistosoma mekongi. The sequence goes on from CM068305.1 coordinate 21,849,074, forward strand.
AACCTTCCCGGAGCAGTGACATTCCCTACATTTTACGAGATGGATTAATGATTACCGATTATAATATCATAACCAACCTGTTCAGCGACTTCTTTGTTAACAGGGGAAAACCACTGGAAGACAATGAGGTAGACATTATCAACTCGGCTACAAACCATAAGGAATCCGTTACCTTCACTTATGACAATATTTGTAAATCCATAAACTCACTTAGGACGTCAAGTATCTATGGAGTAGATGGCATGGCATCCCTTTACTTCAAATTCGGTGGACCTAATTTACCATTAATCCTATTAAAACTGTTTGACCTTTCATTAGCAACAGGATCTTACCCTAATCGATGGAAAACCTCGTACATATGCCCTCAATTTATGTCAGGGGACAGGACAAACAGGACACCCCAGTTATCTGTAGAATAATGGAAAAAAATAGTATGTGATCAAATGTCCGATTATTTACTCTCAGAAAAACTTACCTCTAATTCCCAACATGGTTTTCTCAAAACTAGATCCTGTATGACTTGTCATTTTGACATGGTTAACCACAAGCTTCTTGAAGGCAAAGTCTCCTCTTATGGGATTAGGAATCCCTTACTTGCATGGTTAGACTCTTTTCCCAAGAATAGACATCAAATTGTTAAAATTAATTCCACTCTATCAAAGGCCGAACCGGTTACAAGTGACGTCATACAAGGGAGGGTCTTGGGTCCACTGCTCTTTACAGCTCACATAAATGGTATATGCAAATGCTTCAACATGGGTAGACCCTTTCTATACGCAGAGGATCTTAAAATAGTGAACTCATTCCCCACTCAAAAATCTGCAAACATTCAGTGGCGTCACTGCCGAGCACAACAAGGTCTCGGTATGGCGCTCAAAATGGAAGTTAGATCTTAATTCTCCTAAGTGCGATTGGATATGTTTTGGGGATAAGTGTCTCAATTTCGGTCTCTCCATAAACGGTAGTAAGTTGCATAGGCTTCAGTCAGCAGTTGACTTACGACCAAGGTACTCTTACAATCTGTCTTTTACAAAGCAGGTTAATTTGCAGACATCTAAGTCACACAGACCACTAGGTTGTATACTACGTAACTTTTATAGCAATGATTCTCGTATTCGGCTATATAAAGTTTGTGTCAGACATTTGCTAGAATTCTGCACACTTATTCTTAGTAATGTTTCCATTAAGGATAAACTCAGACTGGAGTCTGTACGACGTCGCTTTACTCTTCATATTCTTGAGGCTGATCGTACTCTAGACTATAAAACTAAATGCACTAAGTTAGGACTAGATACCTTATGAAGGCGACGGCTAAAATTAAACCCGATCTTCTTTTACAAAATATTAAACGAATTAGCGTTCTCATAGCCTAATACAATTCAGCTCGAGGAACATTCTTGCTATAACTTGCGCAATTCAGCCTCGAAAATAAAAATATCGCATTCTAAATCAGCTCTTTATATGAATTATTTTACAAACAAATTCTCGAGAATCTGGGACAATTTGCCTCAAGCCGTTCGGGAAACAGATCCACTTCCTTTATTTGTACGACATGTTAGTAATTTCATCTGTTCTGATATCTCATTAAAAATGTTCACACCAGATATTTTTTCCTACTCCACTAGTGAAATAATAGGGACTCTGAACGTGTGAGCACCACTCACCTGTCTTGGTCATATGACAGTGTCCTTCCCTTTTAATCAGACTATAAGCATGACTGGTATGTCGGAAGCATAAATTTTAATTCTGCCCATTAGCTTTGTTAGCCCTGGAATGCCGGTTGTTTTTGTGTTCTCTCTTCTTTTGTTTGTTCTCTAGTTGTAGAAGATTATGGGCAAGGCAAGTATGGAACTTACTGGCACAAAACTATTGCCTTCTTCTCATCACCCAAGTTTCAAGTACTCTTGGTTCTATCCCGCGTCTGGACATGCTTAGTGATCCATTCTGCTAACCCCTAGCCGATTTTTGGGGTTGTAACGCGTTGGTCAAGGAGCGCGCGGTTCTTTATCATATACGCATCACACTACAATGCATATATTTAGTGCCATAGTATTGTAAACTTTGTCGCAGTTGGTTTAGTTCTCATTTCATACCTTTATATGTTATGAAAGTCCTGACAGTAACACTTCGTCGAAATATTTGTATGTATATAAACTCATATCATTCTGATAATGCCTGTAAACTGGCATGCTCTCATGTACACAATGATACTTGAGAATAAAATCTACTTATTCATTTATTACTGGAGCTTAAAGTATTTTCTACACTCTTCCTAGTGACCATAATCCTAAATGGAGCTTTGTGCACAGCTAGTTTTGCATCTATTAGAACAGCCAGCGAGGTTTGAATAAGCCAGGTGGAATTAGTTTAGAGTATCTTTGTGTAAATTGAAAATTACATTCACCATCCATTATGTAGTAAGAATTAGGCTTAGTAGACAAGAGGGAAAAAGAGGCCTCTTAAGCTAAAGGGATAGAGCACTAAGGTTATTCGCATAAAAAGACATGGAAATTCGCTCAAATGATTAAAGTTATTTGACGTAAAATGGAACGCCTGTGAGCATTTTAACTCATTACTATAATTAAATCCAATGTAAAACTCATTAGACTTAATTATATTGCTTAGTCTCATAAGTATAACAAGGTCCAAACACAAGTTATTAATTTTACGTGAAATGTCTGGTGTTTCCGTAAAACTATTAGACAAGGGAACGCTGTTCCAGTCAAAGCATTTCAGAAGGGTGTGTAGGAAATTTTGATATCGTCTATCTTGTTTTGTGATATGTGACCATTAAAGTGGTTGAAATTTTAAAAAGACCATACAGTATCATTCTGTGATTAATGCATTGAGCTGTTTGCCAATCTAAATTGACGAAAGATTGATATCGTGACAGAAAAATGGGTCAAAAATAATATTATGCGGTATGGGAATGTAAACATATAGTTCTCAACAGTACACTTTTAACGTTGTAAGGGAGTTTTCCTCATCATATAATTGACTTCTGCCGATATTTTAATCCGACACTAACGAGGATTTCGTCATCGATTTTATTAGTCGGTAAGCCAACATTAGTATTTATTGAATGAATGCCACCCTGTTTATACTCTTTATTTCTGCGATGTAGTATGTGGTTTTGAATGCATAATTCAGAGCCGGCTACTGAAGGAGAAAACCATATTTCCGTGACAATTAGAAAAGACGGTTTAACTAACAGAGCTAAAGTTCCTAGGGTCGATGTGGTACAATGAGGCGAGGGAAGGTGGTTCATTAATTACTGAGAAGTTCGGAAATTACGACTGAATAAGACCTGTTCCTTATGAACCCCTGGAAAAAGTTGACGAAGAGCTCACACGATCGCAGCAACAAGGAGTCTTTACCTCAATTACTTAATTATCCTGGACAGCTCCTGTTGTCATTATAAAGAAACCTAACGGATATATACGAATCAGTGTTGATTTCTCAACAGGTCTCAATGCGGCCGTAGAAGAACACCACTACCATCTCCCAGCACCAAATAGGTTGTTTACTATCCTCAACAGCGGTTGCCATTTTTCAAAACTCGACCTCACTGATGCATACTTGCAAGTTGAAAGGTGCACCCGGATGCCGAAACCTTCTGATGATAAATACATACTATGGTCTGTTTCAATACAGTAGAAAGCCGTTTGGGGTAAAAACCGCCCTGGCTATTTTCCAACAGGTAATGGACACGATTCTTTCTGGTATCATAGGAGTTGCAGTATATTGAGGTGATATTTTGGTTGTCAGTGGATTTCCTGCAGAACCTCGAAGTCGAGTTGTGATAGTTCTACAACGAACCGCAGAAAATGGGTTCAGGCTTAACTGTGAAAAATTTCAGCATTTCTTGAAGTCGGTGGAATAATTAAAATTGGTTTTTGGGTAAAGTGGACGCCGACCAAATCCGAAAAACATTCGCGCCATTCAACAAATGCCAGCATCAGCGGATGTTCATTCACTTAGATCCGTCTTTGAAATGATCAGTTACTACTTGGCTTTTGTTCCATCGTTACACGAGTTTTGTCACCCACTAAGCCGCCTACTTGGAAAGAACATACCGTGGACTTAGACCAAGGAATATGATTCAGCATTCTGAAAACTGAAGTCTGCACTGAGTTTTAACATGCTACTAACACACTACAATCCTAAATTATCAATCATCGTAGCGGCTGACGCTTCAAGTCATGCAATAAGCGCAGTGATACCCCATGTATTTCCTGACGGAGAAGTAAAAGCAATAATGCCTGATGCCCATGTACTAACTCGAGCAGAGAGAAAGTATGGCTAAATTGAGTGGCAAGCATTAGCTTCGGTATTTGCTGTTCAACGTTTTCACAAATTTGTGTATGGCGGCAAATTTACGCTTTTAACGGACTATAAACCACTACTTAATGTATTTCAATCGAAACGCGGCGTACCAGCACACACACCAAACCGCTTGCAGAGATGGGCATTATTCCAACTAGGATATGAATTTGAAATACAGTATCGTCGAACAGAAGAGTTTTGACCAGCTGATGCTTTATGACGATTGATAAGCCAACGTCAAACAAACACTGAAGAGTCAGTAATTGCCACATTATCCACTAGGGACTATGCAGTAAATTACTTATCTACTGCCATTACAGCGTTGTCGTTGACCGTGGATGGTGTTAAACAAGCATCACTCAGTGACCCCATAATTAAGAAAGCTAAACAATTTGTCACAACTAAGTGGCCAAAGAGGATGATAAAAAGAGTTTTTTCCGACGAGACTCTGCATTGTCTAATGTTTGGTAAGCGTGTGGTGATACCGAAATGTCTGCAAACCAAGGTCATGCGTCAATTTCATATTGGACATCCGTGGGTATGGCGAATGAAATGCATTGTAAGAAGCTTCGCTCATTGGCCACCAATGGAAAAGCACATCGCCAACTTTGTGAAAGACTGCTACAACTGTCAACTAGCTGCCAAACAAAGTAAACAAATCGACCTAGTACCCTGGCCACAACTAGAAAAACGATAGGTACGCTTGAACACAGATTTTGCTGGTTCAATAAATAGTGCCGAATATCTCGTACTGGTGGATACCCATTCGAAATGATCCGAAATCGTTCCCATAGTGCTAACACCTACCAACAGAATTTTGCGAATACCGACAGAGATTTTCCCTTGACACGGATTACCAGATACACTTGTATCAGGTAACGGGTCTCAGTTTACGTCATCCATGTCAGATCAACGCTCTACTATCCACAGTTAAATGGACGGACTTAACGTTTTATCTTTTATTTTAATTACATACAGCCTATTTACATTAAGCGTTGTGAAGAAACCGTTTCGGGTTTCATCAAGGAAAAGCACATACACGATGTTTAAAATTGGCTTACAAAGAAAAGGATTATTTGGAACAAAACGCAAATATGAACTATCATATATATTTATGGCACAAAAGAAAAAGGGGAAAACCGTGATGATAGAAAAGGGGTAAAAATGATTGGAGGAAATTTGGGTAGAAAATCAGTAGACATTCGGTGCATAAATACAGTGCGATTAGGTTTATAAGACACCTGTGCAAATACCAATAAGAGTTTGAATGCTTACACAGGTGATGATAGAGAGTTCAAAAATTCTGTATAAACGAAGGTGAGTGTGCATGATTAAGTATGAGATGTGGAAAATCAATATGTAATTAGTTTGAATTTAGTCACATACAACTTATTTACAATCAGCGTTGTGTAGGAACCGTTTCGAGCTTCATTAAGTGAGTGTAGATATACAATAATTAAAATCAGTTTACAATATTCAGAATAAAACGCTAATGCGAAGTAGCATATATATATGACACAAGGGGCAAAGCTGTATGAAATGACTGTTTTCACAAATTGAACATATTTGCACTTCGGAACGCTATTATTGGCTATGTAGTATACTCACACTATTGAAGTTTGTAAAGTCTCGATTAATGTTACTCGATGATACAGTATCATAGTTATCGTCAATAGTTTTGTGCCTAATCACTTTTTGGCGTATCTTCTAGTCGCTCGCATAAACGATTATACGATAAAAAAGGGACGTAAATTGTTGGCTAATATATTTCCTACGATTCTACCAGGATTACAATTTGGTCAAAATTCTCGGACTTTTATTGATCATATTTACCACTCTCGATACCTAGAAAACAAATATTGAAGTGATGCTTCGAGTACAGACAATAACGTTATACTTAGAGTAAACATAATAAAAAGTAAATAGTAAGAAATGGATAGATAGTATAAAGTAAGTCGTCACGGTTAGGCTTACAACTTCATTTTAAACCTTGCAATACAATCAACTAGCCAACTGGTTGTTGGAATCTTACCATTCTAACATTTACGCACACACACAAGTCAAAACAAACCACAAACCTCTAGAATTACATAGTACTGTGAAATCGAGAGGCTACACTGTCTACATCGGATGTTACCATAGACCTAAAACAGCACATAAACAATGAAACGAAGTGGAACCAACTGGCTTAAAGTGCACTCGGTATATGACCAAGTAACGTTTGTCGTATAACCAGTGCACTTTCTAACGATTAAACGCACACTTAAGAATGGGAACAAATTAGAAGCCAGTAAAGGATGTGGGAGAAGTTAAATCATAATTGTGAGTAAAAGTCAATGGCATAACAATATCTAGGCTGGCTAAATATAGACAGAGGGAGTCGCTGGTCGTGATGCGTAACTGATCACCTACACCTAGTCGTGTCCGCTAAAACAAACAGGGTTAGCATCAAAGTCGAGAACCTATGCAACTATATATTTAGGAGATTATTTGCCCCTACAGGCTCAAACTAGGTCGTCGAAATGTTATTAGATGTCGAACACGCGGGATGAACAAAGTACTGGTTTGGCCTTGGGGTCGATTTATGTTTGATTTCAGTGTCACTTTGGTAGACGGTTCTGTAATGGAGGGTGTATGTGTATTTAAAGCCTGCGAATATACCTTGTTTAGGGCGGTCAGATTTTGCGTAGCGCTGTTTCAATATCAGCGATAACAAGAAGACCAATCGAAGTTCATAGCATTCGAGCAGGTCGACATAACCCAGGGCTTAGGTGAATATCCTGTCCGATGATTGACTTTATGCCTTAGAAGCCAACACTTAGCTTCCCTCGAGCTTACTGAAAGGGTGTGCTGTGGTCGCTTGTCATCTTGTGCCGTTGGATCTACGAAAATACGTTTATTTCCCGGTCAGATTTCTCCTGGTTTCTATGAAGCTGATGCAAAAACAGCGGGGTAAGTTAAAAATTTTTTTGTAAAACTTTTCTTAGGTCGATATCTCTGATGTTGCAAGCTGTGGCGCCAGTGTTGGCCTTTGCTTCTGATCGGAGCGAACTTTCTCTGCGCGGGGGTACTGACACGTCGTTTGCACCTCCTATTTCGTACATGGTTGAAGTAACTTACGTAAAACGACGTCTTCAATTTGACAGGTTGCATCGCATTATTTTAAGAAGATGGGTTTGGTTTATGTGGTAGATGTTATTCGACGGTAAGTATCTACTGTCTACTGATTATGTAAGCAGAGGATTTTATCCATTAGGCGGGGGGATTGTGAAAGTCGAACTTTCACCATTGAGAGGACCTATTTCTCCCATTTCTATTTTGGATCCCGGGATCGTCAAATCAGTCTCAGGTTATGCTTTTGTAGCAGGAAGAATTCCACTAAAGGTTATGCTACTTTGTGTTTCGTTTAAAAACAGCGGATTGCTTTTAGGATAATCTAACGTTGCCTTACTGCTCATTTCATGTACTTAGGATTGGTTTTACTTCTGACCTGAGTTTGTGGATACGATTATTTTACTATGTGCTATAAAACAACAACATAACAGAACCCTGTGAATTATATTGAAATCACTATATTATGTTTTCAGATTGTAAATTCAAAATGTATTTCCCTAGTATTAGCTAGTAGAAGTGTGTGTAGCAACCACATCGGAGTTGTCTAGTATCAGTAAAGTTGCATCTTCCTCAAGAATGAATAAAATCGTGGGTGCATGGTTAAGTTGGTTTTGTAGGCCGATTTCGACATTTTCCGGAAGTTTGGTTAGATCCAAAGAATAGCAATATTTTAGTTGTGTTGCACATGACAGTTTGTACTTAAGTGCAATTTATTAAGCAATGTATTTTATCAGGTATAAGTATCTATACAAATTACTAAAAATCCTCCTGGAGATAGATACATGAATACCACTCACTCAAATTTGGTAGCATGCTCTTCACAACTATCATTATTTAGCTGTGCCACTAACGGTGGGCGTCTAGCTAGGAAGTACTTTGTATTCCGGGGGGTGCAGAGCCACGCGTAAGAAGAGTAAAAAGAAAGGGTGAGCTGGTGACTTAGTAAGGACACAAGGTGCCCTTATATTTGTTATTGAAAGTAGTTGATCATATTAAAAATTAACATAGGCGTGAAACAAGGACAGTCTGGTAGTCCCAACTAGAGGTCGAAACCGTTAGTAATCGATTACTCAAATCCTCAGTATGTAAGAGCACCACCCACCTTAGTTTATGCTAGAAATGCAACCTTATTTCCTTAATCCATTTCCAGCTTAGGGATTTGTCATCAAGGTGATAGTACCCTGACGTATTAGTATGCCTCTTCCCTCGCCCGCTCTTGCCCTTTGTTCACGACGTTTCACTATATGCTACTTGTAAAAAATCTGGAGTAGCACCCACCATAACCTTGAAGCCTATTTTTGAAACGTCACCAGTCAAACATTGTAATTTAGTCTTCCTTTCATTATAATTGACGACCTATTTGGTTATCACCTCAAGTACCGACCTGTGTAAGCTGCATAGCTACTAGAAGTTACTTTCTACAATTTTTATCTACTGTTGAGGCGTGGTCGTTCAGCTAGTGATATTTATCCACCTGGAAGCAGTCGTCTGTATTTTATGAACATTGCTATTATTTTGCATAAGCTTTATATTCAGCGTCTAACAAATAATGAAATATAAAAGTCCGGAGATAGGTTTTTTGCAACAAATTAATTATCAACATTATTACAATTACTACAACAAAAATTATGATTGCTGGTACAATTATTATTATCACTTTATCATCACAGAAACTATCACCACCCAGATTCTCGATTTCCATTCACATATCACTTTTATCTAACTCAATTGCTATGTATTCAACCTATTAATTAAACATTTTCCATGTTTCTGTGATGATAAAGTGATAATAATAACTGTACCAGCAATGATATTTTTTGCTGTAGTAATTGTAATAATGGTGAACGTCATTAGTACTATTAAATGTAGGATTGTGATGTGAGAAAATGAAAAAGTACAAATAAATAAATCAGATGAAACGAACTCTAAACTCGGCCATGTTAAAAAAACGATGTCACAAATCAATTCTGTCCACCCAACTCAGGCTTTAAATTGTGGATAGCTGAAGCTTCTGCAATGTAAGGTAGGTTTAGCCTCTTGGTATATTTAACTGAATTTTTTTATACCAAATGATGAATCTGAGATTGAATGCTCAGAATCTACTATATGTTGCAGAATGAACGGCGTTACTAATCTACACTACCTTTTAAAAGTATTTGCCTTCCTCAGAAAGTATACAGTAGTATTCGGCATCTTTGACTTACCTCTAGATTTCCACAGATAATTATGCTACCCAGAAGTACTGTGAATTTGAATGTTTAAACAGTGTCATGTGTTACTGTGATGAAAAGTCTATAGCCAAGTGATGATTTAGCTTGCACTAAAATTATCGTTTACTTCTTGAAATCACGTAAAAGCTATGACTTCTAATGCTATGTTATGTCTAACTCTGTATTTTCTAAAACCGTTTGACTAAATATTAACTTATAGTTTATTGCAGTATGGACTGTATTTTTGGTTGTACTAATTTAGGTCGCTTATGAAATAAAAGATGGAGCGTTACGTTGTCTCAGCAGGCTTTTCTCTTGTCCTGTAAATATCGATTCGTTTCAAGAAGGCAGTGACCGTTGCAAAGGTGATGTTGCTACATTTATGTACGTTACTAAATAGGTTTTGTTTAATTTGCTAATCATAGATTAGTGTTATTATTACCACTTCTTGCTAATCGTTAGTGCATAGTAACGCTTTTATTTTAGTTTTAAGTGATATTCATATACCTCATTTTTATTATGGTCACTTAATATGAAGATTATAACGCTATTATAAACTTTGTGTATAACATTATGTGTATATCAAACCTAATAATCTGCATCGATTATGAATTAGCAGGGCTTAAATATATTTATCCTCAATATCTTTTTGTACTTATATCTCTGTAGTGAATTTTCAGTGACTCGTTTGTTTGCAAAAACAACTGACGGTAAAAAGTTGCTTTGATAACTTGATGTAAATTCTCAGTGAAATCGTTAATTTTTTATGGTTAGATATTTGACAAAGGTCTCATGATTTTGCAGCAGCTGTATGCTTCTGTTATGACTCAAGATTGCATTTTTAAAATTCTCTTGATATCCTTCAGTTATAAAAAATATACATTTAATTTACATATGATAAAGTCTTTAGGTAACAAGACTGTTAAAAAGCAAAACATAATGTTTGTTACCACAATAGAGTAAACTTGCTTATTTGTTAGCATGTTTCTTAGATCTCAAACGAATACAAGATAACGCTTCCTAAAGATAGGATAGCAGTATTCGCTTATTTAATATCGGTACGAATGACAGCAGATGAAGAGTTTGTTAATAAAATTAATTTTGTTAATAAAATTAGTTTTCGACAGAAAGATTTACATTAACAATGTCTTTACTGTATTGAATTAAGTTCATGGATTATGTTGCTAGTTTTTGTTTATCTGCTTTTAGGTTGTGTATGTGGTCAGCTTTATGTGTATATTTGTTTTATATTTATACAAGATATTGTATGTTTACAATAGGTTCGTTATGCATACTTCAACAGATTGTCGTTTGGCTGTTTCTGGGATTATTAATCCTCGAGATTGTCATCATAAGCAAATGGTCTCAGAAGCTTGTCAAGCACTTTTTAACTACTCAAAAATTGGTGCGTGTTGTGATGATTACATGCAAGACCAGGTGAGTTTATCATATGCAAATTACAGATTTATATGGATCGACAACATGACCGATACGTTTTCTAATTATTGACTATGGTTCCAAATTGTTACTTAATTGGGATGGAATTCATTAGAAATGAACGTCTAGTGCTAGTGAAGTAAATACTGGTCGTGCTTATTATCATTTGATGTGTTTGAAATCTCCACATATTCACTTTACATTGAACTGTGACGTTATTGCTGCATTCAATATTTGTGTGACATCTCATTTAGAAAAAGAAATTACGGCCAGAGAATATTGTTAGTGTAACTGCTGTTACCTTCAAATGGTTCATTGAATCTAATAGTACCTTGTAAGTGTAAAGTTTGTAATAAGTAGATAGAGATGTCAACTTTATTTCTATTAGTTCAAAGTAAAGGGACTAAAAGATCCTATTCAGTGCAAAATCAAGGAGAATTAATCTAGTCCTAAGCATTGTGATTCAAAGTGTATTACTCTAGTTGTGAACTCATTGAAAACGTCAGACGAATTTCTCACAGATTTAGTTAGTTATTTCTTACAGTAGTCGGATTAACTTACTGCATTTATCAACTCTTTATTTGTCGTTTATCATCACTTCCATTTTATTTTATTACAGCTTATAATTCTTATGGCACTGGCTGAAGGAAGATCACAAATACGATGTGGGCCAGTGACATTGCATACAAAGACTGCGATATATGTTACAGAACTTCTACTTGGTGTAAGTTATTTACTAGTATTACACACTAAACTAGCTATAAACACCTTACGTATTTTGTTGATAAGTTCAACATTTCTGTTTTTATTATATATTTTCTACTGACTTATTTTTACGCTAGTTACTTCACTATGTGCTTTGAGGGCACATTTTGAATATAGGGATTAATACTATTATCCGGCTAACTTACTCAAAGTTGGTAGAGATTGGAATTAACAATGCAGTAGTTCCAAAACAATTGTTTTATTTAATGAAATATTATGCTAAATGTAAAGCTCAGAGATATAGTTGCTAACTTGATTATGTCTAAAATATAATTATTACCCATAATCATGCCAAAGTACATTGAAACAGTACATCAACTTAGTAGAAAGGGTGTAAACATGAGTATGACTTATGAACCTGTTTATTTCGTTGTAGCTATCGTTAGTTACTGACTTTGTCTTGGCATCAATTTGGTATTTTGAATCAGTACGCTTTCACATGCTTTCCCTGTGATTGCTATTTCCTCCAAAGCCGGAGTGAGAAAGATAAGACGACTGAACTGACTACCAGACAGAATCCTATTATATATATATATATATAACTAGACCACACAGTCAGCCAATTAATAATTTAACTTTAGTACAAAACATGAGAGATTGTGGTGGTGAATAGAGATAATATACTTACATTAAGTACACTAAACGGAATGATAGGGCACGAAGGACAATGATGATAGGAATAAAATGCTTACATTGCACAACTAAAATAATTGAAATGGTCTTCTGAGACATACTTCTGCAAGTTAGTCATTCTTCTTTTTATCGTTCGACATAACAGATTTTTAGTTTGATAGAAAGTAGCCACTCTTATTGCTGAACCGAAACGCAACAATGAGTTAACAAGACTTCACTTTCCAGTATTACTAATTTTTCTCTACTCTTCTCCCTTTTAATTTTTCACCAATATTGGCATTGTCATTGTCACTTTGCTTCTATTATTGATTTTCTCCTACTTGCTAGTTATTTTTCCTGCAAATAATCTTATTCTTGCTATTTTATTAATTGTAAAGTAGGCGGTAACCGGTGCTATCGTTCATTCTCTCCACACTGACCCTGCTATTTCTGATTGGTCGTTGTGATTTTTAGTGTGCTAATTATAAGGTCGTTGTTGTAACTATATGTACAGCGTTGGAACAAAATAAAATCGAGTTTTTTTAGTTCTGTGTTCGAGCCTTCTTGATTTGACTTTGGGCGAGTAGTCAATTATCGACTTGTTGGTCACTGGTTGCGAGTATCTGTTTCGCGTATATAAATTCGCGAGTTGCGGTTAGTGCTACCGGGCATAACGTAGGCTCCAAGACATATAATTACTATGCCTATGCAAATTGTGCCATGTTCTACATTCTATGTCTTCATGTATATATACCACAAGATTTTGTGATTTCTATAATTTTAGAATCTTTCCAAGATGTAAATAAGTTTCTCATCCGTCCAGTTATTTCTAAAGTCCTGTTTTTTATTCAAAATATTTATTTACAGTTTTTATTTTTGAAAGTTTCAAATGTTTATTAGTCAATCCAATAATTACAACAATTTATTGTAGCCGTTCATCAGTTTGAAACAGGATGAAATTCTCATCCATTCTAGAATGACCAGTAAAATATGTAATAAACCCATCTAAATCTTAAGTGTATTTTCACAATTGATTTGCAAAATCTTTGTTTATGGGCTTGAATCCTAATTACTAGTACACTTTACATAGGAACTTGTATTTCCTTGTTTAGACACATTTATTTTGCAATTATCTTTTTTTAACTGTATGCTTAATGTCTAACATATACTTTGATTCTATGTAGGTTAAATTTGAGGTAACTACATTAAATGATGGTTGCTCAATAATATCGTGCAATGGTATTGGATTTACACCCAAACATTTAAAAAGTTCTTGTTCGTGATTTTTCGTTTAATGTTTAGTTGTATTTCTATTTTTAACTGTATTCTCTGTCATTTCCCGCTTTGTCTTTTTCTATTGGGAATGTTCGAAATTCAGTAATTTGTCTTATTTTTACGTACAATTTACACAAATACAGCTCATTTTAAATTATAATTTTCTTTCAATAAAAATGAATTGATGTTACATTTAACTATAACCTATGAAATAACTTTCCAACATATTAATTCTAAGCTGTAAAGTAGCTGATAATCCTACTATGATTGTCGTTATTACATTTCCTAAGTTTATAAACAAAAGGTTGTATAAAATAAATTTGTCAAAGATTCCACAAAGCAAATTTTAGAGTAAGCTACTTTTTTAAGCCTTCACACGTTGTAGTCAGTTAAGTATATTGGTGATAGTCCTGACAGTTACATTTAGCAAAACAATGAAAACTTTTGATAATTAAGTAAATCCCCGTCAGTGTGTATGTGGTTAAGAGTTTAGGTGAAGGGAACGTTTGGTTATTGGACGAAATAACGCATCTCAGTATGATGGGCTTCTGTACACTAGGGTGTTCATACTAGATAGTTTTAAACAATTCTAGAATCTTGAAATGAAATATTTAATGAAAATTATCCTGATATGTAGTACTAATTCACTGAATGAACATAAAAATGGTAAAAATTGTTGGATAGATTGAAACGAGTGAACAATTCTACTAACGTTTCTACGTTACATGTATATAAATGGCTGATTGAGTAAAACTAATTTAAAAGACGAGAACTTCTCGTACTAAAATAATGCCTTTTAACATTACATATTGTATGTTTTGGTCTAGGTCAGTATGTAAACAGAATAAGTTACGTTTAAGCCTAAATGTATTGTGTTGTATGATCATTTACCTAACAGCTTATTTTATTGCTCATTTATTATCTCTAAAGTACACTAGTGTTATATCTGACGTGACGATGGCCAATATTATCGATTCTGATTATCCGCAACGCTTTGCCTTATAGCTATCACTAATCTGGCCCTGATCTATCACTCAAATAATATCCCGATTGATTTATCAAGGAGCCGATTAGTCACACACACACACACACATGTATTGTTACAATAAAAACCAGCAATGTATGTATATGTATATAATCTAGTCTTTGTCTCATATGTCTGTTACACGATGTTGGTCGATCACATGTCTTCCAGACATATCACCTCTCTTCTTTAGTGTAGAACATAACTTTAACATCAATTTTCTATAGTTCTCTCCGTCTATAGAGCCTACATGATCTCCAACTCATTTCATTTTGACCGTTTCCATATGTTGACGCATAGGTGGTGATGCAGGTAATGTCATATCAAAGATTTCATACATAATTCTCATGGAGATTCTACTTTGCGAGGGTGGTCCACCACTATTTCTTCTAAGTCTCAGTTGGTAATCATCATCAGCAACGTAGAACCGGGCACAAACGTTCGTAGGTCCAAGTTGCCATACCACACTAGCACTACGAGATTATTGAGGTAACGTTTAGACAGAATACAAGAGGGAAGAGTAAGGTAAAGATGTCAAGTAAATAACAATAGAATTCAAGATCTAGATGAGGTTAAAGAGTGAATACACTTGCGCCACTGTGACCGATTCTGAGCCATATCGCCTAGTGTCTCCAGCCATTTATTGCCATCACCACGCGGACCCCAACCAGGTAGTCTACATCTACCTACATGGCTTAGACCTGTAGTCAAGGACTTCATGGACTGATGCCATGTTTTGGGTTGGCCGCCCCTAACCTTGTTCCATCCTACTTCAGCCCTAGCCAACATGGCGCGACGGGGTAGACGGTGGTCGGGCATGCGCAATACATGTTCCAGCCATCTCAGTCGATGAAGGTTAATGACCTCTTCGACTGATTTACCGTGTTTCCCAAGAACCTTTTGTCTAACCTCACTATTACTAATCCGGTTATTCCATGATATACGAGCGATGTTACGAAGATTCCTATGGTCAAATATCTGGAGTCGACGCATATCTTGAGTTTTCATGGCCCATGTTTCGCAGCCATATGTTAAAATGGCGCGGACTGCTGCGCAGTACACCCGGCCTTTCGTTGAGACACGGATATCTCGTCTGTGCCACAAGTGCCGTAAATTGGCAGATGCCAATCGGGCTTTCTGAATTTGTGCTGAGATTTCGTCAGACACCGACCCACCAGGGGTGATGAGACTTTCGTGATAAGTGAAGCGGTCAACGCATTTAATCACTTCACTCCCTATAACTAATCTACATGAAAAAGTAGGCCAGTCCTGGCGTAACATTTTGCATTTAGAAGGGGAGAAGCGCACCCCAAATATGCCTACATTGTTACTCAAGGTGTTCAAGAGACCCTGAATGCTGTGCGCGTCTTCACCAAACAGGACTATATCGTCTGCATATTCTAAGTCGACAAGAGAACCTCCTGGAAGGAGATTGATTCCCGAGGAGTTAAAAGAAGTGAGAGAGATTTCTAACAGTACATCTATGATGAAATTAAATAAAAATGGGGATAAGGGGCAACCCTGACGGATTCCACTTGAGGATGAAATTTCTCGTGACAATTCGCCATATGCTCTGACTCGACCAGTGGTGGTCGAGTAGAGAGCCTTTATAATGTTAATGTACTTTTGAGGTACGCCTTTTAATGATAAACACTGCTACAAGACTTCACGGTCAACAGAGTCGAACGTTGCTTTCAAGTCAAGAAATACAACTATAGTCAGACGTTGGTACATATGTCTGTGTTCGAAGACCTGGAGCAGGGTGAATATGTGATCAATGCAACCTCGGCCAGGTCTGAAACCAGCCTGGTTTTCTCGAGTCGGCTATTCCCTAGTGTTGGATAGACGTCAAATGATTGTAGAGACTAATATTTTAGATACTATGTTAGTCAAACTGATTCCTCTGTGGTTATCACAAGAGGATTTCTGTCCCTTTTTGTAGATTGGAACGATCAGCGATCAAGACCAGTCAGATGGGATGGTGTTTAGTTCCCAAACTTTGGCTAATATATCAGTCAACCTGCAGGCTAAAACTAGACCACCATCCTTAAAGATGTCGGTAGACAACATATCAGGTCCTGCTGCTTTCTCTCGTTTCAATTTATTTATGGTGTTTTCAACCTCATTGAGAGTTGGGGGGACCTGTGTCAGTTTTCCATTCAGGTAGCTTGGGGATTGTAGGTAAGCTAACAGTGGCTGAGGGCCAGTTGAACTATTCCTGGAAGTGTTCTGCCCATCGTTCTAATCTTCTAAATTGAGAGTAAATCATCGACCCATCTTTTTCAGAGATAATTTCACTAACTGCCGATTTCTTGATACCGGTGTCCTTGATAAGTCGAAACAGCTGTCTACTATTGCCTGCCGCTGCCGATGCTTCTATTGCTTTTGCTTTTGTTGCCCACCACTGTTCACGATCCTTACGCAGACTCTTTGTCAGTCTACGTTCCAGTTGTCGTCGCTCTTCATCATTCTCCAAGCCTGCTGGAATGAGTTTTCGAGCCTCCATCAGTTCCCTAGAAGTTCTAGAGATCCAGTGGTCTTTCATAACGATTGGGTAGGGGTTAGATGTAGATAATGCTGCTGCGTTTACACCTACTTTTAAATCATTCCAAGCTACTTCGGGATGAACCTGTTGGTTGTGGTTGCTTAGCCAAACCATTCTTAAATGCAATCTTAGCATTCTCAGTCTCAATGTGATATCTAAAGGGTTTGCTTGATGTAACCTTTCTGCGACCAGCAAAACGCATAGAGATACGTGCTCTCACTAGGGCGTGGTCAGAATCTAGACACGTGCCCCAAAAAGAGCGGCAGTCCTCTATACAACCTCTTCAACAGTAGCTGATGTCGATGTGATCAATTTGTGTCCATCGTTATGTAGATTTTGGAGGTCGCCAGGTTAAACAATCTCTTTATGCCTAAAGTTTGTGCTAGCTAAAAATAAATGGTAGTCTGAACATAATTGCATCAGACGATCTTCGTTGTCCGTTCTCTGGGCTGGGATGCCAAGTTGCCCACCTAGGTGCTTTTCAGCCTGATTTAGCCTACCGACTTGGGCATTAAAATCTCCTGCTATAATTACTATGTCTGAGTGCTTAGCTTTCTGAAGAAGGCTAGAAAACTCCATATGGAACTCGTCTTTCACTCCATCTGTGGGGAGGGCATAAGCAGAGACGACAAAAAGGCATTGGTGTGTGTCCCTATCTTTCCGAGTTCGTACTGTACCATTTAGACGGACAGTACACAAACGACTGTCTACAGGAATCCACTCAAGATAAACCATTTAAACTCTGCCCTGGGAGTAGAAGGATCTATGACGCCTCATGATGAAAGCCGAAATTCTTCGGAAGTCATGAGGCCGATTCTACTTCTTACAACTAGATCGAATATTTTTATAGGTACATGGAATGTCCGAACAATGTCGAAGAGCGGGAAGACAAATCAAATAGGTGCAGAAATAAAGAGATACAACTTGACAATACTCGGAATCAGCGAAACCCATTGGACTCAAGCTGGACAGAAAACATTGGCTTCGGGAGAGATGCTACTATACTCTGGCCACGAAGAGGAAAATACTCCTCACACCAAAGGAGTTGCTCTGATGCTGTCCAAAAAAGCACGTAATGCACTTGTAGAATGGGAATCACATGGACCCAGGATCATCAAAGCATCTTTCAAAACAATGAAGAAAGGGATTACAATGAATATTATCCAATGCTATGCACCAACCAACGACGGCAGCGAAATGAATAAAGGTCAGTTTTATGATAGACTGCAATCAATTATAGCAAAGTGTCGAGGAAAGGATCTGACAATACTGATGGGAGACCTAAACGAAAAAGTCGGAATGGACAACACTGGATATGAAGAAATCATGGGACGACAGGGACTGGCAGAAAGAAATGACAATGGTGGAAGATTTACAAACCTATGTGCCTTCAACAAATTGGTTATAGGTGGTACAATATTCGCCCACAAACGCATACACAAAGCTACATGGGTCTCACCGGATCATACTACAGAGAATCGAATCGATCATATATGTATCAATAAAAAATTTAGAAGATCAATGGAAGATGCAAGAACCAGGAGAAGAGCTGACATAGCTTCAGACCACCACCTGGTGGTTTCTAAAATAAAATTGAAGCTAAAGAAGCAGTGGACAACTGGAATAGCAGCAGTACAACGGTTCAATACAGGCTTTCTCCGAGACACTGACAAACTCAAGTGATTCAAAATATCTCTCAATAACAGGTTCCAAGCCTTACAAGATCTACCGAAAGAAGAAGAAACCACTATGGAGGATAACTGGAAAGAAATCAAAGAAGCACTAACGTCAACGTGTCAGGAGGTCCTGGGTCGCAAGAAGCACCATTATAAGGAATGGATCTCCACTGAGACATTGAGCAAAATTTAACAAAGGAGGAACAAGAAGATAGAAATCAAGAACAGCCGAACAAGAGCAGAGAAAATCAAGGCTCAAGCTGAATATTTAGAAGCAAATAAGCAGGTAAAGAAGAGCATTAGAGCCGACAAATGAAAATACATCGAAGGCCTTGCAACGATAGCGGAGAAGGCTGCAAGAGAAGGAAATATGAAACAACTATACGACACAACAAAGAAACTGGCAGATAAACATGGTAAACCAGAGCGACCGGTCAAGAACAAAGAAGGCAAGACACTCACTGAGATTCACAAACAAAGCAATAGATGGGTAGAACACTTTGAGGAACTATTGAACAGGCCAGATCCACTGAACCCACCGGACATCGAAGCAGCACCGACAGATCTCCTGATAGATGTCACTCCACCAACGATGAAAGAAATCAAGATGGCCATCAGACAAATCAAAAGTGGGAAAGCAGCAGGACCGGACAATATACCAGCTGAAGCACTCAAGTCAGATATCGATCTAACAGCAAGGATACTCCACGTTTAATTCAAAAAGATCTGGGAGGAAGAACAAGTGCCGGCTGCAGACTGGAAAGAAGGACATCTTATCAAGATACCAAAGAAAGGAGATTTGAGCAAATGTGACAACTACAGAGGGACCACGCTACTGTCGATACCAGGGAAAGTCTTAAACAGAGTATTGTTGAACAGAATGAAAGATTCAGTGGATGCTCAACTTCGAGATCAACAAGCTGGTTTTCGTAAAGATCGGTCGTGCACAGACCAAATCGCAACACTACGCATCATCGTGGAACAATAAATTGAATGGAACTCGTCACTGTACATCAACTTCATTGATTATGAGAAAGCGTTTGACAGCGTAGATAGGAGAACACTATGGAAACTTCTTCGACACTACGGAGTACTAGAGAAACTCGTCAACATCATCCGGAACTCCTACGACGGAACACAGCACAAAATTTTGCATGGAGGACAACTGACAAATGCATACCCAGTGAGGACCGGAGTCAGACAAGGCTGCCTACTCTCGCCTTTTCTCTTCCTCCTAGTGGTTGATTGGATCATGAAGACCTCCACATCTGAGGGAATGTACGGGATTCAATGGACAAGTAGGATGCAACTCGATGATTTGGACTTCGAAGATGATCTAGCTCTTTTAGCACATACACACCAATAAATGCAAGCGAAGACAACCAGTGTAGAAGCAACCCCAGCATCAGTAGGTTTGAACATACATGAGGGAAAGAGCAAGATACTTAAATACAACACGTGGACCACCAACCTAATTCAACTTGATGGAAACAATTGGAAAGGATTGCTCAGGACAGAGTTAAATAGAGAACCCTGGTGAGCGGCCTATGCTCCTCAGCGAGGAGTAACGGGCATAAGTAAGTAAGTAAGTAAATAAGTAAGTAAGTAAGTAAGTAAGTAAGTAGGGCGCTGCAAGTAAGATGTCTTTTTTATAATTTGATGTAAGCTCAATTTCACGTAAAT
Organism: Schistosoma mekongi; assembly: GCA_034768735.1. Taxonomy (NCBI): domain Eukaryota; kingdom Metazoa; phylum Platyhelminthes; class Trematoda; order Strigeidida; family Schistosomatidae; genus Schistosoma; species Schistosoma mekongi. The sequence goes on from CM068305.1 coordinate 21,869,741, forward strand.
GATAGTGAATACATTAATAATACATCTGATTGTAATTAAATGTTGTAGAGATTATTGAATGTTAATTTCATATCATGAATTGGTCTAAATTAGACCAACCATTGACAACCATGAAGCACTGAATAGCTATTTTGTCTTAGAATCAGACAGTTAGCGTGCGTCCACGACCCCACCAAGGAATTGAGTACAGGACCTTTAGGCTTTGCAGCTAACGCCTAACCAGTAGAGTACCGAGCAGCCTTCTATTGGTTGATAATTCTAATTCACTCAGTTCGTTCGTGTAACCTTATCCACTAATATCAATGGATAACTGTTTCACATCAAAGATGGTTGAACTCCACTAGTCAATTCTTCTCACTAGAACTGTAAAATTAGCTTAAGGATTTAGTGACTGATGAGCTAATATTAACTGTAATTAATTGTTATGAAGTTTGTTGAATTTAAATTTGATATGCCTGAATATTTTTTAAAAAATACACAACCTTTTAGTAACCTTAAGCAATGTAAAAAATTGGTAGAGGATTACATCATCGATTACATACTATAGAATGTCAAGAAGTAATAAAGTACAATTAAAAAGTGGTTGAATAATGTTTAAATTGATGAATTGAAAGTGAATAATGGTGTTATTTTCAAATTAATTTTGCAAAATGATACAAAGGAAATAAGATAATCAAATTACTGAATCAGATTATACAAAGAAGAAGTTAGAAATCAAAACAAATTTGCTTTACGTTAGAACAACTTTAAAATGAAAACACCTTTGACAGATGTAGGAATAATTTAGAAATTATCCAGTAGGTTATGATAAATTAAATAAATAAACAAACATCCTTTATTGGCAAAGATTCAATCTATTTAAATGTGTTTATATGACTTCTGTCGTTTGTAAGCGATTCATTCTGACATTGTAAAGTAAATTTTGAAGGAATCTTGTATAAAATTTGCAGTGCTTAATCTACAACAACCCGATGACTATTTTTGCCTAGATGTGCCATAATAACGATTATAATTTACTGCTTTGTCAATTATATTAAGAAATATTTAGAACTATGGTGATGTAATTTTTTTCTTATTTCGATATTTACTAAAATCATTAAATAGTTTTATAACAAGCAAACTTCTGACAATAACAATAAATTCTCAATACATCATTCATTTACGATCGATTATAACAAATATAATAATCCATCATCTGTTTCTTTTTCTGTTCATTTAATTAGTAAAAAAACTAAATGAGCATTAACATATCCTATTGTCTTGTCTCAACAATAAGTTTCTATTGAATATGCAAAAATGAAAGCTGATATTCTATGAAACTTTGACTAGTAGATACAGTAAGTAATTACACAATGTTTACAATCCCTATAATGGATACATTTATGTTTATATACGTAGACATATGAATAGATAGATTCCGATGAACATCTTATCATTTCTTTGTATATTTCTACATTTAGAGCTAAATTATGCACACTAATTGTTTTTTTTATTATTCGAAAAAATATCATTTCAGTTTTACTAGCAGAAAACAACTAATTAACAATTTTCTTTGTTCAATTGAGATGATTATTTTTGTGGAGATCGGTTATTTATTTGATTGAATATATCACAGATTGATGTTGGCAGGGCACCATTGAAAATCCAGTGCAAGATACTTAAATACAACGCAGGGAGCACCAACCCAATTCAACTTGATGGAGAAACTCTGGAAGAAGTGAATACTTTCACATATCTGGGGAACATCATCGATGAGCAAGGAGGGTCCGATGCAGATGTAAAGGCAAGGATCGGCAAAGCCAGAGCAGCATTTCTACAGTTGAAAAATATATGGGACTTAAAACAAATATCAACTAACCTCAAAGTCAGACCCTTCAATTCGAACGTCAAGACAGTCCTGCTGTATGGAGCTGAAACGAGGAGAATTACTGCAAACATCATCAGACGGATACAAGTATTTATAAACAACTGCCTACGAAAGATACTGAATGTCCGTTGTCCGGAAACCGTCAGCAACAGCTTACTGTGGGAGAGGACAAACCAACTTCCAACCGAAGAGGAAATTAGGAAAAGATGTTGGAAATGGATAGGACATATATTACGCAAAATCATCAGACTGCATCACGAGACAAACATTAACATGGAATCCTGTTGGGAAACGGAAAATTGGAAGGCCAAAGAACACGCTGCGTCGAGAATTGGAAGCAGACATTGAAAGGATGAACAGCAACTGGAAACAATTGGAAAGGATTGCTCAGGACAGAGTTCAATTGAAAATCCTGGTGAGAGGCCTATGCCCCTCATCGAGGAGTAACGGGCACAAGTAAGTAAGTAAGTAATATATGAAGATAAAAACAATAAGAGATAAGATCAGAAATAAATTCAGTGAGTTGCTGTCATGATAAACAATGACAAACAATAAAGATTAAATAAGCCTCGTTTCTCTTATCAAAGCAGTCGAATGCTAACCGTGTAATTGTTTTTTTTTAACACGAAGTTCACTTCTTAACACTTTAGTTGTTATAGTTACAACTGGATTATGTTGTTTTGAATTAAGACATTATTCCTACACCGTTTATTTTGTCCATTTTTTATCATACGATTGAACTAATGAATATATTTTGTCCTATAAGAGGTAAATACTTGAGTATATGTTTAATAAAGTAGGTAATAATAATAATGCTATTATTATTATTATTATATTAAACTATTTTTATAAGACACATTAACGACACTTCTCAAAATCTTTACATTTATTTTCACGATCACACAGTGTTGTTCTTTTCATCTCCCATTACAACATCATTAGACTGTTTCGATTAGTATAATACACACTTCTTAAATAAGAGACAACAGAAGTATTGAAAACCAAAACAAATAACAGACAAAATTATTATGAGTAGATCAATCAAATTCCCTTTTTTTTCATTTTTTTAAAGCAGTAAGCCATAGGGAAAAATATGGTAATTGATTTGAGAAATGATGAAAAATGCAATAAAACAACTACGAAATGACAGCAACCTTCTCTTACTCAAACCAGATAAAGATTCTGGAGTAGTATTAATGAATAAATCCAAATACACACAGAAAATGCTATCGATTCTGGAAGACGCACGTAAATTCAAAGCAGAAAAATCAAACAAATACAAAACAGCAACACTAGAAAACCGAGTAACTGAACATCTAAGAGAACTATTAAAACAAAAGATAATTGACAGCACGACATACAATGAATTGAAACCACACGGTTTCCGCCTACCACTCGTGTATGGGCAGGCCAAACTACATAAAGCCGAGGTACCAATCAGACCAATACTTCCATTTTCATAGCTTTTGTCCAATCAGCTATAAACGTGGTTTAGTCAAGCCACACTACTACAGAGCTGAACGACTGTGCACGGCTGATAAAATTGACGATGAAATTGCTTTCATAAAAGAATGTCTTCAACAAAATGGGAACCCTGAAACATTTATTGAGAAGTATAGTAATAGATGTAAAAAAAATTCTAAGTTGAGAATCCCGAAAAGAAAAGAGTATTTATTTAGCTAGTATTTAAATGAGATCAAGTAGCCAAATTATTTAATCAAAGACTTGGTGAGACCATCAAACAAACATTCCCTGCGGCCAAACTACTGATGTTCTACGGAACACGATGTTTAATAAGTCAAACAAAAGTTGATAAATATCCGTTTCATGTCACCTTCAATTGTATTCACCAGTTCACATATACTTGCAAAAGCAGGTACATTGGAAGGACAGAAAGATGGGCCAATTTACGATTTATTGAACATATCCCTAAAAACCTGTGCTTGAAAGAAGCAACCATTTTTAGAAGTTCAATTATGCATCATTTTGTAGACACGGGGCATTAGGTCGATGCAACCTCTACAACAACTACAACCAAGAAGACTAACAACCAACCTGCACAAACTACCTGGAATAAATCAGCGTTTGTTGTATCATTCCACTATTCTCGTCTTTTTATTTTTTAAGAGGATAATCACTTCATTATATTATATCTCTATCTTTCAAAACACAATTTCCATCATTTATTTGGATTATTTCATAATCTACTTTCATCTTCCCATCACTTCCAAGAGTGCTACATGATCCATTATTCATCTGTGACTGCTATTTGATTTCTCTTCATTTCATTCTGATAATTTAAAAAAGTTGACGTAATACTTCTGTTCTATAAGAGACCATTATTTCATACACGATTTTGTAAGTTATGTAAGTGACACCGTCGATAAGGGAATTTTCTTCCCTGAATATTCTGTACTCTTATTTTAATTTACAAAAGAAATTTAGGGTGTGCTTTTCTGAGGAGTCCCATACTAGGACAAAATAGGTGTTCAGTGCTCCTTGACTTCAAATGGTACTGTGCAAACAACAACCTGCTATGAACTCAATAAGGAAAAATAATCTGTTACTAATCCTGAGATAAAAAACTAAAATTAGCTATTGTGATATCTCTATTCGAAATAATAGAATTAACAGAAATTATTAGTACTCAACCTCTTCCTACCACCGCCACCACTACTCTCAAGGAGTAATTAAGTTACATTTATATTGAATAAGTTTCAGTAAGCTGAAGTTTTATCAGCTGATATCAGTAAAATAAGTTGGAAAAGTTAGGTGTTTTGATTACATTCATGATTATATTATGAAGTGTTGTAATTCATTAAAAAAGTAACGAATTATAGTACAATGCTTTATTATGAATATTGGAGGATATTCTTCACAATTTAATTCACATAATCTTGTCAAAGCGAAATTGTAGTACACTATAAAAATCGTAGTCTAATGTGATATTTACACTGTTTAGACAAAAAAGAACTATTAGAATTTTACCAAGACATTGTAACACTACTCAATGGTAATGACTAATCATAACAAATAAGCGTCAATGAATCATTTTAAAATTGACCTATTGGCTACAGACAGATACTATGATGAATGGATAAGGTTTTGAGGGGAGTTCTCAAGATTTCAAATGATAATTACTGTAAATTATAATGCTGATATTGTAATGAATTATTAAATGTTAGAAAAAGTCTTATCGTTTCCATTAAAACTAAATAATAAATATTCAATTGATATCATGAAACAACCATATAATCAACATCCCTGGAACCCCCATAGGGTTACTGTCGGTTCTGAACCCTGATTAAAGAGGAGTATTAGATATGGGGTTAGCAAACCTATCCCGTTATAAGCAACCATGTTAAAAAACCGCTAACCAGCATCATTATACTCAAATGGTACTTACATACTCTCTGATCTAAATGTCATTTTGTTCTGTTATTCTAAGTGTACTAATCTGGTTCTTTAGCCATCACGCCTAAGATTTGTACTATGAAACACTAGATTTGATTTAGTTTACTGAAATATCCATATTGTTTTTTAGAGTTTGTCAGTTTGTCCTGCGTAATCCACTTAAAAATGTATTTTTTTTCTCGCCTGCCTAAGCTGTTAGTTACTACAACTGGATCTTCAAAAAATTCATATTTCTAAATCTTTCAGAACAATATTCTATGCTGACCCATGAATACAGTTTTCGTTAAACGTTATGTAACGCTTTGGGCCACAGCTGTGTAAATATATAAATTTAATTGGCTATGTGGAGTTTATCATATTGGCAGCATAAAGCAAACGTATTCCTAACGTATCTCAGTGCATTACGTGACGTAGTTTCTTATAAGGTAAATATAAATCTGTTTACTGTTCAATGAAAAATAACTTATTAATTTCGTTTAAACTGCCTACCCTTATAATCTTTCTTCACTATCATATATATGAAATTCCTAAAGCTTTACCAATTTGGAAGTTCAAACCTGATTCTGCGACCAGAACTAACATGTGAAATCCATACATACATCGTAACACATTATTCTGATTGTTTGTTGTTTTCTTAAATTTTCCATGCCATCTACATATAAGATTCATTAGTGACTGATTTATGTTATTGCCTTTTCGTTGTGCCACGCAACCAAACTTGTAAACAGTTTATGGTAAACATTTTTGCAACCAAGTAAACAATGGAAATAAACTGAAAATTTTCAAATCAAATATGTTGTAAGAAATAAATAGAATACTTTCTACTTTAATTAAACATTTAGGAATCGGCTGACATTCAGTATTTTGAGTAACGAATTTGGATTATTTTCGTCCGTACTTAGTTCTGCAGATTGTATGGACGTTCAAAAATATCAGTTTGTGTTTCATATAGAAACTACGACACAAGTATTTTAAATGTTTGTTACGGGGAACTATTTAATCGTAACTTTCGGTGATTAATATATATATATATATATATATATATATATATATATATACTTGACTAATGAACTCATAATATAAGTACTGCGTTGTAAACATGGATCTTATTTGAACACGATACTAAGTTTTTATGATTATTAGTCGTTAATATAAATTTGAATCTTCAGTGCAAAATACGAAATTTAGTTATCGATTGATTTGAACTGGTTTTCGGGAATTACAGCAAATTACCTTAAACTTAAACAATACTGATATGTCTGGCTTCGTTTTATCAGGATTGGATAATGAAAGCACGGGTAGATAGATGAAGAATCATAACTGAATGGATACATGGCTGTGATGTATATTTACCTTTTAATTTGGTGTGTATGGTTTATCACCCTGTATTACTGTAGTCACTGCTTTGTGGCTAATTTATCTGATTCTTAATCAATAAACTGGATTTGTATCTGAGTAAAGAGTATGATTTAAATGGAACTAACTTTAAGCTTTTTGTATCGTGTTTAGTGCAGCGCCAAAAGATAAATCCGGTCATTCTGTGAATACACAACAAAAACTTAGCTCACTTATCTAATATAAACGGTTTAAACTGTTAATGGTGGTCGACTTACGTTGTTTTTTGTATGATCCATAAAACTTTTATCACTAAGATTAATTTGTACTTGATAGATAAAAATTATCATTAACAAAGAAACTGTTTAATCAATGTTGATTACTTGCATATGTGCTAATGATTACAAAGCACTACTGATGCTAAAGCATCCTTCATAATCGTCTGATTAAAATGAAAATAGGTATTGTTATGAACATCATATAAACAAGTTTTGAAACATGGGATTCAGATAGAAGCTTCCTATATTCATAAGTGATGTTATAAAAACTAGCTCGAAAATGAGTATCTTTTACTGATGATGACATTACTAGGCGGATGAAAAATTTTTAGTGATTGCTAGATCTCACTAGAGCACTATTACTTTGAATAATGTACATCCATTCGTTTTCAAGAGTGTTTGTATAGATTAAATCAAATAAGTAATAAGAAATGATTTTATGGCTACTATCAACTTATCATGAAATACTGTTCTTACATAGAAAATTTAATTTACCTTTTGTAACCATGTAAATGTGGACTCATACGACACACTCATATATTTTGCATACAAGTATTCACGTATCAGAAAACAAAGCTTCACCCCGCTATTATTTCAAGTTATTTCAGTAAGATATGAACAAAATATTTTCTTGTCAATGATTCTGTGATTAACATAAACAAAAAACTGAAGTGACTCATTTAAAACTATTTAATAACATAAACAATAATTAGGAATTACTCGTCGGATGACAAAATATTCCGTTAGATTTAAACCACTAGTGAATATAGTTCCAGAGTAATTGTTATTTTTCCATAAATACCTTACTGAGGCTTAGAAATTTTATAATATAAACAATTTTTACAAAGAAACATCACTTGATTATAGATGGATTGTCGCTGTGAAATGTAACTCAGAACTTATTTCTTTTAATATATCCCATATGTCAGCTGAACATACCTCCGTCTGTTATTCACTAAAGTGATGAGTCCAGACATCTATTATCTAATGCAACATGTATGTATGCACAATGTGTAATCATGTTGGGGAATAGGAATTAACTAAATTTGGAAATATAATCATGAATTGATGGCTAAATGTTCAACGCTTACTGATGAGCCTTGCGGTTGTAGTGTTCATTTCAGTTGCTGATAAGCATTTCATTTTGATACAAAGCAGTTGCCCAGGTATTCCATATTTTGTTTAAATGGTGTCATCGCTTGATACGAAACTTAAAATTTAATAATTCCTAGAACATTTAAAAATCATTACTTATTGTTACTAACAGTTTCAAGAAAGAACTTGTATTGTTCTGAAGCAAATTTTTATATTAATTTATAAATATTATTAACAGTTTTGGGTTTATTATCACTAAACTGAAAATTTCCATTTCGTCATTAGTAAAAGGGTAACATGCTGAAGAAATATTTATTTCAAATTGATTTTTCATTAGGGCCCTACACTAATATATATATATTGTACAATAAAGATGTTAATATAAAGCGAGTATTGAGACGTTGTTGATGGGACAGCTTCCAGAAACCTCAACGAAGCTTCCAGAACCCTTGAGAGAGACAGTGACATTCCACCCAATCGCTGGTCGACAGAATCACAACGTGGCGCGTTCTGATTAGGTATTAGTTGAAACTTCTTAGTTCGGATTGGATAGATTACAATACTGATTTTGTTATTTAAAAAAAAAACTATAAATGTACTATTATTTTGTACAGATTTGGCTCTCCATTTTACTGGAATAAAGTTTTCTGTCTCCGCGTCTTCATTCTTCTGAATTTTCGACTAGGAGGGTTCAAGGCGTTCGAGTGCTAAAGTTGTTTTCGGTTAGTCAAGATATCACGCACGAAATACAACAGTTGTGTCATAACGTTATTTCAAATGTTTGCCAAAATAATTAAAGATGGTGCGAACAGAATGATTAGTCTTCAGAATTATTAATTAATGAACTAGAGGATTAATCAGTCAGTTAAGACAACGTAGAACGTGGTACGTGCGTGCATCAGTTCAAGTTGTCCTGTCTCAATTAGCAGAGAGAGATTGAATTTTCGGATCAAATCCCAGAATAATGGAGGTAGAGACAGAGTGCTAGTGATTATAATGGTGATAAATTACATAGAATCCATAAAGATAATTAAGAATGTTGCTAAGAAATAAAATGATAGCTGATTGAAGTTGAACAGAATAATATAACAGTTATATAAGCATAAGTAGGGCTTTTGGTAATGACGAAGACGAAGAAGTGAAGTTAAGAGATAATTTGTGACTCAATTCACTACTGGCTATTAAGATGGCCAAGGTAGTAACAGTAGTTGTACAAAATTGTTTGGAATACATAAATCACACTTACTGAGGTGAATGCTGATAGTTTCTGTTGTGCATAATAATCGTATGCATAAGTTTTATCGTCAATTAATTGGGACATAACAGATAACTTGGAAGGCCTTGCTATTGTTTATTTACGTTCAGTATTTACTAGATGACTGATTATGGAGCTTTTAATCGTCTTTAACTGTCCCCTTTCTTAACTAAACGGAATGGTGTTCGGAAGTTCTGTGAATTATTTCTGCCATTTAATTACTTAAAGCGGCTGTCAACTAACATGGTTTATTGTTATTGCTGCATATCTAATTTTATTACTAATGCCACATTCTATACCCCTCCTCCCACCCCCCCCCTCACACACATACATCAAGGACTATTAATTAGTTTTATGTTTTATATTGAAAAGAAACGTTAGCGGAAATTTGTAATTCTACACTCCTAAGGTAGTTGTACACAGTTGATTTACTAAAAATGTATCCAGAACTTTAGATGGTACTTATCACCCGAGTAACAGAACTCCTGTAGTGCATAGTATCCATTCATTTTTCTTATATCTCATCAATTCATTTTGTTTTATTCAACATAAAACAGTTACAATTCATTTCAAATAACAGACTTATAAGAATTGTTTATTTTAAACAAAATAAATTAAACAATATCAACTGTATGTTGATTTTCACAATCTTTTCTCATTAAATAAATCAGATTGCTTACAAATAAAAATACTACTGATACAACACAAAACCAATATGCCCAACCAAATAAATAATTTCCATTGAAATATATTTGTTTAGAGTAGAATAGATTCTTTTTTGATTTAATCCAATAAGTGGATGAATAGTTACGTAGAAGATGTATCGTAGTAGGTACTGTTGGTATTCTTGTCCTATTAATGTTAGATTGAGAGATGAATCCTCTGTTATGATCAACTGGTTGTTTATTGTGATGGTCTGTAAATTTTTTAAAGTGATAAGTTGTACCAAGTTCATGTGGAAGATGACAAAGGAAATCTGCCCAAACAGATACAGAACTCAATAGACTAATAACTGGAAAGAAAATGGTGAAGGTAAAGTGAACAATTAAAAGAAATATAGAATAACTTATTACAAGAGGGTGAAATTATGTAACAATTATCGTCATCTAGTACAAATCACAACTCGTTCAGTCATTATAATATTAAATAATATCATATTTTATATATTACTGGGAGTGTTGAAAATGATGTCCTCTGTACTCTATTCAAAAAGGTGCACATCAATAGAGACGAGTATTATTAAGGACGATTCATCCAAGAGTGAGCATCACAGAGATGACTTAATAGTAGGATTAAATTAATGTTATTTATATGTAAAATGACTAATGTCATATTTGCAAGTATGTATGTAATTGGTCCAGAGTGAAGAAAATATATATAGGTTAGAGTAAATATTATTTTTTCTTTTCTATATATATCATAGATTATCTTCGACATATAAGTATAGTGTCTTATCTATCTAGTTCTCTACAGTTCAGTCTCATTATTGTGTATCTGTATAGGACTACTTAGGTAAGGTTTGGGATTAGGTATTAGCTACCGATTCATGTGAACGAATGATTTAAAAGTTATATATTTAAGTTGGATTGTGACTGGCAAGCGGAATCCAGGACGCGCGTTTCGTCCTATTTGGGACTCATAGGCTGGATGTACCTGCATCCCAATGTTGATGTACACACTGGGATTCGAACTCAGTCCGCTTCGTGCTAAACGCCACCGCTATATGGAGGCATTCCGCTCAGGATGCACATATAGCAACAGAGACTGACCAGTTTCAGTCCATTACAAATCAACGGGAAAATACAAACTTATCCTAATTATATAAATGATTTGAAACCTTAGTCACACAGCAGTTTAGTAGCCATGCATACTACAGTCACGATTTGCATTGTTATTTCTTTCTACGGTAGCTTATACTATCTATTTATTCATTTGGGTGCCACTGTGTAATGCTTTCATACTTTTTATTAGTGTTCGAACTACATCTCGGTTTAAAACATACAAGATAACCATATTCTGCAATATTGTAATGGAATCGGTAAAGCAAGAATATGGCCAGGCAATTTAAATATAATTGGAGTTCACGCAAATTAGAAATCAAGCATTTCTCACTAAGTTTATTCGATTATTTTTGCGACATGCCAGTTATTTAAAGCCCAAGCAATCACACATATGACAGTATGTAGTAGTCAGATTAATAAGAACACTAAGTGAATAGAAGAGCGATTAAAACACGTGGTTGTCTTCTATGAACTTATTGTAAAAATCTACTACAGTCTTACAATTATTTGATCAGAGATAACAACCTATGAGCCTTAAGCTTTCATTCACAAATAACTATGTTACATTTGACATTTTCAACCATTTATCTATTTACTTAATTAGCGTAATGTTTATTAAGGATCCCAATTTATTCCATAACTGGGCTTCACCATTGTGTTCATAGCCGGTAGCTGTGGATTACTCGAGATGCTTGAAATACATTACATACCCATTTACAGAACAGAAATCAAACTTGATAAACTTCGTCTTCATATTGCATTATCATAATTTATCAAAGGGACAAACTGTTTTAAATACTTGAGAGTGCTAGATTTATCAAATAATCTGAAAAGTAAAACTGTTTAGGATACTTTTTGCATAACTGTGCAAAGTAAGTAAAAATTGAACCGCTTATAATATAATATTGTTATGCTTCAAGCTCATCTAACTATCTTCTCCCTGTTCACTATTCTGCATATCACATACTGATTAAAGTGAGAGTTTTACCGTTGGATTACTTTTCAGCTGTGGTGACGGTTAAGTGTTAATTAGTAGGCATAAATTTCATTGGTTGGATTCTCTATCCAGACTGATTGTGCACTGTTGAGTAGTTCCATATCAAGATAAAACATTTGCTAGCGTTCTCGTTTTTCAATGGTAGCGGTAAATAGTTCAAACAAATACATTCCCCCCCTATTATATTAAGCTTCAAATAAATATAAGTGGTGTATCGTACAAAGTTAGTATTCGATTGAGAACACTCTTCTTCAATCATGTAAACATCATTAGTATATTAAAAGTATTGAGTTTTCGATGCAACAAGGTTTAACGAATATTAAAAGTAAATGATTTAAATATAAGTATACTTATAGAAATAATCTAAAAAATTCTCATAATTTTATAAAATTCATATTAATTATGTCAATAAAATGTAAATCACACAAATAAACCATCAAGCTCAAAGAATTCAACTTTACCTAAATCTGTTTAATAAGCTGTGAATCTTTTCCGAATTACCACGAAAACCATTAACTACAGAAGTGCATAAGAACTGCATATGATTATGTTATCTAACTATTAATTTTCAACTAATCCATCCACATCTTCCACATAATCCGAGCAATTTAACTTCACATCGTCTACTGTATGCATCACATTGCACATTTTTAAATGAGGTACTCCAAACAGTCGTAACTTGATTAATGCTAAAATTTTCAAGTAACTTTTATTATCTATGTAACCTACTAGTAAGAGAACCATCGGATATCAATTTAATCTGATGTTTAACAAGAAACGCTTCCTAGCAATTCTCCTTAATAATTACTTAGTAATCCTTAAGCTTTATCACTTTTAACAGTTCATAGTAAAGAATACTGTCAGTGTTGCTGAATGTAGTTGAAATCATATTTCTATAGTGAATAATATACCTCTTTATTAATCGAATTTAAGATTTCTCATCAATAGCAAGTATATGGTAAAGATAAAGTTAATGCTAAATAAAACACAAAATCATAAGTCAACTTACATCCTACTATTAAATTAATGAATTGTGCTTTTTTACATCTTTTACTTTTCTTCACATTGCAATAACTTATTCTCATTGCACCAATAAATGATGATGTTATACTGCATATTGTTCCAATTATTGCTAACCAACAAGATGTTTCACATTTAGCTGTATATCAATAGTGCAATTAATAAAACGTCAAAAGAAATACAATGAATAATGAATAATTATATTACTCTACACTGAACAGGCTTCAGACAATTGTTTTGCAACTCATCAGTAAAACATAACAATGATTCTGTACATCACTAAATCTTAGGTTATCCGATTTCGTTACAAACATAATGACGGCAGGTCATGCAATTACAATTCATAAGCTGAAATTAATAAATTCAATGAATTATAAATTGATATGATCCGTATGCTCAAAGTAAGTGATCATGCAAGCATGTTTAATTTACTTGAATCTTAAGTTCGTTAAACATTCGACCTTGAAAAGCATGGTTATTTATATCGTCTTATTGACTAGTTGACACTTGCCATAAGACTTATATTGAGCTTGGCGCTAATGGTTTCTATACTCTATGATTAACTATTGACCTTCAGTCATATATAAAGTAATAAGTCGAAGGTTTCATTTTGTTTTGGTAAAAGTTCACCGTAATTCCTACAAATGTTTATTAATTTAAGCATAGTGACTAAAACTAATATCGAAGGCATATTTTAGAAACCTTTAATAAATTAATGATTTGATTAGATAAAATATATGGTTGACCATATGCTGTAATTGGAATTCACTTACATCGATTATAAATCAGACCTATTTACTTTGATAATGTATTTAAAATGTTGATTACTACCACTACTACTACTACTACTACTAACAATAAAAATAACAATAATACTGTTTGATCATTAAACAAAAACACATACACACATATTAAGAATAGAAGTCATTTTGATTTAGAATGATGAGATATCTATGGTGCTAACAGATGACATTAAAGAAAAGCCAGTTGTTTGCTTTGTCAACATTGATTACAGCTTTATGTTGAAGGTAATATCTAAATCTAATGACTCATCTTCTTGTCAACTAGGTCATAGTAACTTGTTGGATGCGGTATAAATGTTTTGATTCCAGTGTTTTATATGCTTCAGTAGCAGAATTAATAAATGATATGATTATTTAATAAATATAACTATTCCATAACATCCCATAATATATGTGATTGAGTTTTAGAAGATTCATGCTCTAAGTTTTCATATGAGGTAACAAAACTTACATAAACTATTCCCAACAATAGGTGAGTAATTAATGTACTAGAAATCTGTAGAAACACATTGTCTTATTGTTTAAAATTCTAAAACATTTTTAAAATTTTTGCCAACAAACAAGTAGTTAATTCAACTTCATATTTAAATTAGTTTGCCCTCCTATATTAGTGTCGTTTGATTGAAATCTCTTAGCGATCAATTATATTGGCGCCATTTTATATCATCAAAATTGCTTTCAGAAGGTTTTCGAGTTAATTGTAAATCGTTCACTATGTAAATTATTTTTTTGAAGTTAAAATAAATGAAAGAAATGCTAGAAAGTATAATCTAGAAATCTTTGAGTTTGAAGATTAAGCATAGCTTTTATGCAATAGATGGTATGTCTTTAGGTATAGATTAACCGACTGATTCACGAACATAACTGGTGACTAAGTAATACAAAATCATTGATTACAGTCAATTAGTCATAACGTCTGCAAGTTTACCCAAACACTATATAGCTCCACGCCAAAAGAGGAAGAATACATGATGCTGAGCCAATCAATCAAAAAGTGGACTCATCGTTTTTATTCATTCATTTCAAATAATCGTTTCAATTCATATTCATACAAGCCAGGACTAGACAGCCGACTAATTTAGATTCCAATATCCATGAGAATAGGATATTAATGATAGAAAAATGAGACGAAAATGACACAAGTGGTTCTGATACATAGACTTAAGCTGATATAATAATAGTACATGGGTTAATTGAGAAATTATAACTACGGGAATATGAAATTAATAGAAATAATTTGTTTAACGCATATTAAAGCAAAATACATGTAATAATCTTTCGAAAATTAGCTCTAGAAGTTCAGTTACCCCCCCCCCCCCACTAACTGGTCATTTGTGACAAGAGGGACAGACAAATTTTAACTATATGGTTTGACAATGTCATAAATGAAACAACTAAAAATGGCAATTATATGTTTTGACATGCAAAATTTAATAGTTGATTTTATTTTTTGTGTTTCCTATACGGAGTATAAAGGCAACCAAAGCAAACTAGAAAACAATTCTATTGAGAAACTTATACTCAATAGGCTACTGTGTATACTTTCACTACTCACTAATGATTCGATTAGACTTAATGTTTAATACTAGATAATTTTTATATGACATAAAGTCACATAATAAGAATAACCAGGGTAATAATAAAATAGTATTAGAAACTATTTTCGTGTCACGGAAATTCATCAATAATATTGCGTATGTCATAGAAACAAAATACGTCATAAAATCGTTTTCGTTTTTTTCAAAATCGGTCTGGCCAATTTTATTTTATTTTAGTTAAACTGAATGATCATATCAATAATGTAATTTCTTCGAGTAGTTTTAAGTGTAAGAGAATTTACAAAATAACATGATTGTACATAATAACTACAGTTATTTGCAAATGTTAGGTAAGAAATTTGTTACTCGTTAACAGTCGTTATATTAAAAAAAACTGTTCTATTCCAGTAAAACCTATGTTTTACTTGAAAATGTATATTATTCATTTTTACGAAAATTAACTAACTGAAGTTTGAGTGAAATATTTGACTAACATGATAGTTGGCTGTAATTATCTTAAGTGTAGACTATATCAGCTGAACAGTTGAAAAAGCCCTTTTAGTTACAGATTTATGGCAGACACAGATTTGAACATAAATAAAGCGATGATATATTTTTTTTTATTATGGCCCATCAGTAATATACAGTGTTACATTGAAATAAAAAGTCAGCACTATTTAATCGGCAGTGTGCAGATTATCATAATATTAGTTGAATTGAGGTGGTTTCATAGACAAAGGCATTAAGTTCAGTTGTTAGTATTTGCAACAGAATAATGTCCGTTAGGTATGATTGAAAACTAGGGAGCACTGAAAGGCTGTTTCATCCTCCTCATCAGTGTACACTCGCCAATTCCACTAGGAAGTTGAACCCAGGACTTTCAGGTCTCACAGATGACATTTATCTATCTTCATCACTGGCGTCCATTGAAATCGAATGTCAAAATTCCAGCTCCCATCAATTTATGAAAAGCCGCGGCCAGTGGTGTCCACACATTTAAATCCAGACAGTTATCACCGATAGGATTGACTAGTTGTTGAGCGACATCCCAAATTAGTCGAAGTGGGAGTTCCACCATATGATATCGGTCTAGTGGATAAGAGTTCCTTATGAGAGCTGAAGATCCTGTGTTTTGTTCCCTGGCAGAATCGACGGTGTACACTACTGATCAGTCCCACACTAGGATGGAACAACTGTCTAGTGCTCTCTGGTTTTCAGTAGTGCCCAACCAACATCACCATTTGGCAATTACAAACAACTCTCATAAAAATCATTAAATGGAATGTAGAAGGTCAGATTAATAATGAAGCTTAGAAAGGCAAAACTGAGTTCGGTTTTGCGAAACATCAGTTACTGTAAAATTACATTATAAATTTAGAAATTAGTTATTTTCTCGATTTGTTTGCTCAGGAACAAACTGAATGAAAGGTAGCTTAGGAAATAGATATGTTAAATATTAAAAATGATTATGTAACTATAAAATTAAAATAAGAATAGAATAACTATTTGCAGTCAAGGGAAAAGTTTGGAAATAGTTCTATGTCCAAGAAAAAGAAATATAGCATATAATAGTTTTTTCAATGCAACAATCGAGTTTGTTTAAATGGATAGCTATGGACTATTTTTTTATAGGCGGTGGCATCTGTAGATAAAGAACAAATTAAATAGTTTTCGGTATATTACCATGAATGTTGGATTACTTTCATTTCGGTAGAGTATGTTGACAGACATATGTACCAACGTCTGACTATAGTTGTATTTCTTGACTTGAAAGCAGCGTTCGACTCTGTTGACCGTGAAGTCTTGTGGCAATGTTTGTCATTAAAAGGCGTACCTCAAAAGTACATTAACATTATAAAGGCTCTCTACTCGACCACCACTGGTCGAGTCAGAGCATATGGCGAATTGTCACGAGAAATTTCATCCTCAAGTGGAATCCGTCAGCGTTGCCCCTTATCCCCATTTTTATTTAATTTCATCATAGATGTACTGTTAGAAATCTCTCTCACTTCTTTTAACTCCTCGGGAATTAATCTCCTTCCAGGAGGTTCTCTTGTCGACTTAGAATATGCAGACGATATAGTCCTGTTTGGTGAAGACGCGCACAGCATTCAGGGTCTCTTGAACACCTTGAGTAACAATGCAGGCATATTTGGGGTGCGCTTCTCCCCTTCTAAATGCAAAATGTTACGCCAGGACTGGCCTACTTTTTCATGTAGATTAGTTATAGGGAGTGAAGTGATTAAATGCGTTGACCGCTTCACTTATCACGAAAGTCTCATCACCCCTGGTGGGTCGGTGTCTGACGAAATCTCAGCACAAATTCAGAAAGCCCGATTGGCATCTGCCAATTTACGCCACTTGTAGCGCAGACGAGATATCCGTGTCTCAACGAAAGGCCGGGTGTACTACGCAGCAGTCCGCGCCATTTTAACATATGGCTGCGAAACATGGGCCATGAAAATTCAAGATATGCGTCGACTCCAGATATTTGACCATAGGAATCTTCGTAACATCGCTCGTATATCATGGAATAACCGGATTAGTAATAGTGAGGTTAGACAAAAGGTTCTTGGGAAACACGGTAAATCAGTCGAAGAGGTCATTAACCTTCATCGACTGAGATGGCTGGAACATGTATTGCGCATGCCCGACCACCGTCTACCCCGTCGCGCCATGTTGGCTAGGGCTGAAGTAGGATGGAACAAGGTTAGGGGCGGCCAACCCAAAACATGGCATCAGTCCATGAAGTCCTTGACTACAGGTCTAAGCCATGTAGGTAGATGTAGACTACCTGGTTGGGGTCCGCGTGGTGATGGCAATAAATGGCTGGAGACACTAGGCGATATGGCTCAGAATCGGTCACAGTGGCGCAAGTGTATTCACTCTTTAACCTCATCTAGATCTTGAATTCTATTGTTATTTACTTGACATCTTTACCTTACTCTTCCCTCTTGTATTCTGTCTAAACGTTACCTCAATAATCTCGTAGTGCTAGTGTGGTATGGCACCTTGGACCTACGGACGTTTGTGCCCAGTTCTACGTCGCTGATAATGATGATGTATGTTGACTAAAAAATTAATAATGATGCTTTTAATTGTTGTAATTTGCCCCTCTCTCAAACCACAAAGCATGATGTTAAGAAATGCAGTAATGGATTTGCCTCGTTGTATACACAATATAACTGGCTGAGTAAGAGCAGTTAAAGTAATAAGCACTCATTAAAGTGGTGGATCCTACTAATCTATCTATGGGTTGGGTTAATAACAAGTTTAATAATCTTGCGGTTTTGAATGCTCTTTAAAGTGTATTTCTTAACTATTGTGCAATAATTTCACTAACTATCTCACCACTAAATCTCACTATGATGGATGAAAATTTATTCCAAACAGATAATGACTCTAGATTAATAAGATTTTTGATAAAAAAAAATTCGTTGCGTATCTAATCTTAGATAACATTTAATGAATAGTTCCAAATCCTTCTTCAGAGAAAATAATCTTCGTTTTATGGACCGTTTAAGCAAATTTCTGTGATAGAATAAAACTCAGAAAATGAGTATATTGGCCAAATCAGGTCAGCTTCCGATTAATATCTCTTTATGTTGTTAAATCTAGCTTTCTCGTTATGAAGAAGTCTAGGAATGGAATGCTTTCCCTGCTTACACCTTTCAATAAAAAACTAACACTTTTCTAAATACTGTCGAGATCATTTAATAATTTTTTGTACTTCGTCACTGATTATTAGGAATGTATTTACATTAACATTAAAATAAACTAAACAATCAACTTATTATATCGCTAATTCTCATAGAATTATACCATGGAATATTCCTGCAAATAACTTTGAAATTATTTCTGTAGTCTAAAAGTTAAAAGCTATTAAATACAACAGTAATAAGTAATTGCCAATGCCTGAAGACTAACTTTTAAACAACTTCCTATTTAGACTTACAGTAATTAAATGTTAATAACATGCTGTCTAAATTTTATTAGATGACTTTTTAATTATAGTTTATTTAATAATCAATATAGAAGTAGTTACCATGAGAATTTTTCGTCGTTTCATTATAAAAAAGAACTATAAAAAAATGATTCATTGATAGATAAAGAGCAATTTAGTAGTAATTATATGTAAAATGCATACGCGGAATAGTGAAAAAGTAGCAAACAATGAGTTATAGTACTTACTGATAACTCAATGTCAAGTCACATAAATAAGTAAACTAGTGATAATTCAAAACGTCGACAAAAACTATTGAAAGTTCTTTTAGTGAAAAATATTAGAAAAAAGAAGGTAGAAAAATGAAGGATTCACAGGAATCGAAATATTATACAGTCCTAGTCATTTATGTAGGTGTAATTATGTGGTATTTGTTTGAGTGTGTTATGCCGGACCACTAAAGAAAGGTGAAAAACTTTAAGAACTGTGTTTTAGAGGACTAATTCATTTATTCTGGTTATGAGTAATGTAAACATCACATGTCTATTATTGTTACGTTCTTCTTATCCTATCCTCCTGTTTAGTATATTTGCTGTCATTATATTGTTTCTTATTATGGACACCTTATATGATGTAACCTATTCCCAATGTTCAATTGGTATGTATCTTGCAAAACCACTATACATACTATTGTACGGTCGAAGATAATGACGTAGTCGGTAAGAGAATTTTCATCACTCAATCGTTTTAACCATTAAAATTCTATTCATGTTATTATGTTAACAACGTGTTGAGAAGACAGATTTGATATGAATAATCTCGTCACATATATACTTGTCAAAGGACTTATATATAAACATGAACAGCTAATAAGGGCCAAGATAAACATAGCGTCGAATGGTTATAATGTGATAAGTGAAGAATAAAAAGTGGGGTTGAAAATTGTCATATCATCAAAAGAGTGGATAATAATAATGGTGAATGAAATTACTAAGGCAGCTTAAGTGTTACGATGAACTGTTTCATCACACACAGTGAAGGCATGGATTTTTTAATTTTAGATCCGTTCATGATGACTTCATAGCCTTAATAGCTGTTGCAGGGTCGAACTTATAGTCTTTATCAATATAATGTTTTCCGATCGAGCAGAAAGGCTTTTTATTTCCCGTCTCTATCGGATTTCTAGATATCATTTGTTTTCGAAGTCACCTAGGCATATTCCCCCCCCACCCTTGATTGGAATGTTCTCTTTCTCCGCCCTATGTCACCACATGCTAACTGGTTAATACTGTGAGATGTAATGTAATTATTTCCGCGGTTATAAGGCTAATGTAGAAATCTATAAATCAAGGTAACAGTCGGTTATCACAAAAACCGATAGGTAATTCTTATTCTAAGGAAATCGCTGTCGTATTATTGGGAGGAGGGAGAATCAAATAGCGTAATTTTGAAGCATAGGTAAAAAATCTGCAGTAGAAAAAAACATATTGCTCTGCCAAACTAATCATCACTGAGAAGTCAAAAACCACTATTCCATGAATCATAAAGTAGGCAAAGTGGAAAATGTTCCAATAACTGTAATATCTCTGTTTGAACTCTACAGTATTCTGCATTAAGCTGGTTTGTATGCCTATTGAGTACATACAAGTAAGTTTCATAATCAGTTTGCTCAATAAAACGGTTAACTGGTGTATATTCTAAATTAGAAAACAAGTTGTTCTAAACATTTAAGTAGATTGTTAAAAATAGTACGAATTAACGTTGAGTAAAATAAAATCAGAGATTATAATAAAACAATTTTTTAGAAATGGTATGTCGTCCAAGAGAAACCAAATGATATCTGGATAGCATGAATCATTTCAATTAACAAACGTTACATACTCAGACCAATCTATTTTATATGTACATGTGATGAGGAAAAGGTAATTATGAGATACAACTGAGATACAACTGATACTATGGGAATGATATTAGAAATCGAAAAATCTTGGCAGAATATTAATATTAGTAATAATAAAAATATGGAATGATAAATATCCTACGGCAGTTAAACACATTTGACATTTGAATATATATATATATATATATATATATATATATATATATATATATATATATATATATATATATATATATATATATATATATATATATATATATATATATATACTCTTCTTTACCAGTTAGGCATTACTTGATGAGCTTACACAGTCAGATATTGCTGATAAGTGTCTAGTCATGAAATGAATACCATATGTACACACCACAGAGTTGACTACAAATATGAATAAAAAATTTATATACACAATTATTTTATATAATTCGCTTACTCAAATTATTACGATTCGTATGTATATGTACTTGTTCAAAAAATCTTTGTGATATCCATGAACTTCTTACGCACATACTGACTAATGCGAAAAGACCACCTATTCCAGTTAATAATATAATTACTATTTCTACATAAAATATATTATGTTTCTGTTTATTAAATAACATTTAATAATAGTTTTACAGTTGAATACATTAAAAGTATGTATAGATGAATCGATGTAAATCTATTTTGAAACAATCATATTTTTCGTATTATTTACAAATTGATGGGAGGAAATTACTTCAATGTTAAACCATAAAATCTAATATTTTAAATTGTTCTTATAAATATTTAACTATTTACAGGAATTTGATTGGCTGGCACAAGCCTTCATCAAAAAATGAACCAATCAGAGTACAAGGATATTGTAATTGTATAATGAAAGTATTGCATCATTTTTTAAGAAGAATAGTTTATTAAAATGAAACCGGAAAGAGTCAGTAGACACCAAATGTTCACTATGAGTTGCATAATAGTCACAAAGATAATAAGGATTAAGAATTACATTTTGTAATTACTAAAATGACTGGTAAAATGTTTTTGCAGACGAATGTAAGTTTACATGAAATAATTATTCAGTAAAAGTGTGTGAAAAACTAAATGAACAATACAACCAATACTAATTAATGTTTATGGAAAATGTTAGAAATTATTTGTTTACTGCCACAATAAAATGAGTAACTGAACATATTTCTTTTGTGCACAAAGTTTCGGATTGATCTATTAGGTAGGTAAAGCCTAGGCTGCATGTAAGTTATTGATTTGTACCCCATTCATCCCAATTGTGCATAAATGATTCTAGTAAAGTTACGTAAGCAGAAGTTACGGTGTGTTCAAGAACAGAGTTGTTGACTGATTTCTTTAATCCTGTGTACAACAATAAAGATGATGTTTAAGAATACATTCTAGAATTGTTCGGTTTTTGCTGTCAATGAGAACTTCTTTCAAAGCATTAAGCGAACTGTAAATACACACTAATGTAGTGCAAAATGTTATCTTTAACAATATTTATTTAAACAACCACACAACATACTTCTGAGTTTTCATTATTTTTAGAACTGATAAATGACTCATTTAATACTTAGCGATTTTGATTCGTTATCATTTTATCTTGCCAGCTGTTTTTACACCAAGCTAACGTAATATTTCTACTACATTATTGACAATAATTTAAAAATTTACTGTATACATGATTGCACCGATAATGTAAATGACATTGTTGAAAGAAAAATGTTCTTCCCTGATTAGTATGTATCTATTCAAACAAGCAATGGAATTATATTTAAAGGTAAAGTTTATAAACCACTTATTGATAAACCGTTTGATTTAGATTCAAAGAATATCCTAACATAATTTACTAGGTTTCAAATTTAAATAAATGAAGTACTGTTTCCACTGAAAGTTAGTGAATTGATTGATTCTTTGTAGATACATGACCCGTTAGTCTAGGTGGTGTGATAAAGAACTGTTGATAGATATCATAAGGCCGTACCTTAACTAGGCTAGGAGGTACGCTAGATTACGGAGTAGTCAATGCCTAAAGCATCTGTCAGTGTAACTTGTTCATCATGTGCAATTAAACTGATAGATACGAATGAGGTGGCAACATTAGATAATTTATCCATTAGTCTGTGTCATTTACGAGTGAATAGATAACATTAGTTGGAGTTTAACAGTCAACCTGTGATAAGTTGGAAATATCAACCGTTAAGAGCCGACCCACTCCTTAAATGGTAAAGTGTTCATCGAGGAGCCAGGGGATCATTTGATCCTTCCCCGATGAGGTCGTGGATGCACACGGCTAAAGAGTCACATACTAGGACAAAACAGCTGTCTAAGGCTTCCAGGTGATCAATGGTTGACTAGTTCAGACTAATTCGTGATATCAAAATTGGCAGTGAACTATCTCCACAACACCCAATTATAATTCTCATGTCAAATTCTTATATTATCATTTAAAAATTAATGATAATACTCATAAAGTAAATATAGTTACGAGAAGTAATAAATTTCAACTAAGTAAATTTACTTTCATTTTGTATGAAAAAAATGTATAAATAATAATTAAAATGTGTTTGGATCCAAAACATATTCTTAGTATATATACATACTTGTTGTACATATATGGCTGTCCGGACTTAGTAGCCTAGTGATGAACTCTGTGTTATTTGGCACGAAACGAACTGTGCATGAGTCCCAGCTTGAATATCAACACTGAGATGTAGGCAAACCTAGCTGACGAGTCCCAAATAGGAAGAAACGATCGTGCTGAATTTCATTTGCCAGTCAAAATCCAACTCAAACAGTGTATAAATAATACTCTGAGTTATCTGCTACTGTTAATGACATTTTAAAATGTCTGCCTTTCTAATTAAACAAAAAATTTACAGAAAAATAATTTTTTCAGGTCACTTAATTGTTTTCTTTTATTCTGAAAAAAACATTCTACGTATAGTTGTTACCAAGAGTTATGAACAACTCTTTTTAATTAAATGAAATGCCTAAAATAATCTGCATTTCATTGTCACCTGACATTTCTACTATATTAGATTCTTAACTAATTAGTTGATACCATTCATTATTGTTGGGATGGCTATTAAAAACCTCAACGAAGCTTCCAAAACCCTTGAAAGAGCTGGAGACATTCCATCCAATCACTGATCGACAGAACCTTTCACAATCTCAACGTGCTGCGTTCTGATTGGGTAATAGTTTAAAATTCTTATTTCGAATTAGATGGATTATAATACTGATTTTATTGTTTCAAAAAACTATAAATGTCCGATTATTTTGTATAGATTTGGCTCTCCATTTTACTGGAATAAAGTTTTCTGCCTTCTCATCTTCTGTCTTCTGAATTTGCGACTAGGAGGGTTCAAGGCGTTCGAGTGCTAAAGTTGTTTGCGGTTAGTCAAGATATCAAGTACGAGATATAACAATTATTAACTAGCCTTGGTTACTAGAATTATAGAACATTTTATTAAGAAAATTAAAATTTTAGTATCAACAAGGATTATCATACAATTATAATCAAAGGTATAATTTATTGTTTGTATTCGTCATGGTCTGATCTCATTTAGAGACCACTGGGAGCTAGATACTACTGGGCGGCTATTTTGTTCTTGTATGCCAATCCCCATTAGCATCATATTTTCCTGGAAATTGAGTACGAGAATTCAAGGTCTCACGGCAAACACTTTACCGTAAGAAATTTTACTTTTGTCAGTTTGTGATATAGCTCAACTATCAGTCAATGTTATTAGTGACTAACTGTCTCACACATAACATGATTAAATCTCTCTGGTCACCTGTTATCATAAAAGCTCCAAAAATATTTCCAAAAAGTTTGTCCCTAGTGGGATGATGTTCAGTGTGTTTGTAATTCGGCAGTCTCTAATAATAAGCATCATATCTCTAAGCACTATATCTCTAATAACAATTATATCTCACTAATCCATAGCTATTATCATGCTCAACGAAGATGGATGACTACGATCAAAATCCTACATGGAAATTTATCTTTCTGATTATATTAATCTTATCTTACTGACAAATAACAACTCATATATTATCATCCTTCAGGCTATCCTGGATACTTTTTTAAACCAACCAATGTCACTCCTTCTACACTCCTTCTATATTCAATGAGCTTATTCCTAATACAATACAAGCATTTAATGGTTTTGGATAATTCTATACAAATGAAGAATTCATATATTAACAGTGTGGATGCAGTATGCAAACAATGAGAATGTTGTATTATTAGTTATGTTGATCAATGAACAAGTATGAACGAGCAGTATCGTTTTCCGAACTATGTTAGTGAAACAATCCTTCATATATATGTCACCAAGTAAATCACAATTCAATACTCAAATGAGTTGTTAGTGTAGAGGTTTTGAGGACTGATGCTTATTTGTGGGTTTGACGTAGCGTCTAGTCAATTTTATTAGTAATTTGTTTCTATGCCATAGGTATCTTTATGAATTTGAATAATGCAAGAATAACAACCAACACAGAATAATACGAAATCATTATTATTTCGTTGGTTCTCATCAGGTACGTTAGAACCGCAGTCATTATTAAATTATAACATCGTAATAAGTAATCATAAAAAGTGATAACTAAGTGTTCACGTATGATAGAAAAAGAAAGGAGAGAAGAATATACGTACGTATTTTTAAAACTGTCCTAGTTAACTTGAGAGTAAACGGTGTCATAGTCATGAACAGTGAAACAGAACAGCATCTAATTAATACCGATCATACTATCAGCATTCTTCAGTTCTTTAAGTTAAACGACAGACAAATGAAGGAATTTTTTACGATCCACTGAAGCAGTAGCATTCAAAAATTCAAAATAAATCTGTTTTCAAAAAAGAGAGGTGACAATTTGTCTCTACCATGATAAATTTCGTTGTCTTTTCATTATTATTATTAAATCTTCACCAGTTATTATTATTATTACTGTTCTCAATATTACGGTTTTTGTATTATTTTTACTCAATCTACACTTTACTTAATATGTTTCGTTAACCTTTTAATCATCCATCTAATCATGTCATTTTCAATCAGTAGCTTATTTGCAACTTAAGATGGCACAATCTAAATGTCATATAGTTACTACACATTCTATCTTTTCAGTTTTGAGTAAGAAATAATCACACTGTTACCACCATTAAGTTTTCAGTGTCTACTACTAAAT
Source organism: Schistosoma mekongi (assembly GCA_034768735.1). Taxonomy (NCBI): domain Eukaryota; kingdom Metazoa; phylum Platyhelminthes; class Trematoda; order Strigeidida; family Schistosomatidae; genus Schistosoma; species Schistosoma mekongi. The sequence continues at coordinate 21,896,145 of CM068305.1, forward strand.
AACTTAGGTACAGATACATAGAAAGTACATTCCATATCACTTCATTTTTATTGTTTACAATTAACACTGTTTATAATTTTTCATTGTGATGTTAAAATTCATTAAAAATTATCACAATATGTTGCCGGCCTACATGAGTGGCCGCACTTTTACAAAGACGATCATTTGAAAACCATTATAAACATCATCTCGGTGGACACATCTAACAACGTCTACATCTTGACAAGATCAGACAGCATAACCACTATTTAAAAAAGGCCACGATAAGGCTACTTCTATAGACGAGAATAGCTTGGCTGATGAGAACAGATAAACTTAAAATGAATTCATATTAAACTATCCTGAGTAAAGTATAATTTCCAGTAATAAATCTTTATAATTACTAAGTGCACTCAATGAATACATATTCTTTTCGCTTTTTGAAGCAGAAAATAGTTCTTGGACAATGAGTAAATTAATAAGAAAATAACTATGATTGAAATGAAGTGCTATTAATATCTGTACTAAACATGGATTATTGTTTCAGATATTCTGTATGCATAAATAATATTAACTCATAACTGAAAAACTTTATGAATCAGTCATCCTAAACATTTTTCTCCGGTTTTTTTATCAGTTAGTTTTCTTTATTTGGGAAAGTGTTAATAAGTGAATGTTGAAGATATTTAACGATACTAACTCCAATATATATTTATAACTTGTTTAGCTAAACAACATACAAATTATTTAGTAGGTGGAATTTAATAGTTTCTATGTAACTGTGGCAATTATTATTCTTTGGTATCTTGATACAATTATTGTTGATAATTTGCTAACTGTTCAAAGTAGTATTCTATTCAAATAAATTATAGCTGTTTAAACTAGATAATGTTAAAACAAATAGTGCTGCTGGTTTAGACGTCTTCATTAATCGACGTAATTAATAACATAACATTCTAATTGCTTGAATGAATTCTTTATTTGTAAGGAATTAACCAAAACCATTAAATGTTTGTATTGTATTAGGAATAAGCTCATTGAATATAGAAGGAGTATAGAAGGAGTGACATTGGATGGTTTAAAAAAGTATCCAGGATAGCCTGAAGGATGATAATATATGAGTTGTTATTTGTCAGTAAGATAAGATTAATATAATCAGAAAGATAAATTTCCATGTAGGATTTTGATCGTAGTCAACCATTTTCGTTGAGCATGAATATAGTTGTATACTACGCAAACGAGCTATTACTTAAATTTCTGCAATTGAATCGTGTTAAATATTTCTACTTCTGGAGATATGTCAATAAACAAACAGTTCAATTACAATATATCTGGATTTGACACAATTTTGTAAACCTCAACAAAACATCAATTTCCTTAGAACTGCTGACGAGTACCGCCTAAACTATATTTGAAGTTTAAGATAACTTACAGGTTATCTAATTTTGATATGAATTTTAAGAGATTTACTTCATAAAAGATTTTATAATATAAGCCTACAAAGTTGATTAGCATGTCGTCGTTTTACAACCCAGAAATTTCCAAGTCATATAATTGATCATTTTGCCCTTATTTAAATGTAGTATATTCGGTGCCAACGGTCATATTTAAACTTTCACTGTATATTGCACAATATATCTGAAATATTGACATTGTTATGTTTCCGGGATGGTGTCTATCTATATTTGATTTACCATTTGTGATTTCTAATGATTTTTCAAATAAGTGGTTAACATAATTGTACTTAAAATTGTTGACCTATCTCCACAAACCCCCTAATGGTGATTAATATCAGCTCACTGGTGACTAAATCCTTTAGGTAATTCCTGGAGTTCTAGTGTGAAGACGTGACCGGTGGAGTTTAACCGTATCAGGTGTGAATCAATAACCTAATGGTGGTATGGATAAGGTCGCGCAAAGTGTCATGAATTGACTGGATTAGAAATATCAACTGTTAGGAGTCGACTCAGTGGTCCGACGGTAAAGCATTCGCCGCGGAGCCGGCGAGCCCTGGGTCTGATCCTAGATGGTATCGTGGATGCGCACTTCCGAGGAGTCCCATACCAAGGCGAAACAGCTCTCCAGTACTTCCAAGTGATCAATGGTTGTCTGATTCGCATCAATTCCTGATATCAAAATTGACAGTTAACTATCTCCACAAACTCCCTAACTTAAAAAAACCAAAGAATATCATATCATGTTTCGTAAATGCATTAGTAATTGTCTTTTATGATAGTAACCATTTGTAAATATCTTTTAGAAGATTTAACAATAAACTGATGCTAAATTGTGCAAATTATCACGTTAATAATAATCTTATTCAGAAATACATCAATTATAAGATAGAAAGTAAATGAACAGTATAAAGTAGTTTATAAATAAATGGTAACGGCACATTATTTTGAGAAATATGACTCATCAAATATTTTACCTGAATAAACATTACAGAGTTGTTAAAAGTAAGTAGGATAAAGTTTAGACAAAATTTACCACTTCAAACGTATTTGTAAAAGCAGGTATATTGGAAGAACAGAAAGACAAGCCAATCTACAGTTTATTGAACATATCCCGAAGAATCTGTGCTTGAAAGAAGCAACCGTTCTTAGAAGTTTAATTATCCGTCATTTGTTAGACACGGAACATGAGGTCGATGCAACAGATGCTATTGAAATCATCAATAAACAACATAAAACGATTCTATTCAAATTTGCTGAAGCCATTGCAATCAGAAGATTGAAACCTGACCTTTGTGTTCAAAAGAAATCAGTAGTTAATCTTCAATAGATCGATGTTATCAGATAAACAACTCAACTGACGAAACCAATAAGTGTATTTATAGTATGAGTTAACTTAAATCAATAGCATGTATGTAGCCGATGAGAATGAAACAAAATACATTTAACTCAAAGTATTCTGCAAATATGTTCGCTCTTGCATTATTCAAAATTCATAGTGATACATGGCAGTATATTAATTGGAAAGTTATCGTCGAAATCAATCCATAGCATACGGCTATCCGCATTATGAAGTGCATGGGAACATGTGTTTACATTAACAATGACAGAGATATGGAATCATGAGTATTGTAGAATAGTCAATGTTGAACACAATGCAACCAAGTTAAATCAATGTTTTATTAGTAAGCAAAACATGGTAACATGTATTTGACGAGAAAGTATATGAAAAGTAGAGTGACACAATTCTGGTCATGCTGAACTATATATATATAACCATGTATAAACAGGAAAAGAAAGACAGAAACATAGTGTACAGAACGATAAACCTTATGATTAATGAAGCCAGTGGTGCAAACAGAACATTGTCTGAGATTGATGGGGTAAAATACAAATATTTTATAATATAAACTTGTCTTATTATAAATCATACTCAGAACGGAAAGTGTATTTGACGCGTTCTCATTAATTAGTGTGTTAATACACTAAATATCTGTTTAATTTAACCAGTAAATTAAGATCTATTCATTTATGTAAACACTGCTAATGGAAAGAAATTGTCAATACATCTGTAAACGTATTAGTAGTAAGTTTATTTAATAGATAAATTACGGTAACACTTTGAAATAAGCACAACTTTTCTTTCAATGTAAAAGTGAATTCGTAATAGGAAAGTTTGATTATTGATGGTAATTTACTAGGACTTAAGCATGACGACATTACAAACCAAATTAATTTGGTGGATAATTTATGTTAATCTAATATCATGAACTGGTATGAATTCAGTAATCTACACAACACCCAATTACGATAATTTATGTGTTATCTTATCGACTAATTGAGTATATTTCGTTTCAGACGTGACATTATTAAAAGACTAAATTATAGTTTCATATGATTGCATTTCAATAACATGTAAACCTCCACTGAAACATCTAATATAAACAACGGAAATCTCGTTTCAATTAGCTTTTATTATGGCTTTATAACAATATAAACATAATTTATACTAATAAGAAAATTGATATGAGTCAATTGATATTTCGCCACATTACAATATAAAAAGTACCACTGTGTTCATGAAGATTAATGGAGATTATTAACAAAAGGATAAGGCTGACATTGATACCAATCAATGATCATGACCTGTAGGTGAATAATTGATAACACAATATGAAGCAAGAGAATAGGCGAAATGTTTTGATAAGGGATCGAATAATATTATTATAGATATGTGATAGTAAAAGTAATGTAATGCATACACAAAGGAGAAAGATAGGCTTCATATAAACCAGCGTTTAAAAAAATTTGTCAGCAGAGAAAGGGATTTTGTAATAATTAATATACAAATTGATAAGAGAGTTAGAAAATATTTTAATAATAGTTATGTAAGAATAAAGTGACGATTTACCTAATGACGCTAGCACATAACAAAGAAACTATTTTTAATGACCTTGGTAGAACTAAGTTGGAGTGGGTGCTACACAAACATTTTCTGAATACACAGATCAGATTTGTGGATATGGATGACAATAGATTCAGCTGTATACAAAAGACTTACTTGTAAGTCATGTGATATCAATGACAGAACTTGCTAAATATTTCTGACTAGATGTCCGGTGTCAGTCAAGTGAGTCAAAAAAAGAACTTTAAGTTTGTTTAATTTATCCTTTGTTTAACCAGATTTATTTGTACCATTGAATATGAAGCTTGAAGCTAAACTAGAAAGAATATTCATTAATACAAATAAACTGAATGAACTTGTGAATTATGGGGTATATAATAGAATTAAATAATATAGTTAAAATATTTCAATGAATACAAATTGTAATTTCTGATCATTAGGATGCAGATACATTCAGCCGATGAGTTCCAGATAGGACAAAACGCTTATCCTGGATTCCTCTTGCCAGTCACAATTCAACTTGAATATTACTTGAAGTTTCTGATGTTTCGCGACTTAGTGTAAGCCACTTCTACAGTGAATAAATGGCCAAATTAAATTGACATAAGCTTAGATAATTTACAAATCAAAATACAGTGGTACAATCAAATTACGAGTTTCAAGTCTTGTCATTAAAGGTTTAAGTGTTCCACAGTAAAATATGTTTGTGCGTATGAAAAATGTGGTAATATAAAGTGAACAGAATAGAGATAATTTGTGTGCTTGTTAAACAATTTAGAAATTTGATACAATTTACTTATGGTTTGTTGAGTAGACGAAATATACTAATAATAGCATACGTCAAACAGATTTCTTTTCAGTGATTTCATTTTCATAGTCATTTACTTACGCCCGTTACTCCTCACTGAGGAGCATAGGCTGCTCAACAGGATTCCCCATTCAACTCTGTCCTCAGCAATCCTTTACAGCTGTTTCCAGTTGCTGTTCATCCTTTTAATATCTGCTTCCAATTCTCGACGCAGTGTGCTCTTTGGCCTTCCACTTTTCCGTTTCCCAACAGGATTCCATGTTAATGTTTGTCTCGTGATGCAGTCTGATGCTTTCCGCAATGTATGTCCTATCCATTTCCAACGTCTTTTCCTAATTTCCTCTTCGGCTGGAAGTTGGTTTGTTCTCTCCCATAGTAGACTGTTGCTGATGGTTTTTGGCCAACAGACATTGAGTATCTTTCGTAGGCAATTGTTTATAAATACTTGTACCCTTCTAAGGATTTTTGTAGTAATTCTCCAAGTTTCAGCTTCATACACCAGAACTGTCTTAACGTTCGAATTGAAGAGTCTGACTTTGAGGTTAGTTGACAGTCGTTTTGAGTCCCATATGTTTTTCAACTGTAGTAATGCTGTCCTGGCTTTGCCAACCCTTGTCTTTACATCTGCATCGGACCCTCCTTGTTCATCGATGATGCTCCCCAGGTACGTGAAAGTATCCGCTTCTTCCAGAATTACTCCATCAAGCTTAATTGGATATTATATTTGAGGATCTTGCTCTTTCCCTTATGTTTGTTCAAGTTTAATGATGCTGAGGCCCGTAGCTCACCTAGGGTTTCTGCCGGTCCCAAGCCCGGGTAAAGGAGGAGGGTTGGGATTGGGGTTAGCATTCCCATCACGTAAAACCCAAGCTTGTTAAAAAAAACTCTAACCAGATCAAACAAGCTAAACCACTTCATAGTTATACACTAGCATATATATGTGATAATAAAATATATTAATAATTGGTCAGATATGGTGGGAGTTTAAAGGATAACCACAATAATCACAAATATGTAGTGTTATTTTTATTTAAACTATCCTAATCAGGAGAGGAATTCTACAATCAATTTAGAAATTTCAGAATAAATTAAATAAAGTGACCGAGAAAAGTAGGTCGAAATTAATAATTTTAGAGTTGGGTAATGTTATATGACAAATTAGAAAATAGGACATATCTGAGAAGTAGACGAAGAAAAGTTTAAAAGTTTTTCGTCTGATCACGGAGAGAAAGAAGGAAAAGAACAATTATCCACCAATCAACCATAATTAAACTGTGACGAATACAAATAACTAAATACAATACCTTTCTCCAAAAAACCACCTCGAATCAACAACATGTAAGAATTCTATAAAATAAACAAGGTAGGATGAAAATGAAATAAATTCACGATCTAAAGAACAATATGTAAGAAATTCAGGTTAAGCTCATGGTAAAACCGAAGGTTGAACCAATTTCTTTTGTGCGCTTAGTTCTGGTTTCTGTAGGAGTGTGGCGACGGCTTTAATTAGATAGATAGTCCAAATAGAATGAAGTGTGAAATGTTTTAGAAAGTCGCCTTTCTTTACGGTTAGAATTTTCTTCGAACACTTGTAAAAGCTTATTTCCATCTACATATATTAACATTATTATTAAGCAAAATTAGTAACATTTGTTACGTCATTATTGTTTTATAATATTATTTTGTTATTATTAAATTATTATTATATTGTATTATTATATTAATAAATGGATTTACTAATTGACTCCTACGCAAATTACCATAACATACATAAAATACTAATCTGGCAATATGATATACCGGTTCTTCGGTTAAAAACACTTATAACTTGTTTATTTCAAAACAAAAATATTCCTATTAGAAATTATTAATAATGGAACTGAGGTAGATTTGTGGTGATAGGTATTAAGCTTAATTATTTGTATTCGTTGTAGATTGATGTTGGTTGAGTACAGTTGTGGATAGGGGCACACAGGATATCTATTTCTTCCTAGTATTAGACACCTCGAATGTGAACACCTATTCCTTTCAAGAAATTGAACTCACAGCTTTTAGGTCTTATGGCGAACGCTTAGCCATCTACATAACTGTGTCGGCGTCTAATAGTAGAATACTCAATTCAATCAATTTGTGATATAGCACCACGATCATCCACTGCTATCAGTGATAACCGTCTTGTTCTCAATATGTCTCGACCTTACCAGTTACGGCTTCTTACAAATTGATGAATGTCAATGAACTCCAGTTGAGTAAGTGGTTAATTGTTTAGGTGAGGGGGCACTGACTGATGTTCCATTCTAGGCGTATACATCCTAAAAGCATCAAAACTATCGTATAATCGTTGACTCGAAACATGTATGTAATAGGCGTTTCACACATATACAGATAAGTTAATTACGATGATTTAGACGAGAATGTATTGGGAACCAATTAAGAAGCGAAAAGTACCGGAAACCAAACAGGTAGACAAAAGTCAAGTAAATTCAACTTTATGTTAAACATATATACTAATATATTAATGTACAATATAGTAGTTGCTATACTCAGGGATAATTGCAACTTCTACAAGCGTTCGCAGTAAGACCTGAAGGCCTTCTCTTCGATTCTCTGACAAAGACGTCCTGTACTAAGACAAAAGAAATATCCACTACTTCCTGATACCCAATTAACATCAATCCGTAACTAACATGAACAATTAAACATAGTATTAATTGTAGTATATAAAGTAAGTCTAAGAATTGAACACATAACAATTCTGTATTTCAGATGTATTCATAGCTCTCTTAATTGTACAAGGAATTACCTGAATACCACATAATTTCATGAAACTTTGTTTTACATTCATTAGTAAGCAAAAATATAAACTGACTTCAAATTTCCTGAGTAAACACCAATCAAATTTAATTCGTGCTAATGAGGATATATTTTTGTGACGTGGCTAAAGAAGATGAAAAGTGGATTTTAGCTGAAAAAAGGAATTCAACGTGACCATAGTGTTCTATATAAGACTAGTAAGCTGAATATCACTACATTAGAATTTTCAAGATTACAATTAAACTCTAAATCCGCCTATTCGTACCAAACCTTATTACGTTCGTCGTAAAGCAAGGAAGCCCAAACTCAAATAGGATGAGTTTGATTCTAGTAGGGACATCATCTCTAAATGACAGTCCTGAATGGGACTAGACGCTTCTCTTAAATTTTACTTGGTAGCCAGACTTCGATTCAACGAATAAGAAAGTTTAGTTATGAAGTGCCGTTCACCTAAAGAAGATTGATTATCTCTGAGAACTGTACATTAGAACATTATTTCAATTATTATAACTGTGGATAATGTAATCATTTCATTTCTATAACTGTTACGTTCCACCCACCTGGTTATCCCGTTTAGTGTATTTACTCTTAGTATATTACTTATTACTATGAACTACAGTTACTTATTTGTGTTCAAGTTGTCCCCATTCACTATCACTATTTCCTTTGTTCTGCATCAATGTTAAGTTCTTGTTTGCTTTACCGTATGGTGTGACTTTGTGTATATATAAAGGTACGATTAAAATTCAAAACGTTGTTTTTCGGTTCCCGATTCTGGTTGTTCTATTTTCGGCCTGGGGGGGGAGGTGAATGTGCATAGGGCAGTCGCGTATTATCAACTAGGCACACCTCATTGACTTTCGCTACAACCAACCAGAATTTTCGTTGCGTCATATCAGTTGGCGACATAACATGCATATATTTGTTCAGGCTACATTTTCAACATTTACTAAAACTAGAACGATCAATTGGAAAATTGACAGATAGGAAATTAAACAAGTAATAAATGATATTCTAATAAACATTTTGCCAACTCAGCTTTCCTCACGTTTAAACGTATTGAGATTTATAAGCTATAAATTTATATCGAAGTACTTTTTTCGTTTCTTCATTGCCTTCATATATTTTTTTTAGATTTGTAATAGTTCATCATGAAAGAAGATTCCGATCAATTACTTTAGCCAAACGTTTACTAAGAAGTAGTTAAAAATTGTAAGGGATAAATTTTGATCAAAATACATTATCATAGATGACAACAAAATGTTATGATCAGAAATAGTACATAATGATGTATTATTATGTAATGAAGTTTACGATTACGTAGAGAGTGGTATAAACACACAATTAAGAATGTGTTCGAGTGGTATGTGTAGCTTAAGAAGAAGCACATTCAAACTAATGCTTCGTAAATATGAATTTGAAGATTCAGGTATTAGTAAAGAGGAAAGATTGACAATGAAGAATAAGAGGATTTCACCCATGTTTCGTAAATAACTATCTACAATTAGAAAGCACTGAATAACAAAGAAAATATCATATGAGTAATAAAATGATGCTACAGAAATTTCAGTTGGCTCTGTTATCGCGTTAGACAATCGACAATATGAGCTCATAATATGGACAGAAGTGCAAATATTGCCACAAAACGAGGTTGAATGCATCAACCAAATGACAATATCATTCAAACATTTGAATTCTTCATTATTTCACTAATGAAGTATGTAATAATTATTGGAATGAACAATGTGAGTTTAATATTGGAAGAATAGAAATTATTCATGTGTCATCTGTATAGCGTGGAGAAATGTATTTGGTGGATTGATTGTGGTGAAACATCGTGGATGTTTGATGATGAAATTGTAGGTTGACTGATGCTGAGTGTGAATTTAGAACGAAACACTTTTGATATTGAAGCAAAATTATGAGTAATATTAGATTCGAAAAATGAAGTGGATTAACCAATGTAAAATATAATTTATCCGCTACCCTGTAGTAATGACTTACGTTCAATCTAGCTCTTGTACTCATTTGGGGTTAGTGGATATAATTTTGTAGTGTATCGTATAATCGATTCCCTAAATACATGGTGTAAATTGACACTGAACAGATCTAGACGTATTTATTATTATTGGTACTAGGAAATGTTTCTCTAAATAAGATATGAATTCGTATAACCAACCGGAAAAAATGATTGATTGCAATAATATCAGTAAAACTGATACCGATAATAACGTTTGCAGACAGTCAATATCTAACTCGACCTATTCATTTACTATTGTAGTAGCATCAATTCAAGTCACTGTTTAATGTTCATAACGTTTTAATGAATAATGTCTGTACTGTACTGTACTGTATTGTTGTTTAACAATAGAATTTATTGAAAATTTCGAATTAATATACTTAGCTTTTTTTTATGTGTAACATCACTTTAATTCTACGCAGATGTTGAATGTTTCATGTATATGAAGTTTAATGTTTATTTCGAAATTCCTACTAGTTAAATTTATTTGTTATCGCAGTGAGAATTATATCAGTTAATTATACTCAATTCTAGCTCGTTTATAACAAATTTCGAACTATTGTATATAACTTACGGTTGTTGACATTGAAGCCTGCTATTGATCACTCACTTCGCGTCTTGAGCAGATTGCTTCGAAAAAACTTAAACATTATCAATTCAAATAAAGGTGAGTCTAGATAATAATTAGTTCTAAATTAAGTGAGATGAACTTCCTGGATTCTACTTCCTAGTCATAATCTAAGTGCATAGACCACTTAAACATTACATAACAAAGTTATTTGTTGTGTTAATTTATAATAATTGTAGACAACTGTAATGATTTATCTTTCCAAATTATATTTCTGTATATAATTACATATTTATTAGTAATAAATGAAGCTGATGTTACAAAGTAATTTGGGTTAAACACTAAAAGCAAAAAAAACAAAAATCTGTTCATCTTTGGCATACAACTATCCATCAGTGCGCATCCACTATCCCACAAATTAACTAAACCCAAGACTTCCAAGTTTTGCTAAAAACATTAAACTACTGCTCCACAGAGCTGGCGTTTTGATACTAATACCTTTAACTTCTGTTACTTTGTGATGTACATTTCGATGTTTCATCCACTGCTATCACTGGGTAATTGCTTCACACCTAACAACGTTGGAATCCAAAATTTTCATCGTTAAGTTAGCTACTAGTGTGTAAATATTGACTGAAATCGGGTGTTATGGAAATTGATGAACTAAAGCAGTTAGCCATCAATCGGTGAATTCCAGCTATATTTTTTTCCGAAGTAAGATAATTAGAAATATCAATCAGTGGGTGGCTTGGAGTTTAAGCATTTACTCCTAAGTCTGAAGTCTTTTGCTCTATTTTTTACTGTACATTGTTGAGGACCTCCCCCCATACTAGGGTGGAGAATTTATCCAGTTATTTTGATTTTCAGTACCTATCTAATTGAGGTCAGCAAGTGATATTGACTTCAAATTCAACAGTCAACAAATTACCTGGTCACAACAATAAAAATCACCAATCAGAACATGAATGCGAAACACTATGTAATAATTTAAAGTACTTCTAAGAAGATTGTAAAGCATTAAAGTTACTTCAAAACGTATGCACGAACAACGTTGGATTTTTTTAGCTCTACCAAAATATGCTATCATAATTATGTGCCTATATGAAGAGTAGATTAGTTAAGTCAGTTTGTGGATTAATATCAATAATATGGTCAATTACATGAATAATTACAACTAGTCAATAAATAAATAATACTGGTAATAGTAAATAACGGTGATGTATTTGCAACATGATAATAAGAACATATATTTTAACGCTGAAGATAAACCAAAGGGACGAAGTAGACAAACAAATAAACATGTAACACAAGTCATTATATATTACATAATACATATATCTAATTCGTTTATATGTACCAGTAATAAAACAGTTATGAAAAAACTAAAATGAAAAGATGTCATATGTTGTCACAGCTATTAGCTTGGTCTGTGTATTTAATGCATATAAGAGGTAATATGATAATGGATTCAAATGAGAGATTAAAGAACTAAAAACTTCATAGAGTTTGTAGTATTGTAGATAACTTAATAAATAGTTTTGTGTTCAATTTTGAAATGACATCCTTAATTCATGCTGAGAGATGAAATAAGTATGTAACAACTATCATCAGCAAAAAGATCAGATATTAAAAAATAAAGTCTCTAACGAATATTTGGAAATTTTTAGCTTTATCGTAATAAAGCAAAAACAATCTATTTTCCATAACAATTCTGTCATAATGAGTCAAAGAAGAGTGGTATCATTTGGAAAACTTTTGTACGTAATGAGGTGGATTTATGGTGACAGGCATTAAGTTTAGTTGTTTGCATAGCTTCGTAGATTGATATTGGTAGGGGACTACTGCAAAACCAATGGGCACTGGACGATTGTTTTGTCGTAATGTCGAACACCTTGGCAGTGTACATGTTTGATTTCTATAGGGAATCAAACTAAGGTCTTCTGATCTCGAAGCTAACGCTTAAACATCTGCACTACTTGGTCGTCGCCAACTGATAAAATCCCCACTTCGAATCTAAAAACCTTGGGTCTGATCCCGTTAAAAAATTGATAGTGTTTCTTGCTGTAGAGTCCCTTACTGGGATGAAACTGCTGTCTAGTACTCCTCAGTTTTCAGTGGTCTCCAACTAACACCAATATATAACTCATACAAGCTATTAAGTTTATATATATTTTTACAAACATGTCTTATTGATACATTAAATATGCGTCTTTTATCAATCATAAACATTCTTATATGTCATCATTTGGCAAGGTAGACATTCTAGATAATAACAGAAACTTTCATCGATCCCTATAACAAATCAACGGTAATATACAAGTGCGTTCTAATACCAATGCGCCCATAGCACAAGTGTGACTATCTAGACTCAGTAGTCTAGTGGTGGTCGCAAACTACTTCAATGAATGAAATTTGAATACAATAGGATTTTAACTCAAACAGTTACATTAAGCACCTTATAGAACTTACGAAAAATATGCTTTCTACAATGGTTACAATCACGATCAAAGGTGTTTACCCTGAGTTTATATACCTTCGTTTATATACTCCTTTTTTGACGAAACGGTAAAGTTAAAATTACATAATATAAACCGTCACTGTTCTATACCTTCTGTTAATCAAAAATATCATTTATGTTGTTCCTATTTGATTCTTTTAATTAAATAAACAACTGAAAAAGTGATATGGGACTGTTTTTATTTTCGCGTCGATGATTTTATGGGTTGTGTCTGGGCTCTGTAGAGCTTAATGAAGAAAGTAGTAGTGTGACTTTAAATGAGCGGTGTTTGAATCCCCGTGTCAATACTTAGATGCAGGTATATCAGATTAGTAAGTCTCAAATAGGATTTAAAAGGACTTCTTGATTTACCCCTGCCAGCCACTATCTACCCTTAATCAAACTTTAAAAAATTGGGTTTTACATAGAATTTCATGCAGAGGAGACTTTCTAAAGTCTTCATCATTAATATATTATTCCTTTTCTGATTAAACTGCATATTCGCCTGTCGATCGTTTGGTGATTGAAGATTGATTCTGAAATATTCAACTTGAACATCAAGTTAAATATAGATTATAATGAAAACCGATTGCAATTGCATATTAACTACTGTGATATTTGGATATTTCCTAGTTAGTTTTAGCCTACTCAGTGTTAAAGATAAGTGCTCTAATGATGAGTATGAAGCTATGACAAAACGTCATTTAGTATTCCGTAACATTTGTATTCATAAAAATGAATTACATCAAGTTGAATCATTCTGTTGAATCCCATTCAGAATAATAAGATCTGTGCTTTACTACACAGTGACTGGGTTTAAAATAAATCCCTGGCTTTGAAGTAAAAGAAGTATAGTAGTTGTGAGATAAATATCATCATTAGTATTGGAAGATCATCGTGTAATATTGTGAACTAAAAGCTGTATAAATGTCGCAAACATTGTTGTCCTCAGTTAAATCATGTATGTAGATTTCACTTTTGAAGAGTTCTAAACAATGTAAATACAAAAATCCCGTCCATGTATATTCACTAATAATTCGTTGACTGGTGTTATCATTAATAACTTTATGCAAATATTTCATAGGTTTACATTGATTGACCACTTAGTAGTGACCAAAGTCATGTTTATCTAGTCCTTTGTCATGTTGATTTAACTCTGTTTATCTAATTGTTATTTAGCCGTAAGTTTTAATGGCTCTACAACGTGGTCACCATATTCGGGTAGAAGATAGTTTGAGGTAATCTATAGGTTATCTGTCTGAATTAGTTAATTAAGGATTATTTGGGAAAGAAAGTTCTTCTAACAAAGATGACAAATAGGACTTATCGTTTCATTCAATAATATCCCACAATTAACTATTTAATTACGTTTGACTTGGCTGAAATCTATCTAGTGTTTTGACGATTACTAAAGCTATACTTTTACGAGCAAGGTTTTGAAATAGTTTATATGTTTTGTATACATAAGTTTCAAAAACTCTAAATTAATAAAAACAATATATGTAAATAACTTATGTATCTTTAGATTTTGGTTACTTTCTCGTAAGTAATAGATCAATTGTGTTCTCATCAATATAACATTATACAGGTTATATTCTGAAATTGTTAACTTTTTTAATCTGTCAATTAAACTATCGTTGAGTATCAGCTTTTAACAACAGTCAAGTCAAGTCGCTTATAACTTGTGTTTATTACATATTCAGTTCTTCATTCGAAAATACGTGAATTTTGCATATTGAAGTGTTTTTATCATCATCTGTACTGTTAATGTAATAATACAGGATAGAAATTGAAACAGATTCTACTTAAATAAACATATGCAAACGTTCTATGTGAATGTGTGAGAGATTAACCTTATATTTGTGAAACAAAAAGTAAAAATTAATTTGACTATTAGTCACTCATATTCGTTAATTTCAGCTTGGTGCCAAGATATTCCTGAAATTCTGGTGAATAGTCTTGACTGTTAGGGTCAAAACATACCGGGAGCGGTTTAATTAATACTAAACTTTGTCTCATTGTCTTCATATATCACAAGTAGGAAATTTATCACTGAACGATGATGCCGAATCCTTCGTCGTGAGAAATGAAGGTCATGTGGGTTCGTGGATAAACATCTGTCCCACGCTTCACTGGTTATCATTGATATACAACATAGATAAATATGTAGTGTACTATTCGATATATGACTTAGATAAGAGTTATAAATAAATTACACCTTTTATACTATAAATATTGAGTATAATTGTTGATTGAACAATATTAATAATAAGTTTTCAGGCCACTCCCCCCCCTTTCAATTTCTCTAGGCTACCTCGTTTCTCAATTCGTCCAATGAGAACTTAACAGTACTTGAATTTCAATCACTGGTTTCAGAAGGGTACGCAAATAAATCGCTACTAAAAAATATTACCTCTTTTCCTAATGACAAACAGTATAATCACGAGGGCAATATCATGAAATTCGATTTTAATGTAGTTATGTCTACTGAGGATTTATTCCGAAACAATATTAGTGTTGGTTAGCAAAAGAAAATCGTTAATGACAAAATGACTATTGTGTGTAATAGTAACTCCAATAAATTTATAGATCGGTTGAAAAAAATAATCGTAATTAATTCAATTATTAAATCTAAGCTGAATAAGAACCAAAGCAAATGTTTAGTCCGAGATTATATAATGCTTTATTGGCTGAATTTGTCACAGATTGATGTTGGTTAAATACTATTGAAAATCAGAGAGCACTTCACAAAAGTTTTATCCTTTTATGA
Organism: Schistosoma mekongi; assembly: GCA_034768735.1. Lineage (NCBI taxonomy): Eukaryota > Metazoa > Platyhelminthes > Trematoda > Strigeidida > Schistosomatidae > Schistosoma > Schistosoma mekongi. The sequence goes on from CM068305.1 coordinate 21,911,960, forward strand.
GACTCTATCCTCAACTTTTTGGGGAAAAATCTAGGATGCTAGCTTCTGAGTAGTCCCATACCGAGACAAAGCCAGTGCCCAGTACTCTCTGATTTTCAGTGACATCCCACCGACATTAATCTTTTACAAAGTATTCAACTAAAACTTAGGCGAAATCACCACAATGCCATCTGTATTTGATTGTGTAATTTTCAACTAATCCTATCTCAGTAATAGGTTCTTGACAGTTAAGAAAATTCCTACTCATCAAAAAAATTCATTTCCACTTCAACATATCACTAGAATTATAAATATTCATAAAACCGATATGTTGTGTACTAAATGTCAACGCGGAACGTATCTACATTTGAAAATTACATTTGTCCAGAATAATATATTTATGCCTATATTAAAATAATACTTTAAATAATCATTGAGACTAAGACTACATAAATAAAACTCTAAATTCAGAGAACATGGGGTAACCAAATGTTCCACTAGAGCTACATAAATCTTTAGTGTTTAAAGTAAATTTAGCATAAAAAACATTTTCATTAAGTAAAAGTAAATTAAGCTTACCTCCAACTAATAACTATAAAACAAATAAAAACTTTCATTAATTCAAGGAATTACTGATATTTATTATGTTAAGCGAATGATAACTTGTTATGATGCAACGAAATTTTGGTTGGGTTATCGAATGCCACTAAAGTGTTCCTAGTTCAAAAATGCGCGTCTGCCCTATGTCCACTCACTCCCAAGCCGAAGATAGAAGAACTAACGAGACACTAGCAGAATCGGAAGCGAAATCGGAAACGTATTGTATTTTAATCATGTCTTTATATATACACAAAGTCACACCATACGGTAAACCAAACAAGAATCTAACATTGATGCAGAACAAAGGAAATAGTGATAGTGAATGGGGACAACTTGAACACAAATAAGTAACTGTAGTTCATAGTAATAAATAATATACTAAGAGTAAATACACTAAACGGGATAACCAGATGGGTGGAACGTAACAGTTATAGAAATGAAATGATTACATTATCCACAGTTATAATAATTGAAATAATGTTCTAATGTACAGTTCGCAGAGATAATCAATCTCCATTAGGTGATCAGCATATCGATGCATCTGTGTAGTCTAGATCTTAATTCATGATGTATTTTTTATAGATGAATTAGATAGTGTATGATTTAATGTTGAATGATTTATTACTTTCACAATGAAGTTATTTCGTTGATATGTATATTTTTGTTTAGTATTTATACTAAGTGTATCATTCAAAAATCACTTCAGACAAGTACATAAAATGAAGAAGTTAAAGGTTGGTTTATTAAGTATCAATAAATAAATCAAGTGAATTAGGCAGTAAAGTTATTACTCGTTCAAAACACATAAGACATTCTAATGTAAGCCAATATGATTTAAATGTAAACTCATTCGTTTTTAGGGAATTGTACTGTACATTTATTTTCGACATAATAAAACCACTAAGACGACTCTATTTTGAATGTGTTGAATATGTAGGCCATAAACAATAAGATTGTATGTGCTTTAAGATGAAGAAGGAGGTAAGGGTTGTGCTTGATTAGTTTTAAGTCTATTCTCAGTATAGGGTTATGACAAATAAAAAGCCATTATTAACAATTGTGTTTTAAATTGCTGCTTATCATAGTACGGTATTTTGGACCAACTTATACAAATGACTGTAAACTTGGTTTGCTTACTGATTAAATGAAACTGAATACTCCAATGTGAAAAAAATAGCTGTTCATATTTACGGCTTTTCAGTGCTTATGTAGATAATATCTAACTTTGAAGAAATCCAGAATAAGCCTGGAGATAAACTATTAATCGAATTCGCCCAATATCACTTTGCACTTTATACTCATGAACATGACTTTACCGCATACTACAAATAAATCATACTATAACTTGATATTTTGTGAATGCCATGCCTCAAACTACTCTTTTTTTAAAAGGTAACACATGAATTATCATTCACATCTATCAAAATAATCGGGTCTGTAAAGTCATCAGGCTTAAGTTTTCTTCAAATCTATGTTAAAAGTAAAACTTCCTCATTTTGTTAATTTGTAAACATTGATATCATTAAATAATTGCCTAATACATCTTCCTTCCAAAGTATATTTTAACATTTGAAAAACTTATATTATAAAACATACATACTATAACTGATTAATCCCATCACTATCATAATCATATCACAGACTTCTCTAATCTTAGTATATGTCAGTTATTGTTTTGTATCTACTGTTTTGTAAAGTGTAATGTGACTGGTATCGCCTCACTTCAATTTTTATCTACTATTACATCAAATGCTTGATATTTTGTTACTTCTACTAACGAAACATTAGTTTAACTGTATTATATCAAGTTCAACAACATAGACTATTCTACAACATTCGCTATCCCTTATCTCTGTTGCTGATAATGTAAACGTATGCTTCCCTGGATTCAATACCAAACACAGATATGCGTTTATAGAACTGATCCGAATGACAAATTTTCAAATAATGTACTATTATGTGTAACTATAAATTTTGCCAATAAATTATGCTTCTCACATTTGACAGTTATGAATTATACTTTCCCTATTAAAAACCTGACCTTACTTGTTAATTGGTGAAAGTTCTACAGTTAAGTAATTTGGAAGTGCAAACGTATAAACTCTCCTCTTCTTACTTCAAACATTCATTTATTACTTTTATATCTAACAAGTGTAACCCTCTATCAATAGCAGTGATTGCTATATTTATTCAAAAAGTAGAAATAAATTAAAATCACAATTCAAATGCTACAATATTCCTTTAGTGTTGCAACTTTCATTCTAAACATGCAACATAGAATGAAATAGGTCAACAGAAGTTAAATGACTGCCTTAGAATATTGGCATATTCTTTAAATGTTTATTTATCGTTAAATAAGCTATCCCATTGTCCTACATTTTGAAAAATTAATTTTTTATCGAAACTGAAATAAATAACTAAACAAGATATGCTATGCATACTCTCTTAGAATGAATTTCATCGTAACTTAGTTTACAAATATTTAATAATAGAGTCTTATATCGTTATCAGATACTGTAAACGTTTTTGCTTTCTGACTATGTCGAAGTTCATTGTTCTAAAAACGACGTAAATATATTTGGAAGACGAAAAGGAGGCTTTTTGCTTATACACATGAATATAGTGTGTACATGTAATCTACAATTAAACTAAATTTATTCTTCTTGCAGACTGAAACTCTTCAGTTGGTTGATCTAAGTCTCCTTAATTGAAAAATCACCATCCAAGTACTATACTTTCAATGGCTGCTTTCAGATAAACAGTTATTTCTCGCGATGAACAGGCCAAACAACTATTATTCAGTGAGAAGATCAATAAAAACAGAGACTCACCTATTGTTAACCAAATTTCTCCGCAAATATGAGTGTTGTTGAAATTTGTGAGAGCCAATGTAGAACGACCAGTCTGCCACGCTGTAGGCTCAAAACTTCCGACACTACAGATTTATCCGCTCACAAAAATGTCACATTACTGGATATCGAACTCGGACGACGCGTGACTTGTTTCAAGTTATGCGAAACATAAATTTCATAAAGACGTGATGATAGTGTATGTAGGTAAATAAGATCTGATGAATAACCAAACCAAATATTTATCTTGTAGTGCTTCTCTATAATACGTTATTCATACTGTGTCATTTTGTAAACCTCATTCTGGAATAAAAATTCTAGTTTCTGGATTTGAATTATAAGACTTACTAATATATGGTAGCTTTCTTCATGTAGTTTATTAAGTATTGTTTTACTTCATTAATCACATTAGCTCTGTGTATTTATGTACACTTCTATCATAGTTACTGTCTCGCGGCATTTGAAAGGGAACTGAAAATAAGCAATTGTTGTTTTAATTTCTATGTATTATAAATTAACTTTAAAGTCTCCAAACGAATATTATCCAGTAGCCAAACAGAAATCTCGTTTTGTAACACTAAAAATTCTTTGTAATTGGGTTTTATGAAGATTGTTGACTGCCAATTTGATATCACGTATTAATCTCAATTAAAAAACGATGATCACCCGGAAGCGCTGGGTATCTGTTTAGTCCTAGTGTGGAACTCTTTGGCAGTTAGCAACCACGACTCCGTAGGGGACAAAATCCAAAACCCTCTGGCTACTTGGCACACGCTTTACCACTAGACCACTAAGATGGCTCCCAACGGTTGATATTTCTAATTCAGTCAGTCCATGATACGTTGACTGAGAATCATTTCTAAAAAAAAGAATATTCTGTTATCCCTAGGTGACAGTGAAATTCAGAATATAAGTCAACATATCCGTTTATAAAATATTAAATTCTCTTGGTTGCACAAGAGTTGAATTACCACGACGAGCTATATATGTTTTATAGTAGTGTTAAACACCAAAGAAATATGTTTACTTGACAGGAGTAATATGTTGGCTGAGATAAATGATGATAGATTAATTAAATAACTAACTTTTCTTTGTCTAGTAGCAGATGGCGCCTAAATAAAAACTAGGTACCGGCAGAATTCGCTGAATTTGTAAATCCAATCACGAGTAAATGTTATCCTTACAATTAGAGGGGAAGGTTGTGGAGATAGATAACTGTCAATTTTGATATCACGAATTGATCTGAATCAGACAACCATTGATCACCTGGAAGCACTAGACAGCTGTTTCGTCCTAGTATGGGACTTCTCAGCAAAGCGCATCCACGATACGATCGTGGATCGAACCCAGGACCCTCTGGCTCCTCGGCGAATGCTTTGCCATCGGAACACTGAGTCGGTTCCTAACGGTTGATATTCCCAATCCAGTCAATTCGCGATACTTTGCGCGACCTGGAAACTACAAAACGAACTCGTATTTTTTGATTATATCTTCACATACTCAACTAGCTTATTAACCTACCTTTTTTCAAACAGTTTACTTCATCATTATGTAAATAAGTGCTAAAAAATATATATTTGTCAAAAACTGTGTATCTTAGACATAAACTGTGAAGAATCCATAGCTACTGTATATTATCCATTGTTAGTTACATCTTTATGAACTACAAGAAACAAACTTCATTTGACCAACGAATAAGTATATGACAGTTTAAGTTTTCCTCAAACCCGTATGACTTCATAACCGTATGTATTTATAATTTGCTAAAGTTTATATTTTCTTTTTCAGATTGAGTACTATAACTGGCCAGTATGTGATAACATTTTTACGCCTTTAACAAATATTTTAATATAACCTTTTGATTAAAAGCTCACATCGATGAAACTAGGTGACTTGATCTTTTCAGATGACCTAGCTCTCCTATCACACAAACAGCATCAAATACAGATGAAGACAAACAATATAACAGCAGCCTCTGCAGCAGTAGGTCTTAACGTACATAAGGAAAAGCAAGATCCGTCGATACATAACAACGAACACTAACCCAATTTAACTTGACGCGGAAATTCTAGAAGATGTAGAAACCTTTACTTACTTCAGCAGCATCATCGACAAACAAAGAGGGTCTGACTTGGATGTGAAAGCCAGGGTTGTAAGGCAAGAGCAGCATTTCTACAACTGAAAAACGTCTGGAACTCAAACCAACTGTCAGTCAACATTAAAGCTGAAACTTTTATTGAGAACTATGAAAAGCATCCTTCAGAGGATACAATAATTTATAAACAACTGTCTGTGTAGGATTCGTTGGCCCAATACCATCAACAACATTCTGTTGTAGCAGAGAACAAATCAACTTCCAGCTGAGGAAGAAATAAGGAAAAGACGCTGGAGGTGGATTGGACGCACATTAAGGAAACCATCAAACTGTGTCACAAGACATGCACTAACTTGGAATCCTAATCGCCAAAGAAAGAGAGGAAGACCCAGGAATACATTGCGTCAGGAATTGGAAACAGACATGAAGAGAATAAAGAGTATTTGGGAAGAGCTGGGAAGAAAAACTTAGGATAGTGGTGATTGGAGAATGCTGGTGGGTGGCCTATGCTCCACATGACGTAACAGGCATTGATTGACTGGTTGATTTTAATTAAAAGTTGCCAGCATTTTTAGGTTGTGGATTCCAATAAAATTTATGAAGCATGTCTCGTCTGGCAATAATCTGAAATTTTGTAGTTTAACCAACCACTAATTTACTAATCTCATTGTCAGTTCTGAAATAGTGTCTGTAAATTGTTTCCAAAGGAAGTTTATCCCAAGGCATTACAACATTATAGTACTCAACAAAACACCAACAACAATAACAAAAATGATTGCATTGACAGAACCCAATTGTGAATACATAAACAAATTGAAAATTTAAAGAGGCAGTTTGTTAATCAACAACAATTAAATGAATTACTTTCTAACAAATGACGTTTAATTAACATATTTCATATTTAGAAAATACCGCTCTTCATTTAAATGATTTCTCGCTTATAAATATTTATGCTTCCGGTAATGTGATAAATTAATCATTCATCTGAATATTTGAATAAATTTATTTTGTTTTGAAGAATATTTTTAATACAAGAAATAGCAAGTGGAATCCAGGAAGAGCGTTTCATTCTATTTGGGACTCGTCAGATGTAAGTACCTGCATCCTAGTGTTGACGTTTACACCAGAATCCGAACTCAGTTCGTCCCGTACGAAACGCCACTGCGTCCACCACTAGGCTACTGACAGCCACACTCGTGCAACGGGCACGTATATGTAATTGGAATTCATTTGCATCCTTCCATTGATTTGTCATAGACTGAAATTAATTAATCTCAGTTGAGGAGTTTCAAATAGGACGAAATGTGCGTCCAGGATCCCACTTGTAAGTCACAATCCAAATCAAACAATACTTGTGAACTATTACTATATTAAAGCAATCTTTTAAGGATGCACACATAGCAACAAAGACTGCTAAATCTCAGTCCATGACAAATCAACGGAAAGATCCAAATACATCCTAATTATATAAAGAATGACAGTTGTATGTTCTTTATTTCGCTACACATTTGTATCTCATCAACACAGTTTAACAATAGCTCCATGATGACAGGTTCTTTCACATGAATGATTACCTAATGAAAGTGTATCCAGTTCAATAGCTAATTAGATAATAAATTAATATTTTACTGAAGTTAACATGAAGTCAGATGTAAGTAAATCTTAATGATTGTTGATATTAATCTACTCTAGTAAGTACTTTCAGGAAATATATTGTATATCAAAACTGTAAATTTCAATGCTCACGCAACAATTGTTTGTTCAGCTCAACAAAATCTGTCAAGAGAACGACAAGTACAATGATAACACGTTAGCTAATATTCATTGAAATTACAGGCATATATTGTTAGTAGGAAATCATCAATCAGTAAAAGAAGATATACTTATCGATCAGTGTTCATTATTGCATAAAAAAATCCCTGAATACTACATTGTCTGAATACAGGAGGCAAGTAGTCGTTGAATCGTAAGTGTCTTTAGAGATATAAGTCCAATCAGAATAGTATTTCAACAGAAACTTACTAGTAGCAGTATGTTTTCGTCTTTTGTCAACTGTTAAACTCCTTCCCATAAGCAAAGAGGAACCATTACTATCTGTGTTAAATAAATTCATTCAGTTATTTATGTTACCATGGATTTACTCTTTTAATTTTAATAATTTAATTAAATGCTTTATTTTATAGATTTTATTATATACTTATACCATATATATTTTAAACACTTTCATTATGTACTGTTAAAGAATTCCTATTTCTCACAAGAATACATGCAGCTCTTATTGATGAGAATCAAACTACACAAAGCCTAGGTCTAGATTCACTTGTCGACCAACTAAAATTAACAATACAGTTCACATGAAGTCAAATCCATCAGACTTGTACTCAACTTACAACTTGATTTTAAGAATTCAATCTATATTAAGAACTTTACAAACGTGAAATTCGTTAATACTCGGTGGTTAGTCAATGTAATTTAAAAATTAGGCAGCATTGGATAGCTGTTTTCCTATATATTATAAAGACTCAATAGTTATAATTCAAGAATTTTTGGTCTCGTCATTAGCATACCACTTCACATATAGTCTGTTTCCCGTGGTATCAGGATCTGTTACTTTTAAGTTGCGTCTACTAAACATTTGGTAACTATGATATATGTATTACTAAAATTGCAAGCTTTTTATATACTCATTACCGACAGTCATATCGGTTTTCCTACTCGAGTTATTAATACTATATATCTATTATCCCACTTTCTGTACACAACTCCCTTAGTTCACTCTTTAATGTATTTTGCATTTCCGAATATTGATTGGTACAATATGTGATATTTGAAAGCCCTTGATCTTATTTGGTAAACGATTTGGTATTGTCTCCAAATTTCTGGTGTTGTTCCCTCTTTGTCTACCTTTATGAAAGCTTATGGTCATGCTCGTGTAGCTTCTCAATTAATCAGCGTCCTCGTATTCAGGTCGTAGTTATGGTATAAGTCCTATAAGTTCTCTTAGACTCAAGGTCAGCATTTACCAATCACAATCGACTCGTTTCTTACACATAGCCATGGTCATTTTAGGATTCTACAATTATGAATTTAAATGAATGTCAAAGTTGTATAATCAAACATGAGGTGAATATATAGGAGTAAGATGTCAATTTCGATATCACGAATTGATCTGAATCAGAGAACCATTGATCACCTGGAAGCACTGGACAGCTGCTACGCCCTAGTATGAGACTCATAAGCAGTGCGCATCTACGACCTTACCGGGGATCGAACCCATGACCTTCTGGCTCCCCTGCGAATGATTTACTATTGAACAGCTGAGTCGGCTCCTAACTTTCATAAAACATAGGATGTTAATACAAAATTTTAAAAAGAATATAACTATTAGTTAGTTGTAGATTAAATGAGTCTACAATACATTTTATACTAATTATTTCAAATTTTACAAAATGGAAACAAACTTACTTTTTGAACAGATTATTTTGAAATTGTTTAACTAGTGATTATGGCAATCGGATTAATATATTCATTACTTCGCTGAATTACCAATATAACAATATAGTATATTCTTAAATTAATTGCATACCAACATATGGGCAAGTTTGAGTTGTTAGCAAAGGTAAGCCTACTCAAATCGGTAACTTGTTCATTTGAACGCTAATTTCAATGTCGTTAGGAACTGTAATGGATAAGGATGTTGATGAAATGTATAATCATAGGTGAAAGCATACGAGTTTTCTAATTATTGGAGTCGGAAGTAGTTTTTTCAGTATACAACTTGCCTGTAAATAATTAATGTAAAGAAACTAAAACTTACATAGAGTTACTTCATTATGAGAGATATTCAGTCGTCTGTTTTTCACTCGATGAAATATAATTCATCAGCAAGAAAACCAAGATATCACATTCACACAGAGTAAGATCAGATAGTGTAACATAAAAAAATCCATTTCATGATTTATAAATAATCATCAACAATTAGAGAGCACTGCATAACAAAGAAAATATCATATGAGTAATAAAATGATGCTACAGAAATTTCAGTTGGCTCTGTTATCGCGTTAGACAATCGACAATATGAGCTCATAATATGGACAGAAGTGCAAATATTGCCACAAAACGAGGTTGAATGCGTCAACCAAATGACAATATCATTCAAACATTTGAATTCTTCATTATTTCACTAATGAAGTATGTAATAATTATTGGAATGAACAATGTGAGTTTAATATTGGAAGAATGGAAATTATTAATGTCTCATCCTTATGGTGCGGAACAATGTGTTCGGTGGATAGATTGTGGATTTTAGAAGATGAAATTGTAGGTTGACTGATGTTGAGTGTGAATTTAGAACGAAACACTTTTGATATTGAAACAAAGTTATAAATAACGTGAGATTTGGAAATCAAAATGAATTTGAGGATGTAAAAATCAATGTATTCGCTGCCTTGTAGCAATACGAAATTTGATTTGAGACGTTGGAAGCATAAAGGATCAAATTCTACTTTGACAGATTTCCTTTTGTAATGTACTGCGTAATCACTGGCAAGAATATTTAGTGTAAATTAGCGCTAGACTATAACAAAATACTTTTTCCATCAGTTTGTCCCCCACAATGTCATTATAGGAACGTTTAATAAATTTTTTAATTTCTAACATCTAAGTAGTGGCTTACTGTATAATTACTCGTTAATTAACATACAATTCGTTTACGACTAGGATTTAGTAATAAGGACGAGCATTATCATCACTTAAACTAACTTTGCTGAGCTAAATCAGCATTATAAACTTCAATTCCTTTTTAATTAGCATAGTGATATTGTTTAGAAATGAATATTCCATCTCCAGAAAGAATAGTTATTTTGCAAACGCTTCACAATTTGATGTATTTACTAAAGTTTGAGATAGGTCTTTTTGCTTATATATCGAAAGAACAATAGCATCTAAACATCTATCTGGTCAAACTTATTATTAACCACCAAATACTATTTTAAACTCTGTCACATTATTTCTAATTGGGACTTAGAATAATGGTAAAGGTTAAAGTAGGGTCTACTTAAGGTGAAATATAAGGTATCGATTTAGCAAAGCAGTTGAGTATTATGTAATGGTATGTACTGATATGTACTGATACTATTAGCAATACAATCTCTACTTTGTGATGTCAGAAACTATTTTTTTTTCATTTTATATTTAAAGAGATAAACATATTTATTGTTATTGTTGATTTCTGATTAGTTGAAATCAAGTCTCCTTGATTATTATTGATTGTCTATTAGTGGTTAGTCATAAAGGATAGTTTAAGAATAATTAAATCTCAACAATGTAGCCTTAGTTTTCTACTTAAATACAAATGAGAAAACCTCATGATAAAGGCATTCAGATACTTTATCCAGGGAAAAGTGTTAATTCGAAGAAGAAGAAGATGATGATAAAGAAAAAGACAAACAATCAATGACATTTCAATGACAATTAGAAAGATCTGATATGAAATCATGATGTTTGCTTCGTCTATCAATATTACTAAACACATAATTTAACAATATTCATGATATTTATGATATTTTGTAAATAATCATTTTCTGCCATAGAATTAATTTGATATAAAAACAATTAATTCTCAATAGAAATGAACATTAAAACAAAAAGAAAAACTTTAATGAATAATCAAAATATGTTTTATTTTAAAGAAAATGAATTATTGATGTCATATAATGTAAATATTATTTAAATTAACAATTTATATGTGATGAATATAAATTGAATTCTGAATACTTTTGAATTTTATGTGTTTAAATTGATTTAGCTAACATTATAAGTAAATAAAAAAATTAAGAATTTAACTTTAAACTTCATGATTATTCACTAATTTTAAATTATTTTCTGTAATCTATTCAAATAAAAAGTTATTATATATAGTTGAATATGATGTAAATAATGAAATGATATGTAACTCAGAATAGTTATCCTGTAAGAATGTTGAATGCATTATATTGCATGATAAGAATCTCTAACCTATGTATATCAACGATTCACTATACAGTGGAATTAAGGCAATTTTTTTGTGGAGAATGGTGTTTGTATTCATTACAAATTGATATTAGTTTGATACTACCAGAAACCACAGAACATTAAGCAGTTGTTCTTTTTCCTAGTAATGCTGAAAATTACAAATTTACCGAGAGATTTAATGCTACTTGATTTAATTCTCTAGTGAGGTTGAGGATGTATAGTACCAACGATAAGTCCCATACAAAAACGAAATATTTTTCGATTGTACCTTACTTTTTGGTAGAACTCAACCAAGATCAGTATATGATGAGTTTTTGTATTCAATCGCTAAAGTCACTCTATCAATCAGAAAATTTTGGTATTGTCCGAATACAGTTAATATTACAATAATGAGGAAGCTGAGTTTGACTTATATAACCTTCCTGTTCTATAAGCGTATGAACTATAAGACGTTGTTACGCGAATTATGGCCACACTCAGTTCAACAATAATATAATTTTAATACACCTACAGATCATTGTATGTCACACTGACCTACACAATCACAATTCATAGGATATGTGTATAAATGAAAAGTCGGTAATGATTAGATAATGAGAATTATATTTGAACGGAATGTAAATCTAACAAGCTAAGATTCAAAACAACCGCCGGAAGTTACCAATTTTTAGTTGAGTTCAATGTCATGTTGAAGATACATACTTCACAGTAAAGTATATGTACAATACTATATCAACGGCTATCATTGGCTGCTACAAGATATATGAATTTGTTTCTGCATGTTAATTATAGTAAATTAACTATGTTTGTTGCTATTGTCAACATTGAAGCTGTTTCAAAGTAACTACCAACATACCTGTTTTAATAGATTAAGTGTAAATTTATGCCAAAATATATAAATATCAAAGTTAAATTCAAAGTTTCCTTGTAGTTAATGGAGATAATAAATGATTAGGGTTAAAAGTTAAAAAGAGCTATTATATTTAGTATTTTCGGTATATGCTTAGTAGGGTAATTTGATACACTCATTGGTATTTAAGGTGAAAAGTACAATATTTAAATCACTATTCGGACATCAACACTGGGACGTAAACATATTCAATTGGAAGATTCTAAATACCCATTAAATACAGATTAAATACATTTACCTTAACACAACATTTAATAGATCATAATGTTTAGTAAAATTTGTATTACAAGATTATTCAACTGCTTATTTTGAAGTAATATAACATAAGAACTTACCGAATAACTATTATTACGTATGAAAATGGATTTCATCATAAACTGCCATTAACTATAGACATAAAACGCTTAAGGCGTCTCATATATGAAATTATGTGAATATTAGATAATGAGTACTATAATTCAGTCTAACTAAATTATATGGCCTGACCAATGAGATTTCATGAACAAGTCTCAAAGTTGTACAGAGTTGGTGAAATAATGAAATTGGTATTAGATAGTATGTTTCATAATTTGGATGAAATGGTAATACATGAGTGTCTCCAAGATAAAAATTGCTTCGAAGGACAATTTTTATGACTATGAACCTGAAATAACTGAAATGAGATTTGAGGTAAAACGCAACAAGTATATATTGTGATATAAGTAAAGTTCGTAAAAAAGTTGATAAGAACAGAATTGTTTTTGTAGTAGATCGGAAATTATTTTGAAACATATCATGTATTTGTATTTTTAGAATCACCCAATATTGGCAATATGTAATTAGAATGTATTTGAATCTTCTTGTTGATTTGTCATGGACTGAAATTGAGCATTCTCTGTTGTTATATTTGCATCCTGAGAGGAATGCTCTAATATAGCAACAGTTCACAAGTATTGTCTGAGGTGCATTGTGACTGGTAAGAGGAATCCAGAACGCACGTTTCGTCCTATTTGGGATTCATCAGCTGGATGTACCTGCATCCCAATGTTGACGTTCATACGTTTGGCAAAAGAGAATTGACAATTTCAGTTTATGACATAGCAGCGGAAAAACCTAAATACATTCTAATTATATATCCATACCAGCTGTATAAGTGTGACTGTCTGAACTCAGTGTTGTTTAGCATGAAACGAACTGAGATTGAGCCCCGGCGTGAGCGTTAACACTAGGATACAGGCACATCTAGCTGACGAGTCCCATGTAGGATAAAACGCGCATTCTGGATTCCCCTTACCAGTCAAAATCCAACTCGAACAATACTGGCAATATTGTTTAGTTCTATTGTTATACCGAGTAAGGAACAAACTTTTCTCAGTTGTTTATTTTTGTAATTGCAATCATATTTTACTGCATTTATTTAAGGTTAAGATAAAACCAACCCACATAAATAACTAATGGACGCCACTATCTAATTAAGTGCCTTGTTATCAACGAGAGTATAGAATGAATTCATTGATCAATCATATCATTAATCTACAAAAGTAAAATTAGTTCATTACCCGTTTTAACGTTAATAAAATACTTACGTCAAACTATACATTAACTACAATTTAAAAAAAGTTATTAGAACTCTCTAGTGTAGAAAAAATGTTTACTGAGAAAGAGATTATAAGACTAGTGAAGTCATGTATACAACAATACAAAAATTATTCATAATAAATGATACTATAACTATAAGCGATTTACAATAAATAGGCACGAACGCATATGTCTTCTTGAGCAACTAACCAATCAGTCATATACAACTTAGAACGTGACATATATGTGCCTCTATTTAAGTTTCCTGTTGTAAACAATGGTTTGTTGTCTTGTAGGTGGGGAGGGTGTTTTTACAGGACTTATGAAGTGAAGGAAACAGGGAATCTCTGTGAACAAGATAGATGGATATGTATTATTAAGCCCGTTGATACACGTGGCGTCAGACATAATATCCTGACTATTGATTGAGAACCGGGTAAAGAATGTACAGAAGCATAGTGATATAAATTGCGCAAAAGTCCCATATACAAGCATAGTGGAATCAGTAACATATAAAAGTGACAAATAATATTGGCTAGATTGTGGTGCTTACATCATCCTCGAAGACAGTTTCATCGGAATGAACTTCTGAGAGAAGTGAGCTATGAGAATTTCATAACAACTAATTAGTAGCTTGTTCTGTCGGCCTTCATTTTAATTATTGTCCTGCTATTTCTTTCACATTTGTTTTGATTCTCTTTCTTCTTGGTTTGATTCGCATCATTATCATCAATTAATTCGCTAATTGGTTCACAGATTGAATCAATTTAAGTATGTTTATTGATTACCGACTGATTTGACTACCAAGCTTCTAAAGCTTCTTCGATATCCTTCATATTTTCTTTGTTAAAAATCAAAAAAATTATTAAATCAAATACATTTTTATAATTATCTACGTGTAGTGACATCAATGAAGAACTATCGTGATATTTGACAGTTAATTGGTTTTCGTATATAGGAAGGTGAAGAGGTTGGCTGCCCTGCTAAATGTAATGTTTTAGTTTTGTATTTGTTTGACTGTATGCGCTCTCATTAATCAATCAGGGCTCATAGAGGTCAAATATATCACTGCCATACTACACTAAGACGATGAGATGAAATTGACAAGATTAATGTTAGTATATAGTTTGATCGTAAGGAATGTGACAAAGGTATATATAGACGAATAATGGACCTAGAAGATATATAGCAATTACACATTCATAAATGTTACCGATTTTAAGCCATTTTAACTGATATATACAACTATTTATCACTATTATCTTGTGGGCCCCAATTAATCTAGGCTCTAATGCAGATCAATCCTGAAGTCTCACACATATTTGCATTATTACTCAAGGCGTTCATAAGACTGTATATTGTCAGCATCTTTACTGCATTGGATTATATTATCAGTATATTACGAGTTAATCAGTAAACATCGTGGTAACAACTAATCAGTGTAACAACGAATGTAATTAAAGCTGTTTCAAAAATGTTATTCACAGTTTTCCAAATATTTTTTTTCTAAATATTTGTAACATTCTTTTCATTAAATAAGAAATGATAAAACAATGTTACTTAAGCTAAATGATAGATAAGATGGATTATTAAGAGAAAACTTGTTCTTGTAAAAGAAATCTTTACATGATGATACAAGTGATACTAAGTAGTGAAAAAGTGTATTAGATGTATTCTTAACTAACCTAAATATACTTTAATCCCTCTTACATTTATTCATACTTCTTAACAATGAGTGAATAGTATGACAGTATTGATTATGTTTTAATTTCATTTATTTGAATGACAAAGTATGAAATCAATTAGAAATTGACCATCATTTAGACAGAGACAGCATGTTCCTTAATCTATTGCTTGTGCATACATACTAATAGTACTTGACTGAAAACACTATCAATTTACTTACATTTCATAGCAAAATGAATACAACTGAAGTTGTAATGCAAGCTGGAAAACTTTAGTCACTTGTACCATGACAGTATACTTTTTTACAGGTGATGGAATTGAACCCAGAGATTTCTTTACTCATTTTTATAACAGTACCATAGAGCTACAATGATGGAAATCAACAATCCATATAGCCAACTTTTGGTAAATTACTATATTGTACAATTTTCATAAAATATGATCTATTTTAACTTATATAAATAGATTAGTTTGTTAACCTATAAATCATTTAAACTTAATATTACGAATAAAAATAGTTTGAACTATCATTAAAAATCATGAAGCACTGGATAACTGTTTCTGCTTAATATGGGACTCTTTGGAAGTGGGCACGCGTAACTTCACTGAGTATTGACCTATCACTTTGAGGTTTCTCGACAAATATTTGACTTACAATGTACTGAGCAGAAATATATAGGCTGATATTTGTAATTTTAGTTATATTGATATACATTTTGCTTACCATCGAATGATATTGGTAGGTTACTGTTATCCACCTAGCCCCCATATAGTTAAACACCAATATCAACATCTCACTAGAATCGCAACAACGAATCACCGTTGTAAACTATTTATGGCACTTATTCCTTGCTATCATAGTTAATAAAGCTTTGTTTGTTATATAATTATCCTTAACTGTTTAAATGAAAATAATATTCAGTAACTCATATATAAGGATATATGATCCATTTCGTTAACGAGGAAACATATCATCAATTATATCATCATCAAAATCTAATATTATATATATATATATATATATATATATATATATGAATAGTAAATTAACAATAATACGTCATACAGTATTCATAAGAAAAAATTGCATTGGCTTGATTGAATGTTGTTATCTTATTGTTAACATAAAAAATCAAAATTCAAGTGTATTAGAATGAAAATGAATATTTACTTTGATATGTACTTAATAAGAACGTAATTCCCCCCAAATGATGATTTAACAACTAGGTATGTAATGCATATCTTGATGAATACTACTGTTTTCTCTAATAAAAACTTGACAGTGTTTTAGTAATATTTGGTATAATTGAAGTTTTATTTGTTCTTTATGGAATGCAAGTTTTTATAACTGTCTAACCAGTAATAAAAATATTAGCTACAGGAAACGATCTAGTTAAAAGCAAATTGTCTCAACTGGCTCTGAATAAAACAAATCAAAAAGAATAACATGATAATGATACGTTGGAAAAGATAAATATGACGATCTGTAATTACAATCGGAAAAGATTTTGGATAGATAGGTAGAAATTCAATACGAAATTTTGACCCACCTCCTGATACTAAATCCTTATACTAAAAGTCGAGCCAAGTAACCTGTCGCTTCAGACGCTGAATACTCTACCAACTAAGATACTGAGCATAAGTTATCACTAACGACATTGCTTAGTTAATACTTTTTAGGACCGTTACAGTTCAATCTCTATAGTAAGTGTATGTGGCCTAGACGAAGGTTTTGGTTACTGTTTTTAGAATGAATGGATTCAGCTGAAAATCAAATTTTGGGATGAAAATATCTATTTCCAGACTATATGTATATATATATATATATTCATGAAAAGATCACTTGTTAGAGTGTGGTTTATACTTACACTTTTGTATCCAACTGATTAACAATAGACATTTTGTACAAACTGACATGGAAACATTTACTTTTTATTATAAGTTAATGGGCATCGTGTATGTATCACTTGTAACCAATGTTTGTCCATATTTGTCCTAGCAACTTTTGTAGGCTTGTGATTACAACAATTCGTAAAATCTTCTTGTACTTTGTTACCTGTTGCGTTCCTCAACTGATAATTGACTAGATATAATACTCCTCACACTTCTCATTGTCAATTACTGCTGTGATTACCTATATTGATAATTTATATTACTATTCATAGTCATTACCATGGCTTACGCTTGTTGATTCTGTTGTCATCTGTCGAATCTCATATTTCTCTTTAGAACTTTTGCGGTCCCAAAACTGATTTGGACACAGAACTTCTGAGAGAAAAATTAATTTTAGTTGGTTGAATTCATCAGAGATTGATGTTGGCAGGGTTTCATTAAAAACCAGGAAGCACTAGGCAACTGTTTAGCTCTAGCATGGGGCTCCACGGTAATGCAGCCATTTAAATGGAATAGAAAAACACATATCGAACAGTGATGGGAAATGAGTCAAAATAAACGCTTGTAATTATTAGTCGTGTTTGTAAACAATTAACGTTCTATAATTGATTATTAAACGAGATAGTCTATGCAATCAGACTAAGTCTAAGTGGTGGGAGTTTGAACGGATGTCACTAGTCGGGTTAACTATAAACATAATTAACACCCACTTCTTCCCACCGAAACGACCCATACGTCCGCAATCTTTGACTTCCCCCGTTCGACAGTCGACCTTTTCAAATAGACACAAATGTTTCACAACTTCAGTAATTCCGTCAGTTACCATTTCCATAAGTACTGTTATAACACACTCGTCGTCACTATAGTCCACCTGTTTGACAACAGCTCTTGGCAGCAGACTTCTTTGTGTATGGAGTTTACTCACTAGAAGTAAGCTCTACCTCTCATGACATATCACGAGTAAACCAAGTAGCGTGACGATTCCCTACTGTCGACTGTCCCATAAATTTCCTTTTCGCGTATATTATGTAGCTAGCTAATGTAATCGAACTTCTGCTGTGAATCTTTTATAATCTTTTCTTCTCTTGGAAATACGTTGTCTTAAACTGTGATCAACGTCTTCTCGTTCCGTTTGTTTGACAGATTGTCGACGAATCGTCTACATAAGGTAAATACTCTTAGCATTCCAGACCACGACGTATACATAGTGAATCGATCCAGAAACAAATCATCACAGTTTATGGACTCACAACTCTTTTCTGATAGTACGTCAGTGAGGACATTACTATTCTCTTCCAGACTGAGCCACATGTTTCCCATAATAATGCCAGTCCTAGTAGCCATTCTTTTATTTTTGGTTTTGGCAGCCAATGATATTCCATGAAAAGCATAGTCAGCAAGATTTTGTTTACTGTTAAGATATCTCCACTGGTCTAGTGTAGTCAATTTGTGTATGATCGCTAACCTATTACCTGCAAACATTTCGAATCTTGTAGTTGTATTTCGCATACAGTAAAGTACGAATTCGTCAAATATGCAACAGATGAGATGGGTACATTTAAGTATCGTTCAACATGTTTACCTATCTTAGCAAACTGCACAGAAGTCATCAACTCCATCTTAGATGTGGTTGCAAGTTCCAAGAGAGCGACTCTAGGCTTAGCAAGCAGCGGTGAGCAGTAGAAACAGGTGAAAGTAACTTTGTAATGAAAATAAGCTACAACACTGTGTACCGACTCAAAAGCATCAAAAAACAATGAATCTGTATAATCGATGGTTTAAACATCCCTGGTGTAAGGCATCTTTCAATACTCTTGTTCCAATGATTCCATTTTATAAGACACTCCGTTGGTAGTTCTGCATCCCATTCTAATCTTCTTTGATAAGTATCTTGTAATATCAATTTGGCCGGCAAGATAACAGAGGCTTTAAACCCAACTGTGTTAAAGATAGATGCTACATACGACAACATGTTTTGCCTAACAGACTTTTTCACGAACCCACGTACACTAAAATACAGATAATCTGTTTGAATATTTCATTCTATCCCCAAGGTATTTATGCTTGCTTCAGTTGAAGAATAAATTTCAATACTTCATTTAGAGCTATCCTCTCTTAGGATAAACTCGATTAATTCGATATGAATGCTTGTTCACTTAGTTAAATTACATCCCCCTCCCCAAAACCTCAACTCTTCTTCCATTAAAGATTTGTAAATCTGAGTTCTTCTGTAGTATCGACGCTTGTTAGTAAATCGTCAACGTTGAATTGTTCTCGGACTGTTTGCATAATATGCTATGGAAAACTTTCTTCATTATCTGGATTAGTTCCTTGCAAGGCTAAAGAGGATCAACATGCTAATGAAGTTACTCCAAACAGATGCACTTCCATTCTGTGCGTTTCAGGATCAGTTTCCCTATTTCTTTCCAGCCACCATAAATAACGAAAGGTGTTACAATCTTACGTGAAATAAATACTTAATGGACCAAAACATCAATGTCGGCTGTGAAACTACTAGGTTTTCGTCGAAATCTAATAAAAACGTCTTCAAGATTTCTGACTAAGTATTATCGTGGATATCATGGACATCACAAGACTTTTCTTTCAGTTTTGTGTGTAGTGAAGCGTCATGTCCTTCAGCCGCACACAATCTTGTCAATCGACCATCACTAGCGATATGACTAGCCTTCAAACACAAGTTACACAACTTATTCTTACGTGCAAACTCTATTCCTCTATCAAAAATTTTATTCTTAAACTTCAATCATTGGTCTAAATATTTGCTTTCATGACACAACAAACGTGACAGACCAACGTACGTGCGTCCCTGAGGTAAGAGGATATTAAATTTCACTAATATTGGTATACGCATCCTAACCTTACTACGGTCTGTGCTAATTTAAGCTTCTGATGAATTTACATGCAATCTTCACCTATTCGTGCTGTATATGAGTGGAAAACTACAAAACCATACTGTCTACAACTTTCTTAATTCCTCCGGATAATTTCTTCTAATTTTAGAAATTGCCAACATCTTATCTTATAGGCTACAGCGTGCTTCTGCTCAAACATTTCCTCCAAGAGCTCCAACGCTTTTTCATAATCAGCTTCAGGTTCTAATAAGGTGCGATGGAGTATAACAGACTTAGCTTCTCCATCACAATATAGAATTAACTGACCAAATATTTTCATTACCAACACATTCTTCGAAATTCCTGACAGAACTCCGATAGTGTACAGGATTGCCGTCGAATCTCATCATTTCTCTTTAAGGCAAGTTTAAGATTTTCGGTATCATATTCGGTAAGTTAGCACTCAAGTTGATACCAGGTTTGTGTGGAGTTGACTCCGTTCTATAATTTACCGGATTCCTAAGTATATTCTGAATATGGTTCGCTTTCTTCTTCTGGCGTAAGTTTCCCAACGCAATTTCCTTTTGTAACTGAGATACACTTGGTCTGGCTAGCTTTATGATTATTTTTATGCGCGTTTCCTTCTACTTGGTCATAACTATGAGCCTCTGATTCATGAGGAGACAATACTGGAATCTCATCGGCGCCGTGTGACTTTCTAAATGTCATCTTGAAAACTTAACTTTCTGATAAGAGAAGCACTATTCAAAACTTTGTAGGATATACTTTAACCCATAGGTAACCTTCCAAGCAATTTTCGCAAAACCGAAGACTCAGAGTCTGGGCTTAGCTACAGTCAAAACAGGAGTAACTTCGCATAAACTTTTGTTTGTTTGTAAAACGTAAATTAACACAATTAGTACAATGACATATTCAATACAGCTAGTCAAAAATGGAAAAACACATATCGGACAGTGATGGGGAACGAGTCGAAATGAACGATTGTGGTTATTAGTAATGTTTGCAAAAATAATACAGTCCTATAATTAGTTATTAAACGAAATAGTCCATACAGTGGGACTGAGTTCATGTAGTGAGCGTTTAAATGGATGTCATTAGTCGGATTAGTTCTGAACATAATTAACACCATCCATGATAACTGTCCTAACTCCTGACAAGTCCGAACTTCACCAATCATGACTTGTCACTAGAGCTTCAGGCGCATCCTGATGTTAATCACTATTGAGCTAATTATTGTAACTGAATTGTGATGCTTTGTCAGCCCAGTGGTACAGAGGGTAAGGGATTCGTTAACCTGAAGCCCCTGGGGTGGAATCTTGGGTGTGCACTGCTGAAGAGTTCCATACAAGAAAGGATCTTTTGTCCAGCTCTCCTTAGTTCTTAAATGTACTCTGATAACATCAAACTGTGATAAGTTCAATCAACTGAAATTGATACCAATCTCCACAAACCATCTCAATTCAATAAATTCATTTGTCGTTCATCAGGAGCAAAACTTGATCATCAATCCCCGTTGCCCAAGTAAGCCAAATTAATATAAACTCTTATTTGATGCATATATTTGTTATAACTGTTAGTATACATTCTTATATATAGAATTCACTGTTGACGATTGTTATCTGAACTATATTAATTGTGTTCTCTGGGTGTCACATATTGTTACACGAGATGTTGCGTAATCGTAAAGGCTTCATTTAAATTAGTTAAAGATTTGTAGAGAAATCATCATCTTTAAGAGCTAGTACGTCACTTTATCCAGACCTTAACTGTTCATCTTTGCGTTCTAGACAGACTATGTTTTAATTAACCACTGCCTACTCAATAGATTACGATTAATAATGACGTGTACAGATAGTTTTTT
Source organism: Schistosoma mekongi (assembly GCA_034768735.1). NCBI lineage: Eukaryota > Metazoa > Platyhelminthes > Trematoda > Strigeidida > Schistosomatidae > Schistosoma > Schistosoma mekongi. The sequence goes on from CM068305.1 coordinate 21,934,275, forward strand.
TCTTTACTACAGTAAACGTCTAATCATCAGCAACATAGAACCGGGAACATACGCTTATAGGTTCAAGTTGCCATACTACATAAGCACTACGAGATTACAGAGGTAACATAATACCAGAATACAATTGGAGGAGAGTAAAGTAAAGGTTAGTTCAAGTTGTGGGCGATTAAGTGTGTGTCATTAGTCAAGTTAACTATGAACACAATGAACAACCACTTATATCCCTTCCACAATGATTCAAATTTTTGGGAGCATGTCGTGCATGTTCGACACTTTTTTCAACCAGATTCTGCTGGAACAGATGTGTCACGCATCCTCATACTCAAGTGCTTTGAAAGGAAGCTAGGAAATTACAATAGTCTCTAAGGGCGAATATCATTTGCTTAGAACAGTGGATCACCCAAGCAGTTACTCGGAGCTTGCATCCATTACTGTACCCCCTCAGTGTTTATCGTTTACGGCCTTGACTTTTCTTGGTAATCCTCCTCGTTACAAAGTCGTCTACTCTTTTCTTAACATGTACTCTTCTTTCCAGTTGTCCAATCAGTATGACCTCGTGTGTCGTGACTGGAATTAAATACCAATCTGACAGCAATCTAAAAAACTTGATAATAAGAATGACAGTATTAAAAATTAGCTAGATAAATGAATTTAATAGGAATAAAACGAAAGGAAAACTAACACGGTGAAGGCAGTCAAATAAAGCAAAAGAATCCCCTGCACTCTCTACAACGTAATTCACCCATCTTTCCTTCCCTCACTACTAACCGTACACCTTGATGTCCTTTTATCAAATCACTACTAGTCGACACAACTTAATACTAGTTCTACTAGTTCGTTTCTGCTCCATTATATCATTTAGTATACCCGAAAATTACCCTGTATATGACCAGGTTAGGCCTGCCGTATTACCAGAGTGGCTTCTAATGATCGGATACACACGTACGAATATGAACAAATCAGAATGCAGTGATGGGTAAAAATGAAGGTATATGTGACAGTGGGTAGCAACGTATGGCAGGCTAACTAGAGGACAAGGTTCTTCATAAGTCACGTCGTGTCCTAATATAGTGTTGATGCTTCACTATACACCTTCAGCTAGCCGTGTCAGCTAAAACAAACATAGTCAACATTAAAGATGAAAACCTATGCAATAATTTATCCAGGGAATTACTCATCGCTACATTTCTAATTCCACATAATCGTTCTTCATTCTATTATTTATATCCTTTCGGGCTTCCTAACTTCCTAACCTAGCAGAAAAAAAGGAGGATAAAATTCAAAAAGGAAAAATGGCGAAAATTTTCAACTTGAAGAAAGTGTACATACAACTGAGTACACAAAAAACTATATATATATATATATATATATATATATATATATATATATATATATATATATATATATATATATATATATATATATATATATATATATATATATATATATATATGAATTCCTCATGCCTTCTGCAATTGGGTCAGTGGAGTTGAGTAGATAGATTACTACCTCTGGGCAACACTGAAAACTTAGAATCGAACAGGCCACTTCGAGACGGAATTCTTACATCAACATTATGGCGCGTGCACAATGAAATCAGCTAGTGTACATTAGCTCTTCATAACGATATTACGTAGTGAATAGACTGAAACTGCCAGAGATAGAGTGGTCATGTGGTTAAATATTTATCAGTGGATGAAATTATCAAACTGGAGCTGAAACCAAGACACTCAAGGAGCAACTGAAAAGGAGTCAATCCGTTTACGATAACTCGTTATACAGGTATTGGATATTTGGCGAGGGCGGTTTAATGGTTCTAGGTCGTTTGTACTGACTGTCAGCTGAGTTTATTGAGCACTTGCTAATGTGTAGCCTTTTGTGTATCCTATCTTTCAAATTGTAAAGTTTTTCTCAGACAAATGGTAACTTTAACTTCTAGGCAAATACATATTTATATTCACTGATATCCCACATTGCGAAGGAATTTCGCATAGTTCTTATAACTTGTTCGCTCTTGATTGCTTACTGTAAACTGGATCGCAAATGTCTTATGCTTATCTGTTCAAATACATCATTATTGGTGACACTGGTATGTTGTATATGTGAAAATAACCTTGATAGCTGTTGGTAAATCATGTTTACTTCTTCAATTTACGGATCAGCGTTTCCAACCTGTTTATGACCTAACTATCGGAGTTGAGTTTGGGGCTCGAATGGTGAATATTGGCGATAAACAAATAAAACTTCAAGTTTGGGATACGGTTAGTTTTTATATTGTGGAGCTATAATCTCATGCTTCGTTGTTGTCGTGATAAATTATTTTAACGTTCTACTAAACCATAACAGTAACGGTAGCAATTAAAGTTTTCCAAAAAACAGAGGGATACAGATTGTTGTATTTGTGCCTCGTATACCTACATTAGTTATTAGTAAAGTGTACGGAGGAGATTCTTTTGAGCATACCCCATCTTAACCGTTGGCTTTTAAAGTGCCTATTGTTTCTATTGGTAAAGTTGTGTACTGGTGTCAACCTAAAATGAAGTATGATCACATATTCAATGGACGTATTTCGAATAGCAAAATAGTGTTAGGCATTACTGTTTACCATAGTTCTCAATATAATTCCTGCACAATGTGTGAACTACTGGCTAGTTACTTATCATAGTGTTCACAGTTTTGCAAAACTCATCATATAAGCACGGCAGCGGGAGTTGCTACTGATCAGTTGGTTAGATCGTAAAACTTGTCGTGGCTTTGCTGAAGTATACTAGCAACTATTTAAATAGCGACTTTCGTGATGATAACCATATTCAAAGGTAATTTGTAAACTTCACAGATTTAGTTCTGGAGACCGTTCCTTGGTCTACTATCACTTAGGAAATACATTCTATGAGAAGTCTGAAACTGCCACTATTGAGTTAAGTTAGTGACATGTTCATTTTCTTAGAGCGACCAATATCTTTAGCCGTTTCTGAGTTATTGCTTGGGTTCTATATAACTGTTAAGTAAACATTACTATGTTTAGTTTAACTGGTCGATATTGTGTAATGATCTGTTACAGTAAGGTTCATGTTAAAAGTTATGTCTTGGACGTCACGCATTTCAGATGTTATTGAAACTGTCTTACGTTTTGTTGAAATAAGTATTTTGGCTTAGCTCAAAATTGTATAAATGTTCAACTATTCACCTGCACCTTATTGAGTCATGTAAGTTACTTGACCAACAGGACAATGAATGTCAGCTACATGTCATTTCCTCTAAGTTACTGTGTTTTGTGAGTTTAGTGGAGCATGTCGGATCGTTTCGTATTATTGTGACTTTTGAAGTTTCTAGCCTCTCTTAAACCGTATTTAGGTTAACTTCACAAAAATTCTAGTTATCTCTTATATCTGTGCTAGTATCTTGTTAACAACCTGCCGATTGTGTCTGGAGAAACTTCTATAATAAATTGGTTACTATACAATTGCTCTAAGTTATTGTTTAACTTAGGATCATATTAATTATGTTGGTAACTGGACATCGTCTGTCTCGACTTTTAATAGCCGGTAGTTGCTATTATTAATGGTAATCGACTAATTGCATGTTCACACTTCTGTATATATAAATATTTTTTTAGAGTCAATTTGCCATGTCAGATTATGTTCAGTATCGTTCGTTTGTGATATCATGTTCACCATCTGTTACATCAATTTCGCAAATTTTTATCTATCTATTATAGTGAGCGGAAACCAATCAATATGCGTTAGTTTTATATCACTGTATCTATGGCAATAATTAATCTACATTAGTTAAACTTGATGGCTCAGCTTTGTTAGCATAAAATACTTTGAATGCACATTTCTTACTACGTTTTATAAGAAGTAAATTCCAGTTGACGGAAACCATTTAATGAAAGCATTCTCAAAATTATTATTTCTAAATAACTGCTTTTTATAACAGCATTTCTATGGCCACACACATTTACAAACAGTACATTACTGCCTAGATTTCTTATTGATTACTTTTTCCTCAAGTCATTGTATTTTTTTAAATCTCAAGTGTTCATACAAACGTATCTGTATTTTTCGGTTACTATTCGGTAGATAACTAGATACACTCTTGGACATGTATGGCATAATTCGTTGAGAGCTAACTGGTTTACATTTATAATCAGCCACTCGCATAGTACAATACAGGGGCCTCTTCTATTTATTGACATTTTATTTATTTATCCATTTTATTATAACTTATGCAGGCTGGACAAGAAAGTTTCCGCTCTATAACTAGGTCGTATTACCGGGGTGCGGCCGGCGCGCTTTTAGTTTACGATGTTACCAGGTTAGTTATTAGGTTTTATTTTGTTTCTTAGATCCTCTTAATCCTTTGTATAGTTGTAGTGTCTTACTGGTTTCCTACTAACTATGGATACTAAGAAAGAACCACTAATCACGCATATTTAGATATATTGCTTTTATCTTTTAGATATTTATCCTGAAGCTCACTAGATGTTCTCCCTATACATGACCAATGTTTCTAAGACACCCGCGATGAAATACTAGTAAATCACTAGTGTCGTTTACTTTTGAAGGTTACGTTTCACAGGCGTAAATTAAGACAGCTATTTACTACGCAGTATACTCTATGACTATTGGTAGATGAATAACTCTAGTTAGAAGTCGAAATTAATATAGGACTGGACTAGTGATATTCGAGTAAAGGGCCTTCACAAGGTTTACATACTTCTGAAGTACGTCTTTTAGTGACAGATAGAAATAAGGCCTGTCGGTCTACAGGATTAAATAGTGCTTCTAAGTCAAGAAAAAACCACGATTGTATGACGCCGAAAAAAGAATGACGAATAGTGAATATTTGGTCGATTAAACCACGATCATGTCTGAGACCAACCTCGTTCTCTCTTATTTGCAGTTCGTGAGTTTTATTTGAGCGTTAATTATCGAAGCCAATACTTTATGCACATCACTGGTCAAACTAATTTCCCTATGGAAATAACTATATGATTTTAGTCCTTTCCTGCAGACTGGATGACCAACATTCGAGACCAGTTAACTAGGACTACGTCCAGGTCTTAGACTTTAGCTAAAATGTCAGTCAACCTAATCGCTGAAACTAAACCACCATTTTTAAAGATATCTGAGATTAATATATCAGATCCTACTGATTTCCTTCAGATTACTTCTAGCTTACTTTAGCTCGCTAAGAATTGGGGTTGGTTTTGGGATAGTCGGCAACCGGAGGGTAGCTAGAGGCTAGTCGAACTGTCCCTGAAAGTGTCTCACCTATCGGTTTAATTTTCTAGACTCCGAGTAGGTCATGGACTCATCTTTTTCCGAAATAGTCTCGCTAGTAGACGATTTTTTAATACCACTTAGTTTAGTGATTCGGAACAGTTGTCTAGCTTTGCCGATTGCCTCAGCCGTTTCCATCACTCTTGCCTTTGTTGCCCACCACTGCTCACGGTGTTTTTGTGCACGTTTATTAGTCTGCGTTTCAGTTATAGTTGCTCTTCATTTTCTGAGCTTGCCGGAATGAGTCACTATCATTTCAGTAAACATCTCAGAAATCCATTGGTTTTTCCTAACAGTTTGATTTTAGTTAGGTGCAGGAGTCATTGCTGTATTCACAGCTGCTTCAAAATCGTTCCAAGCTTCGAACTGAAGCTGCTGTTGATGATTGACTAAGACCTTTCCTGAATGCATTCTTGACTTATTGGTTCTAAAGCTTACGTCCAATGCATTTTCCTGTTCTGACTTTTCGCGTCCAGTAAAATTTATAGGGATTATGCTTTCACAAGAGCCTGGTCTGAGTCCAAATATGGGCAGCAGTTCTCTACGAGTCTCCCCAAACGATGGGTGGTGCCGATATAATCTAGTAATGTCCATCTTTGTGTTAAAAGCAGCCGGGCGAGACAATGTCCTCCTATACTTGATAAGAATAAATGACAACACTTAAAACATAATTATAGGAAGCTCTCCATTATCTGTTCCTTGGGCTGAGATGCAAAGTATCTCGCTAATTGTTTTTAAATTTGTTTTAGCCTATTGATCCGGGAGTTACTATGTCTAATTGTCTAGTTTTCTAAAGGAAGCTAAAGGACTTCAGGCAGATTTCATTTCTCATTTCGTCCGAGTTACAATCAGTGGGAGTGTAGGCAGGGGCAAAAGCGAACGACATGTGTTCCTATCCTTCCGAGTTATTACGGAACCTTGCCATACTACACCTGGTTGGACGTGGATGTAGAAAAAGCGTTAGGAGGAGAAGGGGTTTGATGGTAAACAGAGTGATCCCTAGTGGTTTTTAAGGTATGAGAGCGGCTATCATTTTCTAGTTGCACACACCATAGAAGGGTTCTTTGTCTTGCGGTACCTGAAAAAGAAGCGGGATTAGGGATGGTCTTGGCGACGTAGTAGTGTGTCCGCAATCTCTGATGGACAACTGCTTGAGGCCGGTTACATACGCCATTTTTATGAATGGTTTTTATGTGGTATTTCGTACTTGTTTAGGCCGTATTGCTAGGAACGGAAATCCTCGAAATATGATGAGGTATTCATTTTTAGGGCCGGCCTTTTCTAATCCCACTATCCCTTTAGGAGGAGACAACATCGCTGTCTTTCGGGTTATAAGGGAAACACTTTACTGTCGCCACCCCTTTGTGCAACCTGTAGTACGACTTCTACCTCAAACCTTAGGTTTGCTGCTTTTAGTCTTACCGCACTTCACCTCACCTGCCTGACGTGGTGGGCACTCAAAGAACCATTGTTTCAGCCTTATTAGTTCATCACGATAGCCAAGTTCAGCTACCATGTCAAGACACCAGCAACTATTTGGTGTTTAACATTGGCTTCTAATCATAGCGTAGTTTCACTATTCATCCATCTTTACTTGCTATGTTTGCTGTGGGTTAACGCCTGCATTTCATTTGTTCTGCCAATCAACTATCAGTTTCAGTGTTTTTGAAGGTCATTAAATTATTTTGGATGATCAGTTTACTGCTTTCAGTTTTAACCAGTAGTCAGAATGATCTAATATGTCGAATTATTTCTCCTATTCGTTGTCGCACTTTTTCGAATTATTATTATTATTTGCTGACTTTCTTCTTTTTATGTTAACGCTTGTTAGGCGTGATACATTTAATCACCTGGCGTCCTGGTTACAAGATGCTCGTCAGCATGCAAGCCCAAATATGATTATCACATTAGTTGGAAATAAATGTGATTTGGATGCTAGACGGGAAGTTAAACAAGAAGAAGCTGAAGCATTTGCTCGAGAGAATAATTTATTGTTTCTAGAAACATCAGCCAAAACCGGAGCAAATGTTGAACAGGTTTTTTCCGTTACTGCACGTGCAATCTATGAACGTTTACAGCAAGGCCTTTTAGACATCAATAATGATGTACGTGTTTATTTCTTTAGGATTGTTTCATCTGTCAAACATTATTTAGGCGTATTTACCAGCTTTTACCCTTGTAAACAATCAAATGCTTTTTATGAAAACGACTAGTCTTGATCTGTTATCCACGTCTTTGTATATGTGGTTCTTATGCTGAAATAAGTCTTTGACTTACTGATATTCTCCTGTTGGATAGGAAAAAAGTTAGCCCTTGTGCAAGTGAATTTTCTGATAAGTTTACAAATACTTATTTTGGTGATTTACTAAGTTCATGTGTGATGGCGATTCTGTACCACACTTTTCATAGCATCAACTTCTTAAAGTTACTTAAATACTTACAAAACCTTTGAGTTCTTAAGACGTAATTTGTGGGATACTTAAGGTCAAAGTAGACATTTATTGTGTGAAGGCTGGTGATACCAAGCTACTTCAATCGGAGTGGAGCAGGATTCAAAACTTTCACTTAATTATTGGGAGTTGTAACCCCTCCACTATCCAGAATTAAATGTGCACAATTAACTATTCTTATCCTTGTGTACACACTTTACTTCATACAAAAAAGAAGCGTTCATGTCTTAAATTTTATTCAACCCTTCAAATTTTAAGAATAATCAATATTCGTTATTCAGTGTGAACATCAACATTCAAATAGAACTAAATGCACATCCTGGATTCCATTCCTAACAACAAACCAACTTTACTAATTCCTTCATAAAATGTATAAAATCAAATTTATGTTGCACTATTTTAGCAGTTACATATGATGAAGACTAAGAGTTTTCAACTGTCTTCTCGTTCATCTATTTCTAAGATAGAAATAGCTATTATGAAAACGCAAGCATCTCTAAGCTTTTTTTTCTATTGATTTTTTACATTTTTATTAATTTGTGAGTTTTACACTATTAGAATTCTAAACGATTTTGTATATTAGTTATTGAATAGTTTGTTTTTGCAAAAGAGCCACATATACGCCCCTGCAAACCAAACAGTTTACCGTGATTAAAATTAAGATTTTATACCACACGATATAACAGGCATTTCATTGTAATTACATCAGCATGATGCAATCACCTTGTTTATTGGTAACTTTGGTATATATATATATGAGTCATTTGAATATTACCATTCACATTTTAAATACGTACATCATTAGTCGTCGTGTTTATATTGCACGACCAAACTACTTGTCACGGGGTTAGTGAGTTACTAGCATTTGTCGTATGGTAAAGTAAATGAAATAACATCGGATTTTACACTTTGTTGTGCTCGAAAGATAGAAAAAACTGTTCGACAGTTCTGTAGGAATAAAATAATTGGATAGAATTTTATGGCTGAACAGTACCTCAGTTGTTAAGACATCTAAATTTCAGTCTTAGATTCAATCTCTGTTCAACCTAAAATTTGGCTTACGAAACTGTATAAGGCCAGTCAACCTCACATTTAAATTGTGATTCGAAGTCAAGTACCGGATATATAAACTAAATAATGTCTGAACAATTTTATAAGAGGATATAGTTTGTTGTTATCTTTTGGTTTCTTTATACCGATTTATCTTGTTTGAATTTGCTCAACAGTTTTGTTATATCAGTTACATGCATGCCTCATTTCCCGCTTATTAAAAGCCGCTGAATTCATCATGACTAAGGCGCTGCATTGGTGTCTGTCATCAAGACGTGTAGTTAAAGAGTAATCGCTAGATACCCTGAATATTACTATCTTCACATTACTCAATACTGTTATATGATAGAAAACAAAATGTCGTCACTGAAAAAGTGTGTCCAGCTATCTATAACATAAGAATACGATGTACTGGATCCAAAGTGTAGATTTCATCAGTTATAGGCAACTCAGCTGATTTCAAATACGCATTAATCGTTGCCCGTAAAATGCATACTTTATTTTTTTCAGAATACAGAATAAAACATGATTGTGATTTGTTGCTGATAACGTAACTGCGTCAAATCCCAGCGTTATTTTAAAAATGACTATAGAAATTCAATCAGTAAACAGCTCTGGGTGTATAGTTATTCTCGTAATTCTTACTTAAAGTAAATAGAATCTTATTAAATATTGCACTGATTAAAACACTACCAGCAGCGACTAAAGATTAGTCAGCAAAAGATTGACGTTTTGAGAACCAGGCAACTCAAATTATTCAACTGCCTTTTTAATTCGTTTATAGCTACATAACTAATTTCCTTGGTGAAAGATATCCAGTCGGAAAGCACGTTTTCCTATATATGAAAATAATCTCCACAGTTGATAATTAATTAGAAACTAATTGTTAATTTTGATATAAATATTTCTATGACTAGCTAACTAACTAGCTCTTATTCCTTTATGGTTTAAAGGTTGACCATTCACCACAAAACCTGAAAGGTTTTAAGCTCTCTACCTGATGAAAGTTGTAAACAGACACTGCTGAGAGATCCCGTGCTAAGGCAAAACAGCTGCACAGTATTTCCTAGCTACCAGTGGTTGTTTAATTAAAGTCCGTTTGTAGTGTGAAATGTTATCTCCAAATTCTATTTTATTTTAATTAGGTTGCGTTCTCTGTGTCGGATGGTTGATTTGCAGAGCTTTCATCATCTGTTTGGATGGCTTCATCGACACAAACTTCTGTTAGAAGTGAGCTAAGTAGATTTCACAAAAATGATTAGTTTGTCGTATCGGCTTTTAGTCAAACTGGGTATTATTCACACTTGTCTTGTAGCTTAGTAGTTGTCGATGAAGCAATTAGGAGTAGATACTTCTCAAAAACCAGCAAAATAAGGTCAATTGATTCTATACAAGCTAAAAGATAACATATCAAGGGAAGACAAACTGAATGTTATCTAGAAACTAAGTGCTCAAACTGTAAAAAACATTATTTGGGACAAAAATGGCGACCTCATCTCCGACACGAATGCCAGTTGACTGTGAAACGCACACTGTACCTTGACTCGTATTAATGCATTTACACAATTATAGACTCACGTTCGATGAACACTTTAGTAGGTCCGATTTACTAACCAATTAAAAAAATTATAGATAACTACACTTAATGATCAAATCAAGTGGGAAGAAAATCATAATCAATGTACAGAAACGAACAATTGTGAACAGCACCAAACCATATTCAAGGCGCATAGAACAAACTGTCTGTCATTTGTGAATAAAGTTCTCATAGCCCACTTGTATCAGAAGTTTTTGCAGATAAACCATCCAACACAAGTAACACAATCTAAACAAAATCACCCACCTAAGTTACAAATTTTCTTCGTCATCTTATAGTCAATAAATGTTTATTTTCTTACCTCATTTTATGAAACATGTTTACATATTTCATCCAACAAATTTTTCTTTGGATAAATTAGGCAAATGGTATTAAATTAGGTCCTCAACAATTGAATAATCGACAAGCTAATTCTTATGGTCCAGTTGGGTCTGATACAACAAGTAACCTAAGAAGACGTTGTTGTCAAGTGTAATTAATTTTTGAGCATACATATATACATAGTGAAAATCACTATAATTATTTACATTTTGATTTTCTCCTATCTGCAAAGTCATACACTAATTTACTCAATCTATTACTTTGTTAATTTCTTTCTTACATTATTTTATTAACTTATTGTATATCATTCTTTTCTTATTTTCAATTTGTCTATGTATAATTATTCAACTACTTCACTATTTATCGTCTATGTTGCTTGATCTATTTTGTGTTGACCTCTTTTTTTCTTTTTATTATTCACAATCAATCAACTGTACATCTATCTATATATTAATTCATTTCACTTTTCATTCCAATTAGTAATTCATCTTGTGACTCTATACATAATATACTATTTCATGTTATCATTGCTACTAATCAATAGTAATAAGGGAATTAATAATACATTCAACATAAGAGTGTCTTCTCACTAGTTTTATTTTTGTTTTCGATAAAAACAATAAGAAAACTTTTTTTTTCGTTTTGTCTATTTTATATTCTAAATTATATACAAATTGTTTTTTTTTTACGTTGTTATTGATTTTATTGTTGTTACTGATTTACTTGATGTTAACATTGAATGATTATTGTTTTGTATTGTAACGTACTAAAAGATGTTATTCTGATTATCTTTCTTCCATAGACAATTTTGTAAACAGATTTATGTTGATATTACTTTATATGATGCACGTTGTGTAATATAACTCTATCATTTAGTAATTTATTTAAGTGTGTATGGAATTCAGTATTATAAATTAGTGTATGTGTAGGTTCAATATTAAACATTGTTCTATGTGTATTGAAATGATTGTTTGATTTGTTTTTCTTCTTTTATCAGATATTAGGATAAATCATATTCTTATTGCTTTTATTGTAATTTACATTTAGATTAACTTTAATTGATAAAGACTACTTAAAAAATGACCTATCAATTCATACATATATATATTATTCATTGTTATATTACCTCATTTATTTACAATAACAATCGGGATATTAGTTAGAAAGTTTTACTGACTGAATTAATGAAACAAGACTACGATTTAGCTAGAATTCTTTATAAGGTGCCTGAAAGGAAAATTAGAAGAATGATGAATTTATTGACTTGACAGTATATCTTAAATGGACAACTGTTTAAAGTTGATCATATGTGACGTTTATTTGTTAAGAATTTTATGTATTAACTCCATACTTTTAATTTTTTAATTCTGGAGATGATAATCTGTATGGGAAACGTGAGTTACTGTATTTTATAACGCTTAAATAACATCATGTTGCAGTATAGTGAGCAGTACGACTTCGCACTTAAAACTAAATTCTGCTTTCATTAGTCTTATCACTTTCAAGTTGACCAACCTTGCATGGTGAAGAGCTAAAGGAACAAATTAACATCTACTAATAATGATGTAAGTGTGCACTTTCCATAAGGACGTGAGTTCTACATTACTTCAGGCTAACTATCGGAAACAGACCGGTTAATACTGTGCAATATGAAATGTATAAAGAATGAGTATGCATCTATAGGGTTAATGTGAATACAGTAGACTCTAAAGAAGTTATACTGTATATATTGGTCATTGGATATTGAATTACTTTTTCCAACTCTTCAAGGCCAGTATCATTCACATAGATAATCAATATTCTAAGCAGACACGACATTTGGTGCTGCGTGATCATAACCTACTTTCTTGAAATCCCCTTCTACGTCTTACTAGATATACTCTGTGGAGTCATTGAATGGTGTGGCTTTACCACGTGCTCACTTAAATTAGGCAGCCACACCATCCCCGTCGAGTCGAATAAATTTGAACTGTTGGCCAACCCTAGTCCAGAGTCTATACGTCAACTAAACGTTTATTGTGTTTAGGTAATCTAGATGTAATGACATGCCGTCAAGTGTAATCAAGATACTTTAGCATATCCAGAAGTGTGATGGATTAATTGATTCTGGATGACTGCTGCTATCGTAAACTGACAATATACGTCATACTTGGGCTGATGCACTATTTCACATCAAGTGTAATTAGTTTCCATTATACACTAAGACAATTAGCCCAGGTTTTCCATGTACTATCATTTTATGAACTGCTCAATGATTTTTAGGATAACACGCGTTAAACTTACACTGATTAAGCAATAATGTTCATTAGTAGTATGCAAGGCATTCTGTTAATTTATGTTACGGAATGTAGAAATACTTAAGTAACTAAGCTTATCCTTTTACAAAAATTCTTATAATGCAACTTAATGGTCACGGCCTGTGCGCTTAAGGCGTTACCAGGTTCTTTATTAGATTTTATTTGGTTATTTAAATTTTGTTAGTATTTTCTATAGTTGCAATATTTTAGTAATTTACTAGTTAATGTGGATGTTAAGTAAGGACTATTAACGCCTTGCATCAATCTTTTATTCTTATTCTACAACTTACTAGATGATTTCATCATACGTGGCTAATGTTTTTAAGACACCTGAGATGAAATACTAGTAAGTCAGTGTCGTTTACTGTTGAACGCTAGGTTACGCAGGCTTAAATGAAGACAGCTGTCTACTGCTAAGTAAATTTCTCTATAACTATTGGTAGGAGTCGAAATTAGTGTAGGAAGTATGAGCCACTTAACGATTAAACTAAACAGAACTAATGTGCTATAAATATGCACATTTTTGGTAAGCTAGTTACTGTAATTCTATGAAAAGAGCTCATTAGTGAAAAGTGTTTTTTCTCCCCCGCCTCCAACTTTTTTAGCCTACCATCCCCTCCCCATGTTGCAACTTGTCCAATAAGGAACTAACAGTATTTGAATTTCAATCATTAGTTTCAGGAGGTATAAGTACTGTGCATTTCTGAAAAATATTACCTCTTCCTATTGACGAACAGTAATTATTGTAATGGGATTATCATAGAATTACGTTCACTGAGAACTTATTCCAAAGCGTTTCAATGTTATTTGTGTTTACATCGTTGCAAGCCTTGAAAACATGTTATATCTAGTCTAATATACAGTGGGTTCTATTATTCTTTGTACATATTTATTTATCTGTCATTTGATCAATATAATCTTTTGTTCTACTTGTATGAAGAGAATGAATGTAGGTGTTAATTATGTGTTCTTTTAGTTTTCTGATCATAGTTAAAGATAATTATTCTTTGTTGGCTTATCAACTTTAACTTATCGGGTCAAAAATTTGTCAATGTAAACGTCACCATGCCATTACATCAGGGAAAAAATATAACTGGCATATAAAGGACATTTTGAGGATTATTCATGATATTTAAGAAAGTGGATAATTACAGTTAATTTTTCATCTTTTATAATTAACATACGATGGTAATCTACAAAAATTTAATACTAACTACATTATTTGTAGTACACATGGAAATACCTACTTCTAAGTTGGAAATTCAATATGATCCACTTTAACATAGACTCTTATCGGAATAATTGAAAATTTTCTTTTAAAATATACTTGAACATTAATTTTTGCTGAAATAGATTGAAGTAGTCACATTACCTCCCAAAGAAGTCGCATCATGTATTGTCAATCATTTTAAATAAAAATTCTTCTGTAAAGTAGATTTTTTTTTCTCTCATATTTAAAAAAATCCTTTCTAAGTTAATTTTTTCAAAAAATATCTACATAGTAATTAATAATGATAAAGTTTGAAAACTAAAAGCGTAGTTAGAGATACGATTGTATGGTATTCTATTCACGCATATTCGATATTAATTCTTCTCTAGTAAATCTTACAATGGCATAAAGGAATTGAAAGTTTAGATCTGATATCAGAAATTAGGTTGACCTAGATAACTATTGAAAGTTAGGAAGTAATGGATAGCCGTTTAATTCTAGTATTCGACTCCACAGTTGTGGGTATCCACAATCGTGTCAAGGAATTTTTGAGAAAACTGATTTCATTTACTTATTGCAAAGTTCTCAACAATGTTTGATTACTGACATACATATCTATGTGTATGAGAACAAATGATTCACGCTGTCTTACAAGCATATTGCGTTTGATAGACGAACTTTAGATTACAAGTTTTCAATCGAGTGTATCATATAGAGTTTCACTGCAATCTCTGGCGTTTACTGTATGTGTGTATATTATCCAGGAAGTTGGGATGCTCTACAATATGTTCATCGAAGATAGTTATGGATTTCTACAGAGAATTGGTATAAAGTCTTTAGTGAAAATTATATTCTAATACTTAGTAATGGCACAGTGAATGAATGGGAAATGACGAAAAAGCTTGATACCAAACAGGTAGCGAGCGTCGTAAACGTTGTAGATGAGTACAAAGTATGTATAAGTGGAAATAAATATACGTAGCAAGTATCTGTAAAGTTATATAGTAAAGAACATTATAATGCTATCAACATTCACATATGGTAACATATAGTATATATTGAGCTATAATTTAGTTATCGGCATAGTTTATGTGAGGTATTTTAGATTTCAGTTACTTTGTGGCTTTTAGATATATCTGTCGTCTTGTGGCATTTCTCCTAATTATGTGGAACAGTGGCTTAGTGGTTAAAGCATTCGATTTACATGCACTAAATATCAGATTTGAATTCCGCTCCAATAACTTATTGAATAGTATCATTGGTCTTCAAACTAACAGTGTTTTATAAGTGGGGAATTATGAAGAAGGATTAAACGTCATGAGCTATCTTTCAGGCGATTATTTTATGTATTTTGATTTCATACTTAGTAAACATTTCGTTACTATTAATTTCATATTCCTAACCTTCTATTTGACTCACTAATTGTTATTATATCGTTTTCCATACATGAAATAATCGTCAACGCCGTTTCTTCTGTCGTTAGTGTCATAGTTTTGTGTTGGTATTATTGATTTAACTGGCCTGTTATGTATCCTGAATTCACATGTATGTATTTAAATGAGTGTTGGAAATATAGTTCAAAATTCCGAGTTAGCTAGCTCAACGATCTGATATTCTTTTTATTCTAGCTTGAGACTAAATCGTATAGAAGCAGACATAGTATGCCACTGTTTTCCCGGTAGTTATATGAGTCCCGACGTGGTCATTGTCTGTAAAGAACACAACAAAGTGTAAATCAAAGCAAAGTACACGAATTCGTAAATGAATATAAATGTATGGTAAAATCGATGCCTCATTCATGTTTACATTGATGCAGTGTTACCAGAATAAGAACTGTATAACTATTCATTAATATTGATATGTTTAAGTACATATCTTCAGTCTCGTGTTATCTTTTGTAAAGTTAACAGTAGCTATACAATTCATAACTGGAGACAATTGTATATTAGTAATTGTCTATTAGTTAAACTCATTTAGGTATTGTTATCTTAAGTAATCTCAATAATAATAAAACGAATTCATGTAAACAACAAATATCTTTGTAATTGAGTTTGTAAAATGTATATCAGTTAGGTAAATAAATAAAAATCAAGATTGTATTACATCACAATATGAAAAAAAACAGGTGGATATTCATGAAAGGTGAAAGAAGATGAAATTGAAACCGTTTCAATTTCTTCTTCATCTGTATTTATGTTCGATGGCATAAAATGGAAAAGAAAGTGTAGAATTTCAACGGATTAACCATTTTCCGATATTATTAAACAAGATTAGTATAATTGGTATTAGGACATAATATAATATGTGGCATAAAGAAATTTAAATAGCCATCTAAAACTGGTGGACAATGTTTTCTTGCATACCATTCCATTGAATATAAACAAATCATTTGACCCCAACCAACAAATAATGATATCCATATAGCAACATTCCAACCACGTCCACTACCTTGTACAAAAAATAATACATAACCACCTATACTAAAAAATAGAAATAATACTGGTAGACAATATCTTAAACTCATCATTAGAATATATTCATGTACACCAGCTGATAACCAAAATACAACAGTTGCAGCGATTGTACGTGATTGTTTACCAATTAATGATTGTATATCACGATAAATATATGTATATAACCAATCATGTACAATGACATTCCATGTACGATACCATACACTAAATGTTGTTGCATTCCACCAATCTTTATAAAATAATCTATCACCAAAACGTAACATTTCAGCAAATGCATTCAACCATGAATGTAAAAATGAATAGAATGCAATTAACATTAATAAACCACCTGGTAATGTACAAGCTGTTGATGTTAGAATATATTTTTTAAATGAAAATTTTCTTAATTTACCAAGTTGTGAAAATGGTATGAAACAAAAACGCATAAAAATATAATAACTAAATATAAAACATACAATAACTTGTAAGAAATTTGAAAAAACAAAATACCATCGTATACAATGTGTACGTGGATAATTTTCACGATAAACTAATGTTGGAGCAAATAAAAAATAAAGATAACGTGAAAAATTAGGAAATTCATTGATTGTAATAAATGTTACATTGGATTGATTATGATTACAATGATTATTATTATTATTATTATTATTAATTTCTTTGATTGTATCAATTGTTATTGTTGATGATGATGGTATCGATTCATTATAATCTTCAAATATTTTACTAATTGCATAACGTATATATGCATGTGATTTCATTATTAAACGTATTTGTTCACCTGTTACAATTGCTGTACTAGCTGGTGGTAAATCACAAATTATAGTAAAACGAAATGATGTCACGAAAAATATTACCTAGATATACATTTATTAAAATAAAGAAAATATAACAAATAATATATATATATATATATATAATCTGTGTAGTTTGAAAAGTACTAACATGAAGTTATTTCCAAATAGACAAACAAATAAATGAACCAAGTAATACAGTATTGATTTTCAGCTAGTTTTTAAACTTAGCAGTAAAAACCACCACTGGAATCGATATCATTATTATTTATAGTAAAGGATTTATGCACATTTATCGGTCGAAAATTTGTGTGTGTGTGGAGGGGGGGCGTAAAGATGTAGTTGACAGGATATCTCCGTTGTCGATATCATATTAGTCAGCACTCTTCGGCAAGATGCTACTGACATCCTGAGAACTACTGTCTTATTCTTTTGATTCACATTAATAAGCCAACTGTATCAATCATCATTCCGAAAACTCCTAACAGTCAAAAAAAGCTAAGGTGCTGAGTTTCCTGCAACCATCTCCAATCACCTAACATTAAAACACCAAGCATATAACGCAGTGTCATTTAGCCTAGTAACTCTATTACAATTTAATCAGCATTTTGAACTACATGAACATTAAACTGAACACAACTCATTAACTAATATGTATAAGTATATATATATATATCGGTGGTGGTTTGTTATCTTATTCCTGTCAGCATTCAGTGATTAATTAATGTATGTAACTCAGCCTTATAGGTGGTCAATCGCGGACATAATATCCAAGTGGTAGCTGTCGTATCATGCAAACTGGGTCATTCAAGATACGATCCTCAAGTTAGGATCATTATCTTCAAGATTGCAGGTGCAACTTGCTTAGTCCCAGGGTTTTTTCATGACTATCTCCCCCCCCCAAAAAAAAAACTACTTTGAACTTTATTGATTTATGTGAAACGCATTTACTCATAAAAGCTAAGATTAGCTTTTTGTTCCATTTAGGATGCGCCCGTATTATAATGTTACCTGAAACCAGCGATTTCTGGATTTTAATGGTTGTCTAACTACACGTGTTCTGTAATGTTAACTAAACAATTCAAATGTCTTCGTAAATCTCTTACCTGTATTTTATTTGCTATGTAGATGTGAATATTATACGAAATGTAATGACCCTTATTTACTGGTGATTTTAATGATAATGGTAGTAATATCATATGAATTAAGAAATATAGATAACAAATTCTAAATGTACTCTCGTATATATCCTTGTACAAATGGGAAAAAGAAAGATTTATAACATAACATCTCCCCATCTCATTCTTCAGGTAGTAAATATCAGATCATAACGAAATAAGCACCACTAATTTTGTATTAAGATATCAAATTATTTGCCAACCTTTTGATAATCTCTACCATTCCACTTCCTATAAAATATTCATCTAATCACCAAATTAAAATACTACAAAATATAGTTTCACAGTTTGTAACTCCTTTTGTAATATAAATGGGAGTGTGCTTTGACGTGAAGAAAAGAAGAGTTTTGGGTGGATGTAATGAATGCCAATGAGATGTTTGCCTAGTTGATAATGCGCGACTGACCTAAGCCAACTCACCCCCCAAGCCGACAATAGAAGAACCAGAATTGGGAACCGGAAAACGGAGAGAGCGAGGTCGGATTATATTTTAATCATGCCTTCATATTTACATAAAACCAGACCACACGGTAAACCAATCACAAATCTAAGATTGATACAGAACAAAGGAAAGAGTGGCAGTGAATGGGGACAGGTTGTACACAACTAAGCAACTGTAGTTCATAGTAAATAACAATATACTAGGAGTAAATATACTAAACGGGAGGACCGGGCAAGGGGAACATAACAGTCATAGAAATGAAATGTTTAAACTGTCCATAGTCATTATAATTGAAATAATGTTCTAAAGCATAGCTCTCGAAGATAGTCAATCTTCGTTAAGTGCCCGGCATATCAGCGTGTGAGTAAGAAAACATTCGTTTACTATTGGTTTGTACTATACTGGTAGGTGTAGATTATTTGTTTAGAGGTCTTTCAATCCTTTGTTAGAGACCAGGTGATTATGACATAAGGTCAAAGATTGCAGAGTAGATGTATTCATCTTTTTCTCTTTTCATTAAATCTTAAGGAATAAAATTATATCTTTTATATCATAAATAGATTACCTTTTCTTGTTATATTTCCTATTCATTTTACTATCACTACCAACAATTTGATATAAATTTTAATAATTTTATACTGTTGTGATGATGTGATTTAAGAAACTTTAGTCTATGTACATTGATACTAAGATATACTTTTGTTGATGACCAACTGATAACCATACGTTTTCGTTTTAAAGAGGCTTATTCTTGTTGTTGACATCACAATAACGTCAAAGTCAAAACAGGCGTAATAAACTAAGGATAATAAAAACAAATTGACAATTCATAATTTCCAGGTTTAAAAGCTAAATATGATAAATTAATTTATATTTGTCTATAATATAAACAAGGTACCTACTGTGAGTTAAACCACTTATCATTTCGAATTCCGGTATGTTATGCGTATCTAGTGTCAATCAAAAGTACCAATTCAGTGTACTTTATTTTAAACAAAAGTAACCTTAATACTTAACTTAATTGTTAAATATCACGTCATTTCAAGTTTACCTAACGGTTAGCAATGAATCTGTAGACTTTATTTATGCTTGTTATGCGATGTATTTTCATAATACAACTGATAATTTTATGAACTGTTTGAAGTCATAAACTTTGGCCATTAGGTACTAACTCAATGGTGTGGAGACCCAGGCTAGTGAATGAACACTGGTGTGAGGCTCTACACCAAACCCAAAAAGCTTTTCAGTGTAACCTAGTTTAAATATGTTTAACATCATAATGTCCCAACTTTTACTTCCATATAAAAATCATAAACTGAATTGTGGTGATTTTGTGGAGACATAAATTATGTTTAGTTGTTTGTATCCATCACAAGTGGTGTTGGTCGGTCACCACTACAAACCAAAGAGCACTGGACAGCTATTTCATACAAGTGTGAAATGCATTTGGGGATCTAATCCAAGGCGTTTATGTCTTATAGTGTATGCTTAACCAACTGCACCTTGTGGACTGGTGTTCAGTCAAAAATTCCTACTTCAGTTGACTTATGATATAGCACGACCATTAGGAATATTTATTTATATTTAGTTGTAATTAAAATGTATTTCTTTAATACACTGCAACACAGCATTATATTGATATAAAACGGATTAAATAAATGTTTTTCTTGGAAATAGATTTCTGAGGATATAATATTATCAGTAGATTCGTCTGCCGTTATTAACGATAATGTTGAAATAATAAAAGGCAAGAAAGCTGCTTTGTGTCAAAGATAATGATTAATATTAAGGTTTAGAGTTATTATAAGATTTTGGGTTAGTATTATAGATACTGATGAGTTTAGGTATGTGGTTAGTACTACAGTACAGTCTTTCATATTCATAGGTCTTCATAATATTTGCCGATTCGATTAACTTCAAGACTCGCTACATAATATTTTCAAACTCATCGTGCAATAATGTTGACGTCGTCAGATTAATGTCTATATTAAAAATAGATAGATAGAATTTTATTGATACTAAGAGAAATAGATACATGGAGTATTCTCCAACGACTGAAGTGTAGATATGATTTAACGATTAGAAATAGAACGAATGCCTGATACTAAATTTATTCAATCATACATTATATGTAGGTTTTCCTACATACTTCCACATATATAATTCACCGGTTATTTAGTCTCATTCCAACCGTATAGTAGTGTATTAGGTAGTGTTTATATATAATTTAATGTTACCCAAATGTTTGTATAGTACTAGGTCACAAATGTTTAATCAAATAGTTGTATTGTACCTAAATACTCTGTCTGATTAACATATTCTTGGTTATGAATCATTAAAGCACAATCTATATCTCTATTACATGTAAAAAATCATGGGTATGATATAATTCATTTGTTAGAAAATTTAGTTATAAATTAAAACTTCATGTAAAGATAATACATTATGAATTGTTTCTAATTGATCTATCATTGATTACGGTAATGTTTTATAATATCAAAATGATTTTTATAGGAGCTCATTATCAATTCACAGTTAGATAGTATTACAACTCTGTATTTTCAAATATAATAGATGTTTGATAATTTTATTGCCAACGTGATAGAAACCTGTCATACTGTACAACAGTATTTTCATTAAAGGATATACTGACTACCTACCCGAGAACTCCATGAAGGTTCTTTCTCAAAGCAAAAGTTTGTTTGATAAAAACTGATATCATGTAGATAACTAAGGCGACTTCAGGAGTTACTGTCATGTTACTCCAAGTGTTTATTGCATTAAAAGTTGACTAAAAACTACTCATTAAAAATTTTTATTTGATATCTAAAATCAATTTAAGTGTAATAACCATTGAAAACTTGGAAGCACTGGACAGCTGTTTTGTCCTAGAATGAAAATTTTCAGCAGTGCTCATCTATCACACCACAAGAAAATCGACACCTAGACATTTAGGCTTAATGGCCTGCCCTTTACCATTAGATCCCAATAGTTGGTATTTCTAACTTAGTCAATTTACAATACATATTCATCTATTGCTATCGCTGGATAACTGCCTCACATTGGACATGACTGAACTCCACTGATCACATCGCCTTACTCAAATTCTAGAAATTACCTCCAGAAGTTAGTCATTGATTTTGACTACAATTATGTGTTGTGGAGATTGTAAAATTTACATTTAGTAGCGGAAATTGGTTGTGTATGTCAGTCCAATTCGTGATAGCAGTTTAAAAGTCACTAATCTCAACAACACCCAATTTCTCACTAAGAACTTCACTTCGACTTAAACACTTCATACTACTACTTTTAACAGTAAGTATCATGTTTCCATTTAATTAGGATCAATCGATTATCTTATTACTATTTTAGTATTGTATTTACAACTGACTGATAACTGAATATTATATATGAATGTTCTGAACATTGAATCAAATATTTCAATACTAGAATGAAGTTGAATCAAAATTCATGATATTACAAGAAAGTATATAAGTACTCGTTTTGATGAAAAAGGATTCAGTATTTATTATCAAAGTTATCACCATAACTCATTGCATACTGTTTTACAAGGTCTATTCAGTGAATATCATATGTACAAATAACAAA
Source organism: Schistosoma mekongi (assembly GCA_034768735.1). NCBI lineage: Eukaryota > Metazoa > Platyhelminthes > Trematoda > Strigeidida > Schistosomatidae > Schistosoma > Schistosoma mekongi. The sequence continues at coordinate 21,956,979 of CM068305.1, forward strand.
TTATTCAAGTTTTTTTTATAGATTATGAAACATTCCATATGATTTTCGTGTTTTTCTACATAGTTTTACAAAATATTTCTTAAAGTTTCTACATCATGTTTTCAACTAAACTATTAGGCTAAACAGATTTTATATTAATATGCATAACCAGAATAACTGAAGAATTATAGACCAATTCAATTTTTCTAGAATAAACATCAAAGAGGTAACATTAATAAGTGGAAATGTTTATATCCACTTACATTAAATGTTATAAACGAAAGGAATCATATGCATTTTAACCGCTTTTTTAAATCACCTGACTTTTTTTTACCTATGCACCGTTGTAGTTTTCTAATACAGTATAACAGTTTGAATCAGTACATAATTTGTTTCTAAGCTTAAGTTGTTCACAAATAACGAACTATGAACTAACATATACTTAAAATAATGTATTTTTAGAATTTCAATGAGTGAAAAATTTTAATCCTCTGACATTTCTCTGCATTAATTTAAGGCACCGTTTCAGAGTAGTAGTACAAAATGACAAATAAAATCATTTAATTATTAAACTAACCACAAAGACCTATCATATCATGTAAATGTTATTTATGTCAAAAGAGTGACCAGTGTATGTAAATCTATGTGAATAAAATTGAATCAGAACAAGTGAATGATAAATATTAGTAATGTGATTGGTTAGAATTAATCTGTCATTATGTTTCTACCGTGAGACTGAAAGCATGGGTTAAACGTGTGATTGTTCGAAAAATCGGTTCAACTTGGATAAATCATAATGCCTTCCTTTCTAATTAGTACAGTTAGGTTTAACAATATGTGAAAAGCCTCAGCTACTCGCCTTTCTTTGTAGTTGGAAAACTGTTTTGAGCTACTTTAATGTTTTTAATATTGATTTCATGGTTGTTGAAGGTAGTATGTACTGCTGTTGCTGATATTATTTGTAGTTTTTCAATGTCTACAGGATCATTTTAGGTGTTCTTTTCATGTAAATCAAATACTCTTTGGCTGCAGTTGAAATTTCTCAAGATTATTCAATATAAAAAGCATTACAAGAGACACATCCTAGTCTGTTGGAACAGTTTTATGTGAATGTGACAGGAATCTTTCCTTTCACCCTAACTAGTTCATTACAAAGTGCGTTTGTCGTTTACTGACGAAGGTTTTTATTTAAACGACAAATACACAAGCAGTACATGCCCAATTTATTTCAAAATGTCAAGCTAACTCTTGTTAATGATGTCTACAAAAAGAAGGATAAGAATGTTTTAACGATGAGTCCTCTTTTCGGCTAATTTATTTTCAAGAATGTTTATATGTGTTTTTCATGATAATGATCAATAATATATGTTAACGCCAATAAGCGAATGAGCTTAGCAACAATAAAAGAAACGTTGTTCATATAAAACTAAAAATTTAGTCATAGAAGTTAGATAAAAACTATTAAATGTGAAAAAGCTTACGCACTATGTTTAGATGAAATTTATTTCTTTTTAAACTTAACGAGAAAGAAAAATCTCTAAACTAAACTACTACTTCCTTCTCCCTTCTTATTAACGTTTCACCTTCGAGTGTCTCATTTTCATTTTTGGATACATTCCAATATGGTTTTACAAAAAAATATCATCCCAGCTAAATACCTAAACAATTTTTCATATTTAATAGCCTTTATCTAACTTCTATGACATTTTGGTGAATACTCAGCTACATTTTTAGCTCTATGTGAACAACACTTCTTTTTCTTACAATTAGGGGGGTTTGGGGAGATAGTTAACTGTCAACTATGATATCACGAATTGATCTGAATCAGACAACCAATGATCACCTGGAAGCACTAGACAGCTGTTTCGTCCTAGTATGGGACTCCTTAGCATTGAGCACCCACGACCCCGTCGGCGATGGAACCCGGGACCCTCTGGCTCCGTGCGAACGCCTTACCATTAGACCACTGAGTCGGCTCCTAACGGTTGATATTTCCAATTCAGTGTGAAGACGTGACCAGTGGAGTTCAACCGTGTCGGATGTAAGGCAGTAACCTACCGATGGCATGAAGGAGGTCGTGCAGCGTATATGGAACTGATATCAAAATTTTTTTTATTGTTGCCATATTCAATCACTTATTATTGTTATCACGTATTATTGACTTTTATTATGATATATATATATATATATATATATATATAGTTTGAGATTGTATGGTCTTGAAAATGAATTCGCTGAACAGAGAACTCTTCGCTGTAACACATTCATATTTTCCTTGATACAGTGGATAGTTTTTATTCATACCTATATCAGACGCTTGTTTTACATCAAATTTATTTATGAATGATTTATAATAATCATTATGATCAGCATACACTTATCGATTATCCTGCAAGCTCTTCAATTTTTTCAATAAACCTTAATATGAAACCCTTGGTATATGTGAATTACATCGAGTTATTGTCATGTGATTAGTTAAGGGTATTTATTGGAAACATCATTAGTGTATTGTAACAAAATGATGATAATAAGAGAATCATAAAAATCGATAATCACATAATGTTTAATTTGTTTAAACTCTTTATTGTATTCGTTATTCTGGTCATTATTATTACACACTTTAAAAAAACACTAACATGTAAAAATGCATTACAGACAGTTATAAGCTTTTTTAGATTTATTCAATCCTGATGAATAGTTCCCTATTTTAATCTATTTAAAAAGATCTTTGAAACTAATCATATGTTGGCTAGTAGTAGTAGTGTATTGGATACTACTTATTAGGTCATTAATAAGTAGTAGGTAGCAGAGTGTCAAAGGAAATTGGGAAGAATCAGTAAACAGCATACGAGGCGAGTTGCGAGGTGGCAAGAAGTAAAGTTTGATTAGAATACAAAGGATAATCGAGAACAACGAAGAGAAGCAGCTGATAAACGACACAGTCCAGAGAACGCGGAGGATGTGGACGTAATGTATGTAATATTTTATGACATACTCTGTTTTCGCCAAATAAAACCCCTTGACGCGACTTACGAAGGACCATACAAGGGAAACAAAGTACTATACAATCGACAAGAATGGCCACGAGGAGAATGTCAGCATTGACCGCCTCAAAGCGGCTTACCTAGAAGGTAAACCTTTCGATGTTGAACTTGCCAAAACACCGAAACTTGACATGAACGAAGTTGCCACGTCTCAAGCAACAATCAACAAGCAAGTGGAAATTTTGAAGAGCTCCATAACGCCGAGAGCTTCATTTTCTGGTAGAAACGTACGATTTCCAGAACACTTAAACGAATATTACGTCTATCAATTTTTTTTCTAATTTTCCACTCTGTGTATTGTAAAGTTTAATGGTTTTTTTAAAAAAAAGAATTGAATAAAATTACCTTTTTTTAACTTTACGGTATGCATTTTACACATTTTCATATGTTTGAAAAATATTAAAAAAAACCCTTTGTGCACTGATATTAGTGTTGTCGACATTTTATGCGTCTTCGTAGTCGCATTTGGCTGCCAAATTGTTTTTATATAGATATGGCAAATGCACATATTTAAAATCATTCTTTTTTCGGATTTCCAGACTGTCTGGAAACGAACAGAAGAACGCAGAAGAGAACGACTATATTTTGTACAAATGTTTTATGTAACGACACCCTAGCATAGGCACTGACGCCCAGAAGCTGCACAACATCGCAAGCAATCAAAGGAACGTTTACCAATGTCTAATGCATTGGGTTTTATCCTTTGGCTGGTACGTCATAGGGTCCTCACGAACCCATTAGGGGAGGAGTGAGCTGTAGCGGTAAATAATCCCCAAAATAAATAGTTACATAGGTTTCGACATTGATGCTGACCATGTTTATTTAAGCGGACACTTCTAGTTGAAGGCGCTCGGTCACGCATCATCACCAGACCACGTCACGCCGTACAGTGGGAAGCAACTCTCTCTCTAGTTTGCCAGCCTAGACGTTGATTTTCCATTGCCGCTCTATTTACGATCAAATATAACTTCTCTTCAATCCTTCATTGCTTTCTTATTTATTCTCATTCGTAAGAGTGGGTTCAATCGTTAGAAGTTGCCCTGGTAATACCGCACGCGTAACTTGGTCATATATCGGGTGCACTTTATGCCAAACACCACCGCGTTCACTACAAAGTCTAGGAGCCTACGCTTGCTCCACGGGTTGATGAGAAAATGCAAATACTTCCAAACTATGTATATGCACTTGCTATGCAGATGTTGCTGTCTGGACTTGGTAAGTGTTGACGGAATGACGTTCGACACGAACTAACTGAGTTGGATTACTCGTGTGCATGTCAGCACAGATGTAAGTAAATTATGTTTATGTGTTCCAAATAAGACGAAATGCAAGTTCGGCATTTTATTTTACTTCCGCAATCCAATCTTAAGGTAAATATTAGTTATTATTAGTTTGAATTTGGTGGTCAGTAAATTTAAACTTTAATGAAATTACTTCCCAAATTAGGATGATAACGGTTATAAGTTCTGATGTTTACAGTAAAGGATACTCATCGTGATGATTGTACATTACGAAAAACAATCAATATCTGATCACTAGTGACTAACTTCTTGAGGTGATTTCTGGAGTTTTAGTGACAAAACGTGACCAGTGGAGTTCAACCATGTCGGATATGAGGCAGTTTCCCACAAATGGTAATGGATGAATTTAGGAAAATATATCGTAAAATGACTAAGTTAGAAATACCAACCATTGAGATCCGTCTGACTAATTGACGTAATAATAAGGCGCTCTCAGAGGAGTCAAAAGACCCTGGATTCGATCCTAGATGGGGTTGTGGATACATATTTCTGAAGAGTACCGTACAAAAACGAAAATTCTGCCAAATGCTCCTTGGTTTTCATTAGACATCTTATTCAAACCAATTCGTAGTATCAAATAGACACAGCCATCTCCACCGCACCCAATTACAATGAAATGAAATAATTACTCAGTGGCTTATGGTTTTCTGCAATCTCTTGACTCTTCAGATTCATGACTAATCAAGATAACACTTCATGCATCATAATTACGAAAACAGATTCATTCAGTGAAGGCATTATCTACGAGTTCACTTTCAACATTATATAACTGTATATATATATATATATATATATATATATATATATTGGCAGTTAGAAGTTAGTGAATAATTGTAAGAGTTTGATTACTTATTATATAAAACATTGTAAAGATTGCTGAGACTTTTACATGATGAACTAACTCCAGCCAGATAACCACTGAAAACTAGGAGACAGTAAGCAGTCATATCATGTCATTGTGTGACCAAATTGCATAGGCATTAATTACATTAATTGCATGTTTTGCCTTGTTAAACTTCTCTTATAGTAATTTCTCACTAGAACTTAAAGAATTATCTTTATTAGTTATCTACTGATAAGTTTCAATTTGGTACATTTTCTGATTCTGAATAGTTATAGAAATTTTTTATTTTATTTATTTTTATTAGTGATCATCCATTAGCTTGATAAATACAACCCAGTGAAGTTGTATAATGTTTGCCTCATTTCATAGGTAAACATATTCTATGTCACTTAAAGCAATGCTGACATTATATGGTCATAGTCGAATTTTCTTCGTTCAGCGAATAGGTTGTTCAATGATAGATCGCCTTTATTTCGATACTTTACGATAAGCTAATATAAATCATAGAATCAATGTACATGAAGAAATTTATGAATTGACAATAAACGCAATCGTATAATCTTGAAATTGAATAGTTTAACAGTATTTTCTACTTTTAAATAATTTACGAAATTAATTTAAAACATAACGACAAAACAATGAGACCATGACGACAGGCAAAATTGTTTACAACTCTATTCTGATAAACAACACATTGATTAATTCTTTTTCAGTAGTTGTGTAAATCATTAAAGTGATTTTTTAAAAAAAAGTTTAAGTAAAGAGAGATACTTTAAAATTCAATAGATTCACCAAACAAACTTACTTGATAAATAATATAAGCAAGAAAGAATAACCAATCCATTGAACAGATATTATTTCCAATTTTTGGTCTACATGTTATCCATAGTAGAACACCCCAAAATGGTATAAATATAGTAGACATCTTCATTGCAAACCATATACGAAATACATCACTTAAATTACCGAATGCAAATCTTAATATATCCATATTGTAAGCATATAAATTAATTTTTGGATCAATGAAATCTTGTATCACTGTATTCACTGAGAAGATGATTGTAATGGCAACAAATATATTATAGACGGTACGTATATGAGAGATATGAAATAATGTAGTTAATACAGAGTCACGAGTTCGATAATGTTTCGTTGGTAGACTTTCAGAATTCATTGATTTACCATCTGTTTTATGTCTGTAAAAAAGTAATAAAAATTTTAGTATATATGTGTATAATCTGAAGGAATTTTATACTATTTAGAAAATGGAACTGTTTTGCCATTACAAACTATCTTAATAGTTTAATAAAGTTTAAATGGGATTCTAATTTCGGAATAACTAAAAACTACTAGATGGCGGACGAAAAACGACTGAAAATAACTGGCTCAAACTAGATGCTTAGGTAGAATTCCAGTGGTTCGTATTTCTAACTCGATCAATTTAAAATATATTTTTTCGACTTCAACCATTGCTATCAGTAGGTAGTTGCTCTGTACTAGATACGACTGGATTTTACTGGTCACTTATTTTTACTAGAACTCTGTGAATTACTAATGAGGAGATTGTGACTGTATTTACGGGTTGTGTAGATTACTGAATTTTAATTTGCTGAAAGTTCTTCGTCAAGACGAAACAGTTGCCCAGAGTTTCTTTTATTTCAATGGTTATCGAACAGAAAAACTTGTAATATCAGATTGAAATTCAGCGATCTTTAGGAAAATCTTAGTCTTGCTTATGACAGTTTTGGAAGAAAGTTTTATAAATGGTGTAAAATTTCCGATATGCGCATATCCTACTAACTATTAAAAAAGTAATATAGTGAATATTACAATAACGAGGTACAGAATCACGATTTTGGGTAGTTAGAATGATTAATTCGATAATAAGCATTTAAAATTTCAAAGAAGAGTTTGTTATAAAGTTTTTAAAGAGTTGTAATAAACAATTTTTTTATAACTACATCTTGCAAAACTCTGAATTACTGCAATTGATACTTAAAACTATGCTACGCCTAATATTTGCATACATTCAGTTAGCAAGTACACTCATAAATGATAATTTAGCAACTCTTCACTTGCCACTGTTAAGTTTAAACAACATTCTGCTTGTTAAAACAAGTATAAGGTTCTTATTTTTAAGATTCTACAGTTTCTGATCAAAAATCTCATTTTTGTTAACAATATTGTTACTGCAAAATTTTATAATGACAAATCCGCTACATTTTGACTCGTATGATGTCAAAAAGTAGAACAGTGTTAATATGGTGGTTTATATTTTGCTTAAAACAATTACAATGTTGTAGATACTACTCATAAGTTCGTCCATAAGTGGGTAGCGGAACGTCACGTGAAAATGAAAACGGTGAACAGTATACAAGGTGAGCTGCAAAGTAACGCTTGATCATATTAATTAGAAGAAATGAAGTCAACCAACGGAAGCAGGCCTACAGCCAACATTGATCGACGAACGAAAAGGACTTGTAAATAAATAATTAAAAGTAATGCATATATAATTTATGACGTTCTCTATTTTCACCAAGTAAACAGTTTGCCTTGGCTAAATCGATTTCGCATTTCATACGACGTTTTGCTACCTACTACTTGTGTATGACCTTATGAGTGGTATCCACCACAAAAACTCCAATCCAGCATTTCTTCGTGAATCGAGGTCATTTTGCGAATCAATGAAAAGTCAAACAACAATGATTAATTAGACACTTCAGTGATAATAATATTCTCATTACTGAGTAGTATATATTTCGTGATATTAAATAATTTTCAGAATTAGATATACAGAATTGCAACATGTCAACCGATTTGCAAGCACCTACTTCCTGAGCATTAAAAAATATATGTTTATACATAGATTGTAAACAGTAATTAATTACCATTTTTATATATTCACGTTTGTTCATAACCAATTCTGCTCTAGTTATCTAGAATGTTGGTAAGCTATTCAAACACTTTAAGTCAAAAGTGTCGAAATTCCAGTTTATGTGAGTTCTTATTATATTCTAATTACTTTACAGCATACTGGATAACCAAAACACAAGTTTCACTCGTGAGATACATTTTTTATTGCACAATATCTTCTCGTCTTGATGATCGATAGTAACGAAGTATCAAAAGAGCTTATGTCATTATAAGTCAACGTCAAAGGAATGAGCATCCATAAAAACTAGTATTATTAAAAAAGATTCTCACGAAAGCTAGTATCGAAAAGTAGATTACAAATCCATCTAAAATAATCTTACTAATACATTAAACAACTAAATATAAAGGCTAACGCAGTGAACGGGTACATCTGTAGAAAAAAGAAAGCGATTACTAATAAGATGTCCAAAGTATCATATGGTAAGCTACAAGTTACTCTGCAATATCTAATATTTAGTTGTTACAAAGTACCCAGAAGAAAATAACCACGTTCCAGATACGGCCATGGCAAATCAAAGGAAAGTATCTAGCACAATGAAAGACGTAGCACTTTTATTAACAGAAGCGATTCATTAAATTATAAATATGACATCTGTTTGTTTGTCAGAGGTAGTATCATCTTAACTTGCAGTTGTTATTTAGATGCAGTGGACAATTCGAAGTATTCAACACAGATATTAGCTACGCTTGGCTAAATTCAATTTGCGAATATAAGATGATTGTGAGTGATGAGAAATTTACTCAACATAGTAGGGAACGAAGTAAAAGAAAACAAATATTGGTTTATTTTACAACATGGAATTTTGAATTATTTTGATGGTATCTTCATTAGTATACCGATGAAACATTTAAAATTTTCTCACCCTTGTTTTTGCATAACTGCACAATTCACAATAAAGTGCCAATCCATATGTGCACATTTTTGATGAGCTTAACAAACGACGTATATAGTTTTGAACTCACCATTAATAAAGTAACCTTTTCACTTAGATTGGTATACCCTTCATCAAGGTTCTATTTATCATAATACGACAATTAATATTAAGTAATATAAGTTTCTTAAATAACCAAAGAATACTTATTCTATAGTCTAACTAATAACAACTATTGAAAATAGTTGCATACTACATTTTATTAAACTCAACAGTGAATTAAATTATATTCAGTATCTGTTGATTACAATGATTAGCATTATATATCAACGAGACTATAAACTCCTTATTGTATACAATAATGAGACTAAATAAATCTAAATAAATTTCATAAATATAATGTTACGTAATCAATATATAATTTATAGATTTTTGCACATATTCTTCATATTAGAATTTTTTTTGTTATAAATCATTTCATTCTTTTCTTTTTAAAAACAATTTCATTAATTTATTGTTTTTAAAAATATATTCAAATGATATTGTGTCTAGGCAAACTGTTAAAGGTTCACGATTAAATGAATAAAACATAATTAAAAACAATTTATTTTCAACTTATTCATTGATGTTATGCAATCATCAAAATTCAATGTTTATTAAAATAATCCAGTTACACAGATTATCGTTTTATGGTAAGCTACAAGTTACTCTGCAATATCTAATATTTAGTTGTTACAAAGTACCCAGAAGAAAATAACCACGTTCCAGATACGGCCATGGCAAATCAAAGGAAAGTATCTAGCACAATGAAAGACGTAGCACTTTTATTAACAGAAGCGATTCATTAAATTATAAATATGACATCTGTTTGTTTGTCAGAGGTAGTATCATCTTAACTTGCAGTTGTTATTTAGATGCAGTGGACAATTCGAAGTATTCAACACAGATATTAGCTACGCTTGGCTAAATTCAATTTGCGAATATAAGATGATTGTGAGTGATGAGAAATTTACTCAACATAGTAGGGAACGAAGTAAAAGAAAACAAATATTGGTTTATTTTACAACATGGAATTTTGAATTATTTTGATGGTATCTTCATTAGTATACCGATGAAACATTTAAAATTTTCTCACCCTTGTTTTTGCATAACTGCACAATTCACAATAAAGTGCCAATCCATATGTGCAATGAATATGTTATTGTTCATTTAATAAAAATATGTATACAATTTACACATTGGTAAATTTAAGTGAATGTATATAGAATAAATTAGTTTCATAATCAATCTATATGTATATTAGAATGAACGTGTATATTCCCGTTGATTTGTTATACAAGTTTAGCCAAATACCAATGCACTCGTTGTATAAATGTGACTGTCTAAACTTAGTAGTCAAGTGATGAACGCGATGGTATTCGACACAAAACGGACTGAGTTCAAATCCTTTTGTGAACATCAACACTGAGATGTAGGTATATCCAGTTGATGAGTCACAAATAGAACGAAACATGCGTCCTGGATTCCACATGCCAGTCAAAATATAACTTAAATAATACTATATGTGTATGATTAAAATTTGATGAATGAAATAATGCTGTTCAATACTTCAAGATTTTTAATAGCCATCCATTATGTGAAATTTCAGCAATCTCCCTCAAACTCAATAATAATTAATTAATTTGTGCAGATATTACTTAAAATCTACGTCATGAGAACGAAAAGCTCTGATAAATAATAATTGTAAACAAAATTCTGATTTCAGTTTTTAAATCATTGTGGTTACTAAAGGTATTTTCTGGAGCTTAAGTAAGAAGACATAACTGGTATCATTCAATTATGTCGGGCGTAAAAATAATATCACCAATGTAACTAAATGGGATTACATAATGTCTTTATTGACAGCCTCTTTATTGGCAAACCTAAAGGTCATGAGTGATAGCCTGGATAGGGACATTTGAGTACAATACTGAGGAGTTATAAGCTAAGACAAAGTAGCTATCCACTACCTCCTGTTTTACAGTGGTTTTATAACTCAGGGAAGTCTATAATGTCAAATGGAAATTAAATAATTTCCACAATTAGGGAATAATACCAACATATATTATTATGTTTAGATGCATGTGTTTCAGAAGGTTTTATTGAATCTTGTACATGGCGTTGATGTAAGATTATGGATTGAATTATTAAGTTTACCGCATGTTGTGGAATATAGGCTAACTGATTTACATAGCTTCAGAGCGTAAACATGAGCTTTCTTCAATTAAGTAACTACTTATTCTACTGCACAAATATGGTGCAACTAGCAGAGCTAAACGTGGTAACATGTTATTCAGTTGGGGAATATATCAATACATAATAACGTAATGTAACATGTGAATATCAGTATTTTATCTGGATGTCTGTTTACCTCATTAGACGTGTGGCATAATATAAAAGGTCCAAACATAAGATCTACGTGATTTTACTAGTAACACTAATTATATTCTTTTATAATTGGTAATGTTAATTCAGTGTCAAAAATCTTAACTTATAATTAAATCTCAAAGCTGAGTCCAAGTTGTCAACTAGGTAACTAAACAACTTAGTAACTAAGTTATCAACTAATAATAGTAATATGTGTAGTCACTTAAAGATTCCTATGTCTCAAAAACCTAAGAACTTACGAAAAAACAATTATCTTTTAGACAGATTTTAGTCAGATTTTACATTTAAAATCAAAATGTTTAAGATATCGCTGTACAGACTATGTAAATTAGGTCGACTCATCTCTAAGATGATGATGTTGGCCATGATAAAAGTAGTCGTTGTGCTTATTTATCTTGCATAAATGTTTTGGTTTATTTAATCCGAATAGTTATGTTACTTATTATTTGGAGAAATTTGAGTCCGACAGTCTCCGACAGAGAGTTACAAACTAATGAAATGGAATGATTAGTGCTCCCAATATAACCCGACTCAACTATGTGTAGTGACATGGAATTGTTAACAGTTTTAACTAAACTTTCACATTGCTACGCTAATGATGTTTACCATTAAATTTAGATTCCGATGTAACTTGTTTTATACTAACAGTTCAGTTGGCCACTTAACTTAATTCGTCATATAGTTAATTTGTGGCTTCATTATAGACATAGGCATTCAATTTAATTTTGTTGTTTGAATTTGCTTCAGACTGATCTCGGTTGGTTAAGCTGCAAACCAGAGAGCACTGGACATCCGTTTTGTCCTTGTGTAAAGATCCTCAGCGGTGTTCACCCTCAACTCCGTCAGGGAATCAAACCCAGGATCTTCAGGTTTCGTGTTGAGCACCTAACTAACAGTATCACTCGACAGGGAATTTCCACTTTCATCAATTTGTGACATATTGTGATTATTTGTTTATGTTATCTAATAAGTGCTTTTGCCCTAAGTTACTTTAATTAGTGATAAAAAGGGTATTTTTGACTTAGCATTACCAAAGCCAAATGTTATTGATCAGCCTTAATTAAACTCTGACTATCATTTGGGAAGAAATATGTCCATTGATGACATTAAAGTATCGATTTATCTATATTCTAGACAAAATAAATGTACTTCATCATGTATTTTTATTGACAGGATATAAAATAGATTGATTATTAAATGACAACAGTTAAAAGGTAATTTACTTGAAAATAATCAGAATTTTGTGTTCAGTTATCGCTGCTTCCGGTTAGTAAGGAATTTTTTTATGAAACATTGTCATTACTATGGGTTTATGTTATACTTTCGGGCAATATGTTGAACTGAATATTGACCGATCTTTGTTGGTATATCAGAATTTTAGGCTATTTCTTTTGATAAAGCAAGTATTAGAGTAATATAGGTATTAGAGAAATCCAGTGTGCAAAAACTTATTTAGGACTTGTCAACTGGATGTACGTGAATCCTAGTGTTAATATTCACAGACAACGAAATCTAAATATAACAAAACGTGCCTACTGAATTTTACTGATAACTTTAATCTATGTATTCTATAACCTGCTACAAGTGAAAATATCAAGGTGGTGTGAAACCCTTTATTCATCGAAATGTAATGATTGTACTGTTATAACAAAATTCAATCTATAGTTTTAAATTTTCATATTATATTTGATAATTTTGTACTATCTCAACCAGAATTAGAAAGCAAGTGTTTTGTCAAAGTATGAATCTCGTCATCAGTACATGTCTGCACAGGGTTGATTGTAGGCAGTTTGAGTTTCACACAAATCACAATACTTCTAATACACTAAGTAGAAATCAAAAAGTAAACATTTTCTTACTTCAGACAATCTATGATATTGTGTAATAACTAGAACACGTAACTTATCAATGTCATGATTAACTTCACTTGTCATACTTTATCACTGCAATCTCAAAAAGTACACCTCGTGATTATACAGGAGATCATAAAATTATAAAAATTAATAAAAAATGAAAGTGATTCTAAATACCCGTAAATAAAACAGGTACTGAGGTGTGTACCTATTTGAACATTATAAGTTTCGCCCTGCGTTACTATATCAATTATGTCTAAAACTATAAAGCACACTTGAGTTCTACCATGCATAATGATTTATGCAAATACTAACGCTAATAAAATATACATTGTTTACGACACTTTAACAGTAAATAAGCATAGTATTCTTAATGATTAGTTATCTGATTTCATAATATTTAATAGAATTCGACAACAATAACTCAATCTAATTAATAAAGTGAAAACACAATATACCGAAAAATTGGATTGTATCGTATTAAGTAATAACAATAATTATTCAGTTATGTTTAGTTGTCTGTGTTCGCTACGGATTGATGTTGGCTAGGTATCACTGAAAACTAGAGAGCAATGGATAATTGTCTAATCCTAGGTGAGCTATGTTCGCAGATGATCTAGCTCTTTTAGCACATACACACCAACAAATGCAAGCGAAGACAATCAGTGTAGCAACAACTTCAGCAGCAGTAGGGTTGAACATACATAAGGGTAAGAGCAAGATTCTCAAATACAACACAGGGAGCACCAACCCAATTCAACTTGATGGGGAAACTCTGGAAGAGGTGGATACCTTCACATATCTGGGGAGCATCATCGATGAAAAAGGAGGGTCTGATGCAGATGTAAAGACAAGGGTTGGCAAGGCAAGGGCAGCATTCCTGCAGTTGAAAAACATCTGGAACTCAAAACAAATATCAACTAACCTCAAAGTCAGACTCTTCAATTCGAACGTGAAGACAGTCCTGCTGTATGGAGCTGAAACCTGGAGAATTACTGCAAACATCCTCAGACGGATACAGGTATTTATAAACAACTGCCTACGCAAGATACTGAATGTCCGTTGGCCGGAAACCATCAGCAACAACTTACTATGGGAGAGCCTAGTGTGAAGCTATTCCACAGTGATCACTCTCGAATCCGTCATTGAATCAAACTCAGGGTCTTCAGGCTGATGAATGCCACCACTGGAACTAACTTCAGCATGCTCCTGAAGTTCTGGTGAAATGTCTTGAGTGTTGGAGTTAAAACTTGTCGGGAGTGATATTATTATGATTGATGACAGTGGATGATGGTCGCACTATATTGAAAATTGATGGAAGTGGGAATTTTACTATTGGACACAAGCTGCCACAGTAGTGCAGAGGTTTAAAGGTTAACTAACCTGTAGGTTTCGAGTCCTATTCCCTGGCTGGGTTGCTGGGTGCTCATCTCTGTAGAGTCTTCTACCAAAATAAAACAGCTATGCACTACTCCTTGGTTTTCAGTGATACTCAACCGATATGAATCTGTGACAATTGTAAATAGCTAAACGTAATACCTATCTCCTTAAAACTACTTCAGTCCAACTATTCAGATATCTTAACAGACACTTTAGGCATATATTGTTATGAATTAGGAATTAACTATTCATAACGTGGACTCAGAATAAAAATATGCGAGAACAATTGTAATAGGAATGTATTGTCTCCTTTGTATTCCAATAAAATAAACAGGAACTATAGTATTCATCTAGATTTATTCTAAATACTGATTTAGAAATGAAAGCGTCTGCAGTGTCCCACAGTGAGGCCACGTATTTTGTAATATCTACTATAATTATAGCCCAAGGAAACAATGCAGTATGTAAGTCAGACAGATGAATGGACAGACATGAATGCAAGTATAAAAGAAGTATACTAATAAAAGTATAGAGTTTATCATACTGAGGTTTGAGAATAACGAAATGGAATAATATGAGGCACTTTACACTCACCTGGTGCTCAAGACCCATATATAGTTCATAAGGGTCTAAAGTTTGTGTAAGTATTTCTTTTCATGAAAACCACCAAAGCTGCTTTTTCAGCATGTTGTAAAATGATCCAAATATAATTTGATTTCACTTGAACTAGAGTTCGGGCATTCGACTCTGTTCATTCAATCAAACCATTACAGTAAACTAGAAGTTTGATGAAGTAGAGTAGATATCCATGAAATAGAAAGTATTACTACTTTCAATTTTTTCCGAAGTAGCAAAGCCGATATTCTTAATTCGTCAGTAACATAATGAAAGTCTAATTCAGATTGCATGATAACAAAATTATAACTCCAATGTAAAATGACTTTCCCCATAATTAAAGAAAGAAGTTTGTTTTAGTACTGTTACCTAGAGATGTTACTCTACACAGAATTCTATAGTTATTTTTAGCATAGTTACTAAAATATGTATAAGATAAATATCCAACGATGTTGATTCGTAATGATAATAGTTCTAAGCTTTATACAAAATATTATGCAATAATTATTCAGTTGAGTTTATTCATAACTTCTTCATTGTTTAGTGTGCTGTACTCAAAATTTATAATCATTTTCATTTAATCTATTGGTTATGCTAAACTAACATGTTCATAGTATATACCTAAAGATAATTTCAAACTCATAGAGTAAAATCTTTAGTAGAAACTGTACCGTTATAGATAGTATCCATATACTAAATTACGGGGGTGTGGGGGGAAACGATAGATAGTGTTGAATGTAACGTACCTAATAAACATGAAAACGTTGTGGATAATCTAGAACTAATTATGTCCTACTACAAAATTTACAGTGATTACAATACTATGAAACAATTGTGATATACACAACTGTCACATTAAATATATTCTATCATGATAATTTAATCATTATATTTTCAGTATATTACGCAATGTGTAATGTATATAGTACAGTTTAAAAAAGATCAATAATCTGTTGTAAATTAATCAATAATTGTATTTTATTGGTTTTTTATAATCGTTTATGGCTTCCATTTTTTTGGAAATATATTATTCATTTGATCACAAAAGTAGACAAAATTCAAACGCTATTATGTATTCTTATGATGTCATGAGTTTTATAGTGTTTCAAACTGATTTTCATGACTAAACTGATCTCAGATAAAAACTACAGAAATGCATGAAACATTGAAAATATAGACTTTACGACTTTATACCGAAAAGTAATTTCAACTTGATAAAGGATTAAATCTTTTAGACCTTTGAGTTAGAAGGTGGCTAAAATAGGCTATAGAGTATACATCCAATAATTATTGTGTTCGTATAGAAGTGTGATTTTTATTCAACGCTATCAGTGATTCAGTAAGTTATGACTTACAATTAGAACTACGAACATATTCTTCTTGAATCTTGTCACTTAATGATTATGAAGTCAATTAGGTATACTATCGTATGGACATAAACTATTTAGTGAAATGTAGCTTTCAACGATTGTTTGAATGAAATCACTTTGTAGCAAAAACCATCAACAGGGCGTTATTATTATTACAAAAGTACATGAAATATTACTTAATTCCTATTTATTGAAATATTATGAATATGGTTCCTAATTCTAAAAACTAATTATTGAATGTTCAATCTGTTTGAAACTATCAAGTCTAACCTTTGGAATAGTGAAAACTTTCACAGTTGGTACCATATGACATGTTGGAATTTATTGAACAGAAGACCATTTAAAATGTCCACTTAACTTTAAGAGTATTAATTTCTACTTACCTACTGATGATATATGTCTAGAGTTATTAGTCGATCCATAAACTGTATATTCGTTGTCACACATAAATTAAAGGGTAAAATATATCTAACACTCAATCGCTTTCATGATATTAAACCAATTAACTCTCACCTAAATGATTATATTTCGAATACTGAGAATAATCTACATACTTAATTTCTAGTGTTTGAAATCATGTCATAAACAAAGCCACATCTTGTCAACTATTCATGAAGTAAAGTTAATAGTTCAGTTAAGCAAAAATCTTTGAACTTGCTTTTACTAAAAAATGTTAGGCGATTAAGTGAGAATATATAAAGGGAAAACGTATTCACAAGTCACTGTCATATACTAGTTGGCACTCGTCGGAAAAGTGCATCTATGATCTTTAGGGGACTGATAACCCCCTGTCGAATTCCAGCCTAAGTTACCTAATTTTACAGTTTCAGACTTTAATACTGGTCTCTTAGAACCTTCTGCTGAACTTCTTTAGGACTGACTTATTTACACTGATTGGTTACTGAGTAGCAGTGACCACTGTTGTATATTTGTCTAGTCATCAGTGTTTTTAATGTCTAGTCATATCTGTTTTGATCCTAGATTTTAACAGTTGAATCTAATTTTACCAACTATCTACAACCATTATAGTACGGATTTTAATCAAGAAGTTCTCAACATCCAGTGAAACTCAAACTAAAAGTTAGTGACTCCACAGTTTGAGTGCTTACTGTATGCTAGGCACCACCGCACATCAACCGGTGTGATGACTGAGGCATGTGTTATGCAAATCCAGCCAATTTAGTAGATAAAAGTTTTGATATATCAATCAGATAAATTATACTTGATCAAATGATTTAAGACGTCCTTAATTTATGATTATGAATTGTGTTGTCGTTCCTGATAAGACAGTGGACTAATGTTTGTTTTAATATGTCAGGATAAAAAATTATCTTTTTAAAAATAACACTCAATTCTTTGAAACTGTTGTTTACATGTAATTTGTTTTAATTTTATTCCAATAAACTGTAGTAACATACTTGTTTATCATACTAACAGACTGTTAATAACAGAATGTTTACTAAAACGTGATTAATCAGTATATACTACTAAATATTTATTTCCATATGGTAACAATCATGATAATAATCATATAAAATACATACATTAAACTAATATGACAGTCGGAAGAATAAAAGTACTTGATGAACAATCGTAGCATACATCAGTTGACTAACTGAAAATAAATGCAAACATTTTATTCCGTACATGTCCTAAACAACCATTGATAGTGGATGTACTCGATATCCAGCAATTGTACCAATAATATTAAAGAAACATAACAGTTCTTGTGAAATCTGTAACCACATCACCCAACTTCATAGTCTATAACGTCACCACTGATCTTTCTGAGCAGTGACCGAGCTACTATATGACACTAACTGATCACAGAGTAATGATTAATCAAGGTATTTGAGTAGTGTTAATTACTAATAAGTAGTTACCAATCCAAAATATTCTTCTTAACATGTGTTGACATCATTTTGAAAACAATAGCAAGCGTGGAAACATAGGACATTTGTTTCGTCTTGGCCTGGAAGTCATCACGTTTTCGTATCAGTAACATCATATGGAGTCATATTTACAGCCATTTAAACTTGTGATGAGCATAATGTTTTTACACCAGTGTGTCAGCATTCAAAGGTTTACACATTAAAATCCAGTGTTATATTTATAAAAGTATGATGGTTATTTATCTAGGTGATTTAATAAAAAGTTGGAGAAAACCTTTAACCAATTTTATTCATGAAGTTTTTTTCATGTTGGAATATATCCTTTTGCACTTCTAATGTCTATACTCCGATTAGATTGCAATTCATGTTACTGTTAATAGAGATTACTTCGCCTAATAACATTGTGTTATCATCAGTCTATTCAAATGCAATGAATATTATCAAGTTATTTAAACATTACAAGTATAAGAAAAGAAATTAATAAACTAAACATTTACACAAAACAAATATCTTTCTTGCATGAAAGTAGTAATGAATGTTAGTGAAATCCAACTATAAACCCGTAATGAGTCTTGTTTTTAGAGTAATTTTACCTGTTGCCATATATATTGAATTAGCAACTAATTAGAACGAAGTACAATCGAAAATTTATTTGATTCAGATCTGAGATTCTTCAGTAATTTACACTCATACTTTTCATATGGAATTCAGTTCAAAGCATACAAGATCATACAACATTAGCCATATCATAAAAGTGTTGATTCGAAATTCTGTGGTTTTTACTTTGAATTATATTTTATTACCACAGAGCTTGATTATCACCCAATGTAATCGGTGGTAATTATTTTGCAAGTAACATTGTTGATTACACCCAAGAATTTCAGCTTATGATAGACCAACGTCTATGCGTTTTAAGAGTTTCTTCAGTTTACATCAGTCTATGGTACAACCTGAAATCACATAAATCTTCTTCCTTTAAACCACTTATCTAAGTAAAAAATGACAACCTCCTTTTGCTACGTAAATGATCCAGTTACCTAGACTATACCTTATTATGAATACATTGATATTGTTTATTAAACATCAACCTGAATCAATAGTTTATGTAACAACAACAACGATAAAGTAAATAAACATTGTACGAAATCAAGTAAAATGTTACACAATATGTGAAGATACTTGATCATAGAATTAATAAAGTTATCACGTATATACTATGACTAAATTGATTAGTGAAGGATCAATCAACTTGATTAATTAATCAGTCATTTTCATGATATAAAGGTAAATCGTATTTCACATACCATGATATGCTTACTGTATTTTAATCACTTACTATAGGGTACATTAATTATATGAAACACTTAGTCTTATTTATTCATATGTCTATCATTTTAGTAATTATATTTAGTGATGGACTCGGTTCTTGTATATATTTTATTTAAAATAATTGTTAACAGTAATAGAATGTAAGTGCAATCCGATATTCTTTCTTAGATATTAACGTATTTTTCTCAAGTTCACTATAATAACCAGTGATATATACATGTGTATACTTTAGTAAATGGGGCTGTAAGAGATGTTTACTGTTGTAGTTGTGCATCAATAACCGGCCTTAATCAGACAATAACTAAAGTCTAAAAAGTACAAGACAGCTTTATTGTCGTAGTATGGAAATAGGAAACCATGTCGCGAGTGAGATAAATATCAACTATGGCCATGGATGATGGTTGTGCAACGTTACAAATTAACTAAAGTCGAAAGTGTGAACCAGCAAATGTTTAACCGAAGCGCTCTTTGAGAGGTTTGAAGATCTTTTGTTCAATTCCTGCCAAGATAATGTATATACGCTAATAAAAATCCATATTCTGGTTGAACAAACTTTTCAACTGTCGAAATAATCAAATTTCTTGTTAGACTAATGTTCAGGCATGCTTGCTCATTTTGTCATTGAAAGTGTGCAAATTTATATTAAGTATTCGGAACCATAATACATTAAATATTCATATCTTGTCATATTATATTCCAGTTACTAGAATATACGTAATGCATCCTATTACCTACAGTAGTATTTCCTCTTATTTATACATACAAAGCTGTATCTAATAAAGTCTACTATAGTGTAGTATTCAATCGAGATGGTTATTTTTGTGGATAGTAGTAATTTAGTTGTTTGAATATATCACAGATTGTTGTTGGCAGGGTACCATTGAAAACCAGGGAGCAATGAACAGCTGTTTCCTTCTAGTAGTCAATATTAAATGGCAGCATGTCATGAAAAATTGTCGTTTGAAATTATATCAACTCCATGATGCTTTAAAACGTCAATATTTTACTGAAAATCAATTTTAAGTCAAAATAAACCTAAGGCATCTAAATGCAATTGTATGAACAGGCAAGTCAATCAAGCTGAACATTTTTACACTAACCAGTTGTAATATTACTCAAAATCTATCTTGGATATGTACTTCAACTTTGCACTACTATTTGTCTACATTTTTAAAGATTTAAGTTAAACAACTATTGGTGATGCATATGTGTGCAATATGCAACTAGTTTTAAACAATCTATTCATTTGTGAAAGTTATCCTACAAATAAATTATGTGATACAAACTTGCAAATCTGACTTGAAAATGACTTTATCGGAGTAGGTTGATGTTGTCTAGTGAAATTTAAGTAATATACTAAATGATAATTCGAACTTCCACATATCTTGTGAGTAATATTTGTTTTTATGCCATGGATTGACGTTAGGTAAACAATCATAAAAATCATAGAGCACTGAATCGCTATTGAGTACCAGTTTTGGGTTTTTAGGTGATGTGCATTCGTGATTTCAATACAAGCCAAGCCCAGGACTCTCAAATGTTGCGAGCGTTCACTCTTCAGTTCATGGAATCAGCGTATAATAGAGAACATTTTTGACTTTAGTCATTATAAGACTTGGAAAGATTATCATCTAATCATACTTATTGTTAAATGACTCTCACTTGATATTGTTTTCATCAAGTGATTGAATCTTCACACTGCAACTCCAAAAATTACTTCTAGAAATTAGTAATGTATGAGCACATGACTGTTATTAGTATAGAGAGTTAGTGGGGATTGATAGATTTTGCAATATACATCATAAACTGACTGTCACCCGGAAACTTCTGGAACTCAGAAAACACTAAACATATGTATTCAGTTTGTACCTTAGAAAAGCACAAATCCTATAATCAAAAAATACAGTAACAGCTGAACTAGAACTTTTACAGTATACTAAAGTATTTGTGATTTGACTATTAAGATAATGTAAATATCAGTTTCTGCTTTTCTAAAGAATTGTATTTGTTCTCTGAGCTGAATCGATTAATTGTAGAACTTTCATTGTTATTCTGTACAATACAACTGTTATTTAGAACGATGACGAAATATTGGCAAGAACATCCAGTTTATTTTGTATATTTCTTGCTACTAAACGGTTTGTAATTATCTATGATACAGAAAATTAATGTATTTCCCCCCCTCCCTTCAGAAACAACTGAAAAATTGTTCATTTACTTGAAAGACAATAGAACGAAGAAATGTTTCTTTAAAATATTAATATATATATATGTATACATATATATATATATATATATATATATATATATATATAAGGCATACAGTGAAGAAACTGATGTAAATCAAGTGTTACTGTGTTAAGTCATAACTTTATCCGACAGACGTGTTTGTGAAATTGTGAATAGAATGATTGTCGTTCAAAATTATTAATTAATGAACGGAAGAATTAGTACAAGTGACTATAATCTCGATGAATTATATAATGCATATTAAGAGAATTAAGAATGTTACTATAAAGTTAAATGATAATTGGATAAAGTTGAATAGAATGCAACAAATATACAATAGTAAAAAGGGCTTATGGTAATATGAAACTTCTGGCAATACAGAGAAAGAAGGAAGGGACTTAATAAGACAATTTGTAAATCTCTTCACTGTTGGTTGTGAAGAAAGCCAAGATAATGTGAGTGGTTGTTCAAAGTTCTTCTGGATTCATAAATTTAGTTTATTGATGTGAATGTTGATGACTTCCAGTGTGTATAATAGACGTATGTGCAGGCCTGGATGTAAATGAACTGGAACATGATAGATCACCTGGAAAGCAACGTTGGTGTTTATTTTATGTCCACTGTCTACTGGACTATTCGGTATGTAGTTTTTAGTAGTCTTTAACTATCCCTGTTTTCACCAGGAGCCATAGTGTCCTGAAATTCTATGATGGACTTGGCTGATTGTGCACCCTATGTGACTAACTTCACATGAACGGTCGAATTTATGAATATACATTGGTGACGCAAATGTAGGAGGTTTGTGTTTGTTTCCAGTTGAAATTAAAGGAGGAATTTAAAAAATGAGAGTTTAACTTAGCTGAAAGAAGCATCTTTTGCAAAGATTTACTTATTCTTCACGCGTAGTATCATTTATGAGCAAACGTTTTAGGAACTTTCGTTTCTTGGGAGCTGTCATAACTGTAAGTTTGTTTTAATTATCATTATATGCTTCTTTGATGAATTTTATGAGATACTTGCTTGCAGTCTGAGAACTGTCAATGTTTATGAGCTCATCTTTGATTGCTTTGTGTGGACACACTTAAATGGCACGAGTTGTTAGGTACTTTACGGAATTCGTTTTATGCACGAGTGTATAATACTATGAAAATTGGTATACTGACTAGCTGAAATTAATTTTCTATATACACTTCTTTTTAGTTTTCGGCTTGATGGTCTCGTCGGGAAGATATCGAAGATTGAGATTACATCATGACATTCTTCAGTAAGGATGAATATCGCTAAATTTATCGAGGATTGCCTTTTCTTCCCTTTCATTATTGGTTACTGCAAATGTGTCATCTATGTAATCAAATTAAAATGTTAGCTGACTAATTTCTTCTTTATGTGAATCATTCTGGAGTTTTGCTGGAAACAAGTTTGCATGAAGTAAACTTTATGTTGATCATATAATTACATTATCGATCTGTCTGTAAATTTAATTCTTGGGTTGGAAATGAACATGTGCTATGTATCTTATGATTATTTCCTTTAGTATGGAGCTAATCAGTCCAGTTACTTTTCTATTTTCTGTGGTAAACTCATCAAATATAAGATCACCTGTTTATATTAGTGAAGTATTGGATGACAAATCTAAGGAAGTCATGTACTTATTTTTGATAACGAGATTTTGTATTCTGTCAGGGAATTCAAAAGAGTCTTTAACACTATATCTAACAATTACTTGGAATAATGGCTTTATAATTTTTAGTAGCGATTCAACGGTACAGTGATAAACACAGTTTTTCATATGCATGACTGGTCGAAAGATCAGACCGTTTTTACGTATTTTAGTAGACTCTAACTTCCTATTGTGTTTGTTCCAATAGGTAGTAGTGTTTCGTACATACTATCTGTGATTAACCCTTGTTGCTTAGTGTTTTTCAGTGTTTTCTGACATGTCGTTCTTAATCTTTAATTGTCGACATCTGATTTTATCTTCCTGCATAGCATTTATGTATCTAAATGTAAGTATATGTTGACTAAAATATATGAATCTGACGGTACCGTGCATAAGACATTTTCTAATACCACGCTTTCATAATAAACATTTACCTTAATCGTACGTTATGGTGTTTCTAGCTAGTATTAGCAAGTAAGAAACAGTTATCTATGAAAGGTTTAGTAAGTTACCTTCTTACGACTCATGATGTAGAGTACTCGATAGCTTAATTTTACAAAAATTACTGATTACCTGACGTTTGTAGATCGTGTTAGCTTTTATTAGAACTTTGAACGTGATAAAAGTAATTTCACTTCACTATGATATCAAGAATTTGTATTTATCATTTAGACAGGCACTGAAAACCAGACAGCACTGGGTAACTGCTTCCTGGCAGAATAAAACATGTCAGCAGTATACATTTACAATCCCACTGGTTAGAAAAAATCTGCGAATTACAATGTCTATAACGCCTAGATATAACTAACAGGAAGTAATTTAATGTGATGGTGAAAAAGCTTGACCAGTTGTTAAGTTTGAGGCAGTTCCTAACCAGTGTCAAATGATACATTTGCAAAATATTTCGCGAATTTACTAACTGTTGGGTTATACCTCAGTGATCAAAATATAGAGCGTTCGTAGAATAACTTGAAGGTTGTAAATGCACACTAGTGAGAAGTTCAGTACTAGGATAAAACACTACCCTATTCTTTCTGGTTTTTAGTGGTTGTCTAACATAAATTAGTTCGTGATACAAAATTTAAATTCAATATCTACACAACGCCCACTTATATTTATATTATTATAATAGCACTAAACAAACTAAAAGAGAACATAACCAGTAATTTATGGAAACCTTGTTAACCTTTTCATTGCAGATTTAAACATACAAAAATATAACTAACATTAATCATATGTGTAGCTTAATTTTTGATAACAAGTGATAAGTTATGGTGTATAAAACAGTATTTTATAAAAAAAAACCACCATCATTAGGACTGAGTAAGATATCACTTATGTAGTAACTGAGACAAATGTTTCTCCATATAGTAGACGCTGATAATGATTTTGTCTATATTAATTATCATAGTTCTACAATCAAATCATTTATCACAAAGAATGTACAAAATCTGAAACTTAATATAGCATATAACTAACAGTACATCTATGTTGTACTGTTTATCCAAAGTCAAATAACAATAATTTAAACTATTGTGTAGATATAATTTTGTTACTTATAAATAGTTAATAATTTTACTTACTAAAAATTATAAATAATAAAATTGTTTAACTCAAATACAATAAAAGATTAAAATGTAAATATTCAACTTACTTATCAGTCATCCAATCATTAATTAATTGCATATTATGTAAATAATTATCTTTTGATATAGCTGTTGTAACTAAATCATTTAATGAAATTTTTAATTGTTCATTAAATTGTGTTAATAAATTTAAACGAAATTGTTCAGTTAAATCATATAATACAACATCATGTATAAGTTTTTGTTTATCATTATCTAAATGAATTGTTTTTTTATATTCTTCTTTAATGAATTCATTTGATTGTTTAGTAATTGTTGTTAATGTTTGTTCATTGATAGATTTCATTTTATCATTACGTTGATGAATATACATATCTTCATAATGTATATCATTCATTTCTGTCAGGAATTATTTTATATAAAAATATTATGTCTATCAATATGTAATCAATTATTATTACAGTGATTATATTTATTATGATATATTATCTCTTTATTCTTTTTTGTATTTGTTAAAAAAAAAGTGTTATAGAAGTAAATAATCAAAGAAAAATAATACGATTAATCAATAAATGATTAATTTATATATAACGCCGATATACATCAAATGAACTTTGCTCTGTCGATTGGTACATTATATATATATATATAAATTATTATTATTTTGACTTGTAGTATATTGATGTTGTTGAAATTAGAAAAACATGATTGGTCATGTTGTTCATTTGACTTATGACGTATAACATTCACTTGATTCTTATTTCATTTATCATATATATTAATAACATTTTAATTGTTATAGTTAACAATAGATAATACATTTAGATTAATGTAATTTATTATTCATGTTATAGATTATTATTATCTAAGGGGGGGGAGGGCATCAACTAAAAAGCACTATAAAGTACAGAATAGTTGTTTAAGAATCATCATTAGTAATGAGTTGTTATTATTTAAGAAATCAAGTTAAAAATCAGTGATGTTTCGTGGTAATAGATGTATCTTTAATCTACTGAGCATTTTTAAATTTAATCAATTTACAACAAAACATGATAATCATTTATTGGAGATAGATGATGACATTCTTATATATGAAAAGTTATAATTCTAATACAATGACTTCTTAATGGAATGTCAGAAAATCACTATGAAGTAAATTATTAGTGAGTAAATAATAGGTAGATAACCAACAGGCTATATTACGAAATGACTGAATTTATAAATATACACCATTGTATTTCAGCTAAACAGTTTGATATGTTTCGTGGTTAGGCGACAATAATAACTCTATTACCAGATAATTACAAACAATGGCTAATGACATGGTAAGAACCTATTTCTAGCTTCACCATTCAAACTCAGTTACCTTGAGCAAAAATTCCACTTCATAGGTTGATGTTGGCAGGGTACCATTGAAAACCAGGGAGCACTGGACAGCTGTTTCGTTCTAGTGTGGAACTCCTCAGAAGTGCGCACCCCAGGGGCTTCAGGTTGACGCGAACGCCCAACCATCTGCACCACTGGGTCGGCATCCAATGGTAGAATTCCATCAATTTGTGATATGCGTTATATTCAATCAAATAAAATAACCAATCTCCACAAAAATAACCATCCCAATTCCACTTCAGTAAAAGAAGATAAATGACTCAGTAGCTTAGAAGATGACCAGAACAGCCTACAACTCATGCGTATGCATATCAATAAAATTACAATGATTATTAATAAAATCACCAATTTGGCAAACAAAAAAATTGATACAAACGATTGTTTTGTAAAAATTAAATTGAACTGACACATTAAATACAACTAAAGTTACTACACTGCATTAAACTATTTGAAAAGTAACTTAGTCACTAACCAACATATAAAAAATCAAAACAACGTCTGTCGCCTGATGTTTTGAATGAATAATTGTTTTGGAGATCTATCATCTCTAACTTTTCATACCTAGACTTAAAGATTTTCGGTTCAATCATTGGAAGAATTTGTAAGCTGTTATTGTTAAAGAATCTCAAACTCAGACAAAACATCTATCCAGTTATCAGTAAATGATTTCAATCCATAAAAAAATCATCTACATATTAGTATTAGCTAAAATAGTCAATATACAATTAAATATTTCTCACTCTACTACTATCCTGATTTAATAACATAAATAAATCAATAAATATTCTATGAGGTCATTTTCTCGACTTTCGAAAAATTGTTTACACTTTATTCAGATTCAGTTGTTTAACATTTAGTCGTTGAACAATGCAGAGCCTGACATATATATGCATAGGTTCAAGTTACTATATAGTACTAACGTGACAAGATTAAATTTACAAGAACAACATGATAATGCGATTTAATGATGAAAAACTGAAAAGAGAATTATTCAAATTGAATATTGACTTACTCAACATTTCATTGAAACACATACTATTACTAAAATATCATGAAAATATAATACACTATTCAAGGTTGATGTAAAGTATAGGTAACATTAGGACAGAATATAAAATAAAGATAAGCTTCTATTTTCCCGTTGATTTGTAATGGACTGAACAGTCTCTGTTGCCGTATGTGCATCCTGAGCGGATTGCCTCTATATAATGATAGTACACAAGTTATATTTAAGTTGGATTGTAACTGGCAAGCAGAATACAGGACGCGCGTTTCATCTTGTTTGGGACTCATCGGCTGAATGTACCTGCATTCCAATGTTCATGTTCACACTGGGATTCGAACTCAGTCAGCTTTGTGCATATAAGCTCGTTGCACAAGTGTGACTGTTTGGACACAGTAGCCTAGTGGTGAACGCGGCATTTGGCACGAAGCAGACTGAGTTCGAATCCCCCTGTGAACATCAACATTGGAATGCAGGTACATTCAGTCGATGAGTCCCAAATAGAACGAAACGCGCGTCCTGGATTCTGCATGCTAGTCACAATCCAACTTAAATATAAAATATTTGAAATAAACTAATATATTTGATAAATTAACAAATAGCCGACATTCTTCAATGCAATAAAATTTACAGATGTACTTCAACATAGAATAAATGAAACAAATATTCAATAAAGTTGATTTAAGATGGGTTTTTTGTGAAGATTGATATTTTAATGCGTTGCTTGCATTCTTTGTGCGTTACTTTTAGAACGATAGAATTGAAAACCAAGAACACTTTTGAAGAGTTCCATACTAGAACAAAACAACTATTCAGTGTTCTATAGTTTTTAATTCTCTTCAACTAAGATCAATCACTAACAGTTATAAACAACAAATATTTAATAAATTAGAAGAATATAAATTTTTACTTAGCAACCACTGAAATACAACTCATAAGTTAATTTAAATAAAATTCATTTTTGATTAATGTTTATTGAACACTGAAGGTAATTCATGGGAAGTGATTTGGGGAGGGAGGATGTAATCGTCAGGAAACTCTAGGCCAGAGTTCCGTGCTATTTAAAAGTTATCACCAAGGCGTACTTGCAATGATATCGAGTCATTTGTTTTAGTGGCCACATTACAGCTAGGTAGATAGAATTCAAGCAGCACTGTAAAAGACTTGATGAACATCAAATTGGTCACTACGCAGTGATCAGCGAGTGAAAATATTTTATATATGTCATAAAATCTTAATAATCGAATGGATTAACAATAACACTAAATTTGTGAATTTGATTAAACCAACAAAAGTGACTTGGTAAAATATGTGAACAAAATAAAAGTCAAAGTGATAGTGTGATATTGAAATTAATAAAGTGAACATAATGTCGCTGAGGTTGTAAAACAAAAATATTAATAAGTAGTTAAAAGTCTATTTCAAGTTATGAAATTCAAATGATCCTTGTTTAAACTGTCTACCGGGACATTCACCATACGCATTGTTTTTACCTTACGTTTCAGTGACGCACGTATATTACAAATGATCATATATTCTAGATATCTTGATTAATCATAACTAAAACAAATAATCTTAGAGTAAGGGATGAGATGTTTAAGTCCCTTCAATATACAACTAAATAATTCTATCTGAAAACTTAACCAATTAATATTAGATAGCTAAAATCGTATAGCTGTAGTTTATATGATACAGGAAATTTTCACTTTGATGCCACGGGAATTCGAGTGAGTTCATATAAACTCCATTTGGGTGAGACATGACAAATTGATTAAAATTGCAAACTCATGGTCTTGTATTAAGAAAATAACACCATTTATTACTAATTTTTTCAGCAACTAGATGATTCAGCTGGCTCATCCTACCTAGTTGATTTCAATATTATGTAAATACAACACATATTTGGATTATAATTGATGTTATTTCACAAAACTCTTCATTCTCGTTTCTGTAACATTTTAGAATAATCCTGAACTTAAGTAAAGTGAATAGTGCTACATCTGATTAAGCTATTAAGGAAAACAGAATTCACTTATTGTAACTTGAAAACAATACAAGCCCTTGATTTGTCTTTATTCATAACGAATTTCTTGTTATTAGTTATAACATGTAGGAAAGCTACCTCGACCATTTTACTATGTTGTGGAAGTTTTTACATATGAAGTTTCATATCACGGACTGTTATTATTAGAGATAATATCAAAATCCAGGAAACACTGGAGAGATGTTTCATAATTCCATCCATCATCTAACTAAGGACATTTATGTCTCAGAGATAACACTTAAACTTCAAAATTCTTAGTTAATATACTGTGGTTTAAATTTTCAAATCCAGTCAATTCACAAAGTTGCCATCTCTACTTGTACGAATTCCAATTATAATGTCTTCCAACTACAAATCCAATAAAAGCCTCTCCAAATCGGTTATAAATAATCATATGTTGATTGTTATTAATGAGTGAGACTGAGATTAAAATTGCAAACCGCAAAATAACTACTTAGTGGTTCAAAGGTTAAATGTTTATGATAAGATCTTAGGATCTTAGGTGTGATCTCAGATTGGATGGTGTTGCATACTATCGAAAAAATCAATACATGGATGCAGTAGTTCTGTTTAGCTCTATCTGATTCTTAATAGGTATCCAACTAAAATCATTTCATGATTATTAGCATAATTTTGGCTGGAAATTAAATCTAGTGCCAATGTTAAATGAAAAAAGAAAATACATTCATAATGTTTGATAATTTTTATAATATGATTAAAGTTTTCATTCAAAAAGGCACATTTCAAAAAAAGCATAAATAACCTAGAAAGATAAACTGTAGACTTATTAAATGTTATCATTAACAACAGAAATCATTGTAGTTATAACAATTAATATTGTCTCGCAACTTAGCTTATCATTAACATGAACATTAGTGGAAATAGATTTTAATGAAATAATCACTGAAAATAATTTGATGAATTTAATAAAATGAAAACTTAAGAAATAGATTCTGTTAGATTTCATATTTTGATGATGTGTCTCATATTAATCCTAATGAATGATTTATGTGAATGAATTTTAACATGGAGGATTCATTA
The DNA here is from genome assembly GCA_034768735.1 of Schistosoma mekongi. NCBI lineage: Eukaryota > Metazoa > Platyhelminthes > Trematoda > Strigeidida > Schistosomatidae > Schistosoma > Schistosoma mekongi. The sequence continues at coordinate 21,987,768 of CM068305.1, forward strand.
AAAAATAACCACCGATCCAATTATACTTATTCCATACAAAAGTCTGTGAGTTTTAATTGATTGAATTCGTCACCGATTGATGTTAATTCTATCTGCATTGTAAACTAGGGAGCACTAGGCAGCTGTCTCATACTAATGTGGGATCCTTCAGTAGGGCACACTCTGTGATGGGCAACTTTATTATAAGCTAAAGTAAGAAATATATAAACATATAACTGACAGACACTGGAGTCAGTCAGGATTATTTTGTTGTACATTTCTCGGTTGGGTAGATTATCCCTAAACATTGTAAAATTTAGCAAATATGTGCAACGGTCCAAGTTGTCACACCACATCAGCACAGCAAGATGAATATCAAAGTAGTGGCAAAAATATTAGACATAGAGAATATAATCCGTGAAGGATTATTATGCAAAGAGATATGAAATAGTGTTACACACTAATTATGAGCCATTTTACCTAACAGTCATTAAACTTACTGATTATGCGGACTGCAACCCGACTGTTTGCACCTGCTTAAATGACTCAAGGTAATAGCCAACTACTTTAAAGTCTGCTGTTATTTATTAGTTTGACCACCCCTAACATATTGCCAACTTTTTATTATGCTATTCTGCATCGAGGTAAGCGATAAACTGACATGTGTAGCACATGTCTCAACAGCCTCACTTATTGAATTCCTATTATCTTATCAACCGATTTACTATACATCGGTAGTACTGAGAGGTTTATCTTTCATTGCTCACATGGTGGCTTCACTAAATACAAACAAATACAATCAACTTATACGTGATCTCTACTTTTGACAGACTTAGAACGTTCTCCAGTTTGCATATTGCATATAACACTGATGGTAAAACGTAAATGAAAGACTTTTAACAAAAACATCTGACTTTGCTACTATAAGGGTTTATTTACTCTTGCTTAATATTTTCACTGGGTGAGTGACATACAGTCAACATCAGTAAAAGTTCATTTATATAACAAAATGGTTAAAACCTAAGCTATTAAAACATACTATTCAGATAATTAGTTTAAACTACGAATACATGACTATTTCCAGATTATTTTCGCAAGTCAATAACACACTGATCTAAGTAAATCATATCAATGGTCCAGGTTTAGCACTTGTTGAAATACTTTATTCAATGTAATCGATGTTTTTAAGTTATAAAGTCTAAAAAGGAAGACTGATACAAGGAAATCTTATCTTATAATCTATTTAGTAACAAATTATACATTGGAAAAACAGTCAATCATCAGATCGTCATACTGAGTGAGGGTAGTTACAGAAGAAGTTAACAAGTTTCTGCTTAGTGAAACGAGCACTGCAAATAAACCATCTTGACTAGTTATGTTTACCTGTTTCTATTTCAAATACTATCATTCAACTGTAATACATCATAATGTCATATTATTATATTATGCTATATTTTCAAACATATCATGTAGTTTTATGTGTGCACTAATAAAAATGATCGACTGTTAGTAATGCGAATGAAGTTAGTATTTACACAATGACACTTCATATGCATTATATAAATATATATATATGCTTTTAGTTTTCAGTAATTAGACAGTTGCTAAATGTTATAACTCGTACGTGATATCTTGACTAGCCACAAACAACTTTAACACTTGAACGCTTTGAACCCTCCTAGTCGCAAATTCAGAAGACAGAAGACAAGAAGGCAGGAACTATCTTCCAGTAAAATGGAGAGTCAGTTCTGTATAAAATAATCGAATATTTATAGTTTTTTGAAACAACAAAATCAGCATTATAATCCATCTGATCCAAACTAAGAAGTTTCAACTATTACCCAATTGGAACACGTCACATTGAAATACTATAAGGTTCTTTTGATCACTGATTGGATGGAATATATCTGGCTGTTTCAAATGTTCTGGAGGGTTTGTTGAGGTTTTTGGGGGCCGTCCCAACACGAAATTTTTTATTTCGAATGTCAATTTGCTTTAACTTATACATCACCATAAACTGGATGATTACTGTATTGTTACCTAAAGCCTTGATTTAAACTTGTTAACTTACTTATTTCAAGTTTCTGGAGAATAATTCATAATTTTTGACTGTACAAAAATTTAATATCTCAAAAGTAATAAATCTTGAAACTTCTATTCTCTGGATTTGTTCTGTCTCATTAAACTAATTACCGTACAATAATTTTTTCCAGTCTTTTAAATTCCGTAACAGTTACTTTCATGGAGTAGTACCGAAGATCAAGAAGCATAAGATAATTGTTCCAGTAAGCATTTAAATGAACTTGAAAAGTATGAGCCCACTGAACAAGTGCTATCGCTCTCACAGCATAGCTTGAAGGAAATGCATGCTGTCTGACGTACAGTGGTGAATAGTTTTTCTGTGAAAGTCTTGAACCGGGATGAAACGGTTCTTCAGTACTCTTTACTACCCTATAAAATAACTATGCCATTTTCAAATTCCTAAACAAGAGACTCATGCACCACCCAAGTAGAAAATCCACTAAGTCACTACACACTATCTATAACTTGAAAACAACAAAAATAATAATTTGAATAAAATTTTTTTCATTCAACAGTTCTGTTGGCCTAAATAAAATAGTTAGTAGTTAGAGACAAAATGATTTGATTCGTTCCAACAACCAAGTTAAGTAAATAGGTCAAAGGAATTGCCTACTGTCAATCATTAGTAAGTGAAAGTTACAATTTAGTATATGAGAACGATTTCATTAGTTGACAGATATATATTTACATATGCGTTGGTTAATGTGACAATGGAAACCATTAGATAGTTTAATTCAAACTATTATGACCATCTTCATACTCAATAGTTTATGTTAAATATACTGAACACATTGTATACTTTACAAATGTTCATTAAAACGAAATAATACCTAATACTAATAAATGTTAAAATTTCCAAAGTTAATTTTATGTTAAGCAGCATAATTGTCAGTAAACTATTAAGTAAGATAGTGCCTCCCTTTTGGTGTCCTAAGCTGTACTACGAAGCATTACGACTAGTGACTCCACCAATAACCCAACAGTATCATGATGTATCTCTTGAAGGATTAGTTTATATATATATATATATATGTATATACTGACTGATCAATGAGTGGTAACCACCTCTATACATATCTGTTCCTTAGTACTGATCAGATTTTATAGATCAAGTAATAATTTTATTACGTGAAGAAGTATTAAGTTTTTAACCTAATTATTTAATATACTAGCAATATAGAGTTCGAACAAAAGCCATTATGTCTAGTCAATTATGTCATGTTGAAGTGTAAACATGAATTTATAGAATTACTTTTGTCTAATGATCACTTGTTTCTTGAAAACGGATGATGAAGTGCAGTGAAATAGCTACTTCATATAGCCATTCGAGTAAACAAATATGCTTCTCAAGAAACCTTGAATGTTTCAAGAAGAATACGGATGAATTTCTCCTCAATTGTTTTGGTTGTTCCCTTTTAAATGGAAAAAAACCAGCTGAAAATCTGCTGAAAGCTAGGAAACATTTGTAAATTATTCCATTTAATACTGAAATAAGTAACTTGTCAACAAGCTCAACCATTTCTGAAATTCTACAACATTTACTTGATGTGTTAAGTATAAATCCTCGATAATTTCGCTTCTTTTATATTCAAATAGCATATTAAATATATTAGAAAAGATTTGTGTTCTCTAAAAACAAAAGCTTGGTGTTGAAGAGATTGGTACTTAACTTATCGTTTGTATTTGACAGGAATTGATTTGGTTTTTTTTATCATTGTTTCGTCCTAGTATCAGAGTGATTAACCTTGGCCTTAACAGCTGGAGGTTCTTGGTTTGATTGCCTGGTGAGATCAGGCTTGTACAGTTCTGAGGAATTCTTTGATAGAACAAAACAGATTCGCAATATTCTTAGGGTTTTATTGTTACCCGAATGCAAACAAAAGCTTAACAATGTGTCTTAGTGTAGAATAAATTTACTAAATATGACCGACTAGGATATCAAGTCATAATTATGATATATAATTTCATACACAGAGCATGTAATGAACATACTGGGTGCCTTTAAGATGATAAGCATCAAGAAACGTCTACACTGTTAAGATTTTCCGAAGCCATCGCAATTATAAGGCTAGAGCCTGACCTACGTATCCAGAAGGAATCAGTGATGAAACTTTAATTGTCATAGTAAGTGATACGAACGGTGATTGTTATTGTTACTTACTTATGTACTTATGAACACTATCCACTCTTCAGTTTGTTTTTTAGCACATTATTTTTATTATTTATTATATAACCAAGTAGCATACAATATATCCTAGATCTTATATGTATAAGCCAAGATTTAATCTATAATTACCTCTAGTGGGTTTCAGATTAACAAACGCTTAACCCCCCTTCGCTACTAAGCCGGCATCTAGTCCGAGACGAATTAAATCAACAAGAACTTAATACTAATCTCTACAAACCATATCAGTTACATTAATCGATTCACTAGTGATTAACTTCAGAATGTTCCTGAAGCTCTTGTTGGAAGTCGTGACTGATGGAGGTCAGACTTGTCGGAAGTGAGACAGTTATCACCTGTGACAATGAATGATAGTCACGTAAAGTCATGAATTGATGGGAGTGTGAATTATACCATTGGGTGCCAGGCCATTAATGAAGAGGGTTAGGCATCCGCCAATCTGAAGACCTAGGGGGGAACTTATGATGCGCACTGCCGAGGAGTCCTTTACTAGGACGAAACAACTGTTCAGTGTTCCCTGGTTTTCAATGGTACCCTGCCAACATCAATTTGTGAAGAAATTCAATCAAATAAACTTAACATCTATCTCAACAAACTATCTTAATTAAACTTTAATCTGTTTAGTTTAGTTAATCATATTATTCAACCAAGTTATTAACGATTTAGAGATTTATTAATTCTCTCCTACCCCTTATCTGGTTAAATTAATAAACCTTACTTGCATATTATGCAATCAAATCAATTTAGATTATTACTAGAACTATCGTTAATTTTCTCTAACAAATAGCCTATTAAAAACCTACTTAATTCATCTCTATTTAAATCTTGTGTATCGTTTAATAAACACTACATATCCATTGAATTTACAATGATATTTACATGTTAAACTGATTACAGTTATTTACCCACAGTATGTAGCTGAAGAAAATGCAATGAAATACAATGGATTACACAAATATTATTATCCTAGCTTCATTCGATCTATACAGGTTTAGGTGAAATATAGGCATGATTTTTTTAAATACTACTATCATACTACTTGACATTACATTGTATTATTTGTGAATTAAGTCTATTAATACGTTGAAATGTGAAATCATTTTGAAATTTGTTTAGAATTAAATAACGGGATTGAATTTCTATTACAACGAAATAATAAAACAAGAATATTTCATATAAATTCGACAGTACAATCTTTAAAGTAAGGAAATTGTAAACTTTGCAGATACACAATTTTGATTTTGTGATTATTAATGTCAGTTTGATGTTACGAATTGATCTAAGACAACTATTAACAACAAGAAGTAACAGCAGCTCTCTCGTCCTAATGTAGCACTCTTCTGAAGTGGTACACACACTATCTCACCAGGAGTCCGAGCTTTTAGACTCAGTAGAGAACGCCAAAACTATTAGAACCAACTGGACAATTTATTACACCCAACAAATACTTGGATAATCTCACAGCACAAAATTACAGTCACTATCAGTTGACTAGTAAAGAACTTCTCTAGGTAATTCCTAGAGTTATGGCGAGACGTGAACAGCAGAGTCAACTATGTTGGTATGAGTCAGTTACCCACTGACTACGTTAGAAATATCACCATCGGAAGACCTAGGGGGAACTTATGATGCGCACTGCCGAGGAGTCCTTTACTAGGACGAAACAACTGTTCAGTGTTCCCTGGTTTTCAATGGTACCCTGCCAACATCAATTTGTGAAGAAATTCAATCAAATAAACTTAACATCTATCTCAACAAACTATCTTAATTAAACTTTAATCTGTTTAGTTTAGTTAATCATATTATTCAACCAAGTTATTAACGATTTAGAGATTTATTAATTCTCTCCTACCCCTTATCTGGTTAAATTAATAAACCTTACTTGCATATTATGCAATCAAATCAATTTAGATTATTACTAGAACTATCGTTAATTTTCTCTAACAAATAGCCTATTAAAAACCTACTTAATTCATCTCTATTTAAATCTTGTGTATCGTTTAATAAACACTACATATCCATTGAATTTACAATGATATTTACATGTTAAACTGATTACAGTTATTTACCCACAGTATGTAGCTGAAGAAATGCAATGAAATACAATGGATTACACAAATATTATTATCCTAGCTTCATTCGATCTATACAGGTTTAGGTGAAATATAGGCATGATTTTTTTAAATACTACTATCATACTACTTGACATTACATTGTATTATTTGTGAATTAAGTCTATTAATACGTTGAAATGTGAAATCATTTTGAAATTTGTTTAGAATTAAATAACGGGATTGAATTTCTATTACAACGAAATAATAAAACAAGAATATTTCATATAAATTCGACAGTACAATCTTTAAAGTAAGGAAATTGTAAACTTTGCAGATAAACAATTTTGATTTTGTGATTATTAAATGTCAGTTTGATGTTACGAATTGATCTAAGACAACTATTAACAACAATGAAGTAACAGACAGCTCTCTCGTCCTAATGTAGCACTCTTCTGAAGTGTACACACACTATCTCACCAGGAGTCGAGCTTTTAGACTCAGTAGAGAACGCCAAACTATTAGACCAATGGACCAATTTATGACACCCAACAAATATTGGATAATCTCCACAGCACAAAATTACAGTCACTATCAGTTGACTAGTAAATAACTTCTCTAGGTAATTCCTAGAGTTATGGCGAGACGTGAACAGCAGAGTTCAACTATGTTTGGTATGAGGCAGTTACCCACTGACTACGTTAGAAATATCAACCATCGGAAGCCGGCTCAATAGTCTAGTGACTAGGCGTTTTAATAATAATAATAATAATAATAATAATAATAATAGCTTTATTCAATAGTATTTTTAGTACAATATGAATTTTCAGCATACAATGTCTCAACAAGTTACTTTTTTACCATGTCAACATCTGAAAAAAAGATACATATTTTATATTTTTAACAACAACAACAAAAATTACAGTAACATAAGGAACAGGAGTCTTTGCATTTCATAATAATCCGTATTTTTAATAGCACAGATTTCTGATTAGATCGGTTCTTACAAACTTTTCATCACATAGAACATGTGCTAAATATGGAATAGTTGAGCATTTATACTTCTCTTTACGTGCTTGAATCCTGATGTAGCAGCGTCGCGTTCTGCCAGAAGATAAACAAGGTGAAAGTTTTGAATGAAGAGGGTGGTTTATGTCAGATACAATAACCTTAGATAGCTGTCTGCAGGACTTTAAATGTCTATCTACAACCATGTTTATAATAACATCGTAGCTTTCACCACACACTTTACTAACAGCTTTCAGTACCCTACGCAACACAACATGGTCTTTTCTCAATAGTCCGGGAAAAAACAATGGGAAACAATATAAAATGATCGGTAATATACATGAACTGACAAATTGTAATAATAAGTGCTTGGTTATACCAAAACTACGTAATCTTTTCACATAGTATATTAAACAGAAAACCCACTTTCATATAAACAAAACGTGCGAAGACCAAGATAGATCAGGAGTAAAGGTTACACCAAGATAATCAACATTCGACATAGTCATTATTGTAGAGTCTTCAATTTTACAAACATCGTGTGAATTCACAAGAGCAATTAGATCCTTTTCATGTCTTAGACTGAAATTAACTGTTTGACATTTGGAGGGATTAAGTTGAAGACCATTCAAACTACACCATCGTCCAACATTCGCTAAAAGACAATTCATTTCACAACAATTTGAGGAAGAAGAAACAGGCCTACTAATAGTAAGATCATCTGCGTACTTGATAAAGGTATTTTTCATAGAAGAGGGCAGGTCATTCAAGAAAAGTGAGAAAAGAAAAGGGGAAAGAACAGCACCTTGAGGCAAGCCAACTTCTGTTAGCAAATGATTGGAGCACTTTCCCTTGTACACAGTATATTGTTCCCTTCCGGAGAAATAGGAATATAACCAGTTGGTTATCCAGCTTTCCATGTTCATATTCTCAAGTTTATTCAGTAATATAGGTCTAGGAACGGAGTCATAGACGGCAGTGTAATCAAGAAAAGTGCGACGGACATACTTTTCACCATTTTCTAAGCTACACACTATATTATGATGTAAGACAACTGCCGCATCCAGTGTACTTCTGTTGTATCTGTATGCAAACTGATATGGGTCGATATGCTCTTCCATTTTTGGCTGCAGCTTACGTAGTAGAAGTTTTTCCATAGTTTTGAGAAATGGAGAAGTTATAGCTATGGGTCTAAACCTAACATTACCATTTGAAGACGCTTTTTTCAGTATAGGTGTTACTTTTATCTTATTCCAAGCTTTTGGTATCACGTTTGTAGAGAATGACTCGTTAAAGATACTAGTCAGTGGCTGGCACAAAACGTTAGCACATTTCTTGAAGAGAAGATTTGGAATCTCATCGCCGCCGAGCCTGAAGGTCCTGGGCTAGATCTCTAGTTGGGTCGAAGATAAGCACTACTAAAGAGTCACATACAAAGACGAAACAGCCGTCCGTTGTTTCATGGTTTACTTTGGTTATCTAACTCATGCCAATTCGTAACATCAAACTTATATTTGTGATGTATGTAAGCTATATAGTTTGACAATGAAATAAAAACAATATTTCAAAGTAGCATTTAGTTTTCGCAATCTTAATGAGACTACAATACTAAAACAAAATGGGATGTGAATTAGATTGTGTTATTAATTAGTGTAATAATTAAATATTCCCTATTTACGTTTTATCAGTCTACAAATATGTTGAGGCATTGAAATTTATGCTACCTATAAGTAGTATAATTCATGGAAAAAATTACTACGAAATGTTATTTACTTTTTTGTAATATCAGGGAATTTTTTCGACATTGTTGATCTGTCACTATTGCCCTGATAATATTACGTGCTATTCGCATCTAGCATTCTACGATTCGACAATAACAATGACTTGGTCTCAAATCAGCATAAGAGTGGAGCAGGTAACTAAATGTTTTTCAAAAATGGAACAGCATCAAGTAAAGTAAAGGAAGCAAACAACTGTACCAGAATTAATATAAAATCGACATGAGTATATTCCAAAATTTTCTCGAATATTCGTAAAAGCGCTGACTGACCAAAAGTTGACCAATCACAGCAAGGCTTCTTTAGCATGTTTAAACCTGCTGTAATCAGGACGGTTTCGTGTTAACAGTGAAGTAATTAATACACGCGTGAAAAGAGTCATAGATACTATTATATCTCCTTAACATTAATCAAATGTTTTTGCAAAAACCTCTAAGAATCACTAATAATTGATATATTGAGCATTAATTGTAATCTTTTTTACTGGCTAAATCTAGAATTTGTTCAACTCAGAAGTTTAACAGTTAATCAATAAAAATGGTGTTATAATTGCACTATTTCCATTTATATGACCCAATGAATTAAATATGGTGTATTTTCGTATCATCATATCTTTCATAAATTATGTACAAAAAACTAATGAATGTAAAGTTAACAAGTAGTTATGTTGTTTGTCTATACTTCAGATCTAAAAAAGTTAGTCTAAAGGAAATGTGGAATTTGAGACGGATATCACTGATGGAATTCTGTAATGATCCCACCACAATTAGTCTTAAGGGAATTCGTAAGTTTGGACCACTTGGTTGTCTAAACATATAGTGTTTGTCAATACAGTATTAGTTCATTCCTTCAGAGTGTTTGTAGTTGATCACCAATATAATAGAATAGTTTCTAACAATACTATCCAGTCAAACGACAAACTATATGGCTAGATAACACTATGCTACAGAAAGATGTAATATCCTCAGACTGTTGGCTATCGCTAGCAAATTGCTACATTCTTTATAGAAGCTATCACTCCATCAGAGAAATTCGAAACTAAACAGTAAGATATGTTGAAAAATGTCTAGCAGAAAACATCCATTCAAACAACTGGAATCATTCATAAGTCCAGTCATTTAACGTTATAGCTAAACTATCATTGGATATGAAACAACTATAGAGAATTGTTCTAGTCTGAAAAATAACTATTTAAGCAGGCATACTAATTGTAGGATCTGACATAAATATGTAATAATGGAAGTCATCGCTGATTTGAACAAACGATTTTCGAAAAGTATGGAACAGAACTTAAGCTCCCTAACGCGCTGCTACCTTGACGTGGTAGCCAGGCTTGCCAGCTGTAATGACTCAATCGGACTGTATTGCCTGGGACAATCATTCCTCCGGGTTCTATCATGCCAAGCAGGTCGGTTGAAGAGCGGTGAGACCAAAAGCAGCAAATAGCAGGTCCGAGCACGAAGTCGTACTACTGGAAGTATAGAGGTATGACAGCAATAAGGTGTTTTCTTCAAACAACCGGCATAACAGCGATCCTGACTCCCGAGAAAGAAAAGGCAAGGTCGACCCTAAAAATGCACGCCTCACCTTACTCCACGGATTTCCGTCTCTGGCAGTAAGACCCCAACAAGCAGAGAGCTACAACAACGAAAACCTATCTCAAAGAGCCGTATGTGACCGGCCACGAGCAGTTGTTCCTTGGGTACTGAGGTTAGGCTCCCAGGTCATCCAGACCAACCCTAACCTATTTTACTTTTCAGGTACATCAAGAAGAACCCTTCCACAGTGTGGAAAACTTGGAAGAGATAACCGCCCTCAAACATTTAACAACACGCAAGATCACCGCCATTTTAATCAAACTCCTTTTATTTCTAATATTTATCCTGCCCCTACCTTCAAGCATAAATCCCTTTCTTCAACTTCCTCCTCGATCATCAGTGCCAACGTTCTGGCCCACGAAATAATGTCCCGAATGCACTGAAATCACGCTCCAAACTTCATATTAGTGCATTCAATGTATGAACCCTATGTCAAATAGAGCAGCAAGCCTCCCTATCTAAGACATCAGAATCCCACACCATTGATGTATGTTGTGTCTCCGAAACACGCATACAGGATCCCAGCGTGGTCATTCGCTTGACCTCACCTAGTTAGAGTGAACAACCTTCGCGATACACTCTTCATTAATTTAGCGACTCAACAGCAACTTCACGTGGACTGGCTGTTGTAGGTACTGCGTTAAGTATGAAAGCAGAACAAGAACTTTCGAATGGATTCTTGTCAACAGTCGCCAATGTGTTGTCCGACGAAATGGTTCAGTAAGAACTCGGAAAGATAGGGATACACACCGTTGTCTTTTCGTTGTTTCTGCCTACGCTCCCAATGACTGCAGCCCGGATGAAGTGAAGGATGAATTTTATAGAGAACCATCTGAACTTCTTCACAGGATTAAACACTCAGATTCGGTACTAATGGCTGATGATTTTAACTCCCAACTAGGTAGCTTGAATCAGTCTGAAAGACATTTAGGTGGATGCTTTAGTGTTCCAGCTCAGAAAACGGATAACAGCGATCGTCTCCTACAACTTTGCTCAGACAATTGTTTATTTCTAGTAAACGCGGACTTTATTAAGCATAAGGAGTGATATCGCCTAACATAACGACCTCCTGACCCTTATCAACGGTGGACTCAAATAAACCATATCGTCATCAGTCACCGGTGGGAGGTGAGCTCGATAGAAGATTGTCAATATTTCTGGAGTACATGTTTAGATTCTAATCTTGCTCTACTACGAACACGCATTTGCTTGCATCTTACTAGAAGAAAAACTACTACAAGAAAACTCATTAGAATTAAGTTCAGCAATGAAAGATCCAAGATTAAATTCTAGAAACAACTCAAGAATCACTTTGGCAATTATAAAGATGCAACCCAACTAGATGCGGTTGGCAAGATGTCCAAACGGCTGTGGCATCTACAGTGATATCTATCAAGAACTTAAATCAACATGTCAAGAAAAATCACTGGATCTCAATAGCTTCTGTTGAATTGATGGACTCCCAAAAACTTATCCCGTCAGGCTCCGGACATGATGGAGCGTGAAGAGTAATTGGGTACAAACTGACATAAAGTCTGCGAAACGACCGTGAGCAGTGGTGGTAACGGAGTTAGGCAACACTAAATAACTTTCCAAGTTGACAAAAGAAACTGTCTTTAAGAAATTAAGCGTTAGTGAGGAAATCTCCGAAAGAGATTAGACGCTTATTGGCTCTCAGTCCAGACGTTTAGAACGATGGGCTGAACACTTCAAGTTGGCCTTAAGCTGCTCTAGAACTTCCCGCTATTTTAAGACAGCCAAAATGGTAAGTCAGCTTAGGTCCCGCCCCCCGACTCTCGTTGAGGTTGAATAAGCTACAGCCAAGGCGAGGCAAAGCGGAGGGTCCGGATGGTCTATCTCGAGAGGTCTTTAAGGATAGTGGTCCCACTTTGACGATTAAGCTGACTGATATTTTGATTGCAGTTTGGGAACTTGACATGATTCCACCTAGCTGGTGTCAATCGTTAATCGTCCCAGTATATAAAAAAGGGTCAAATTCGTCATGCGATAACCATAGAGGAATCAGTCTGACTAATATAGTGACTGAAATACTAGCTTCTATAATTATCATGCGTTTAACTATAACACGTTGTCTACAAATACGAGAAAACCAGGCTGGTTTCAGACCTGGTCGCGGTTGTACAGATAAGATATTCACCATTCGTCAGGTTTTAGAAAACAGACATACTTTTCGGCACCCGACAATGGTGGTTTTTCTCGACTTCAAAGCAGCATTTGACCCTATAGACAGACAGAGAAGTTCTATGACAACATCTTTCACTGAAAGGCGTACCTCGGAAGTACATAGATCTTGCTAAGGCTCTTTACTCAAACACTAATAGTCGTGTCAGAGCATATGGTAGGGCTGTTATCTGAACTTGTAACATCAAGTTTTATCCATCAAGGCTGCCCACTGTCTCCATTTTTATTTAATTTCACAGTCGACATAATGTTGGAAATTACACTCTCATAGTCTGACTTTTCAGGAATTGATCTCCTACCAGGCGATTCACTTACTGACTTAGAATATGCTGATGACACAGTCGTGTTTGGCCAAGACGCTAATAAGATGCAGAATCTTTTAACAGCGATAAGCTCCAATGCAACCATCTTCGGAATGCATTTCTCCCCCTCTTAATGTATACTATAGCTCCAGAACTGGTTTCCGTCAACACCTGAACTAAAGATAAAGAGTGTAGTAGCACGTCGACCACTCTACTTATCTTGAAAGTCTAACTAGGTATAATGAGTCGGTCTCTGACTAAATATTAGTACGAATTCAAAAGTTAGTTTGGCTTCTGCCAACTTACATCACTTATGGTGTAGACCAGATACTCTTCTCTCAACGAAGGCAAGAGTGTACTGCGCTACACTTCGCTCTATCTTATTGTATGGATGTGAGAAGTGGTCATTAAGGGTAGACGACACTCGAAGGTTATTAATTTTTGACCATCGATGTCTTAAAAACATAGCTCGCGTTAGCAGGGACCACCAAGTAGGTAATAATGAGGTAAGACGACGGGTGTTAAGCAAATGTGGTAAATCAGTCGATGATGCCGTAAATGTTTATCGACTGAGGTGATTGTTACATGTGTTGCGTATGCCCAACCACCATCTACCTCGACGCACAACGTTAGCTGATGTAGGAACAGGATGGAATCGAGTAAGAGGCAGCCAAACTAAAACATGGCATCAACCCATGAAGTCACTGACTGCTAATTTGAATCGTGTCGGTTACTGCAAACTACCTGGATGGGGTACTCGCGATTACCGTAACCACTGGCTTGAAACCTTGAGTGATATGGCTCGGAAATGGTCACAATGGCGCAGATGTATTCACTCACTGTCCTCCGTTGAATCGTGAGCTTTAAATTATCCCATAACTTTCTTTACACGCTCCCTGAACCATATTCTATATGTTCACGCTCCTTGTTATTATTATTTTATTTTATTGAAGTAACTATTACTAATGTGGTGTTAATCATGCGATGCCATGGAGGTATGACAACTTGAACGGATGCACGCATGTGTCAGGTTCTATGTTGATCACACATACATGATAAGTTTGTTACGATCTGACCAACTGTGCGCTATCATTTATTCCAAACATGTTAAAATATTCGCACAAACCACACCCTAAGTCGAATCAGACAGATAACCATCAATTTAATGAACCCACACTGCGTTTCATCCAGGGTACGCTGTGGATAAACATAACTACCAACCAGTTTATAGGATATAAATCCACTGCCTTAATAGTGAACTAACCATTTTTATTTAAAGTCGATATAAACCAAGGAGTGATCCTACTATGCAATGTGATACTTTAAAGACGTGTGACTATGAATTAGTGAACTATTCCTACTCTTAATCGCCCAAGGCTATGAGTGACACTTTCACGACGGACAACGGCAAGTTTGCTTATGTTCTAAAACTAGTCTGGAAGTACAGAAGTTGACATTTATCAAAATGGCATTAACGAGCTAAACGAAATTATGTTACATGTAACAGCACACGAGATGTTACATTGTCATCGGTTTTCTGCCATTTTACGTCGTATAAGGAATTAAATTAACATTATCGCAGTTAAGCAATATTATGAAGTACATTATTTAAGCAAATTAACAAGTCACAGGACTTCAACCATTTCTCATGACCTAGGGTGATCAAAATGAATATCTAACCACTTAAATCCAACCAATTACTCAAACGAAGTCATACTACTAAAGGACAATTCTTAAAGACTTTAAAAATTAGTGTATCAATATCTGCAGCTCTTATTTGATCCAGATAAGTTACAGCTTTCTCAGAGCTTACCAACAGTAAGAAGACCAAGTAGATTATCTAATTGCCAACAAAATTGTTTCTCATGGTGTTTCATACATCATTTAAATCCCCTAATCAAAAAATTCATCCCTCATTAATATCACTAATGGATAAACTTTACAACTTCATTCTTCAACTTCAACAAACATTTAGTACTATCTATTTCTCATATACATTGTGTTCAAACAATTTTTTACGTTAAGTATATTGGTAGTATGTTGATAGAAGAAATAATGAATATAACTGACTCTATTAATTCACTGCATAGTAAATGTAAACATGTCTAGAAAACATTTATTTAAAAAAATGCTTATAACACTTGAATATAAGAAATTTATAAAAGTCAATATCAGTAGTTTTATAGTAGGCAAAAAAAATTAATTCAAATTCCATTATTGAAAGCATGTATACGTGTATTAGATTAAAAAAATAATAATAAGCAAAACCTTTGATCGTTAAACATTATGATAATCAGTAGTATAGTCATAACTTGTACACACACACACACTCTAAGTAATGATAAACAAAAGAACAATTAAAAATAAATCAAAGATACCCAATCAATAGAAATCATTTCGTACATAATAAAAGATACTGTTGTTATAGGAGAAAGAAAAAATGAAATCAACATGAACAAGAACAAATGATACTATTTCTTTTTTCAATTTCAATCGAAAGAATATACCAATGTGAATGAAGAAGAAAACATACTTCCCTTCCAAGTATTCATTACACTTATATAAACATAAACATGTATTTATGTACATGCTCAAGTAATTAAAAGAGAAAAACTGACTTTTTTTCGGAAAAATCAATTTGAGAAAAACAAAACAAAATATTCAGTCTACACAAGTTGTAAAAAAGAAATCATTATTAGTGTTTAAAAAAGATGCATGATAATAACAGAGTAACTGGGTTGTGTCATTTGAAAGGATGATCATAATATCAGTTACATGATAAACGGTTTAATGTATGAATACTTAGAATATTTTTTAAAGTTTATCAATGAATATTTACTAAACTATTTTTAAATCTGCAATTTGTTCACATAATGCTGGAAAATTCCACAATACAAGATTTCCATCTCGTCCAATAGAACTAAGTTCAGAAGCCATTGAACGATCACCTTTATGAATTCGAATCTCACTTTAATTTTGAATAGAAGGTAAAATATGAATAATAAAATACCTTAAGATTTAGATTTTTGAAAACAATAAGATAAATACGTTGAATCAATGTAGTAATTTGGATTCACTTATGAGAATGGTTAGACAGCTATTGGAAATTGGCAAGTATAGAACAAATGAATCATCCGTGTATGAGACTCTTCAATCAATAAGTATCAAAACCCCTAACAGTCCTTGAGTCCACGATCTTTCGGTCTCATAGAGAGAACTTCATTTCCACACAACTAAGTTAGTATCTATGAATTTAGATTACCAGTCTTATTTAATTTAGTGACTACTACCTACTACCAATCTCCAGTCAGTCAAGTAAAACGTAGAACTTGCAACATACATGCATTAATCCAAGTTGCAAAACCCCATCAGCTCGATTAGGTTAAAATAACAAGACACACTACAATGTGTTTAAACAAGAACGAATGGAACAAAAGTTTGAATGAACGAATAACTGAACATGAAATCTAGAAGGTGAATAGTGAATTCATATGGGCCAGTGTGACCGATTCGAAACCCCGTCACCAAATATCTCCAGCCGTAGATTACGATTATCGCACGGACCCCAGTCAGATAGTCTACACCTACCAACAGTAAATGAATACATGAACTAGTGTAACGTCTTAGTTTGATAGTCCTTAGTTTTATTCCACCCTAACTCTACATCTACCAATATCGTGCAACGAAGTTGGTGGTAGTTAGACATAAGTAATGCAAGTCCAGACTACCACGGTTGATGAGGATTAACTACACCATCGACTGATTTGCTATTTTCTCTTAATACTTTATACCTAACCTTACGACTGTTTATTCAGTCATTCAATGATATTCAAGTGATGCTTTGAAGACGTCTATGATAAAATACCATCAGCCTACGCAAGTCTACTACATTCGTAGCCCATACTTCACACACGTACATTAATACAGAGTGGACTGATGAGAGCTATGTCTGTCCTTGGGTTGACAGATGAACACCTCGTCTATGCCACAAGTGACGCAAGTTAGCAAAGGCCAACTAACCTTTCCGAATCTGGGTTAGAAATCGACCTACCAGGTTTAACGAGACTTCCAAGATAAGTAAAGTGATTGTGTAATAATGTTGACCAGTATCGAAGTAACATTTTTCACTTAAAGGGAAAGAATCGCGGATCAAACATACCGGAATCTTTCAAGAGGGTGTATATCTGATCGATGCATCCCTACCCACGTAACGCATAAGTACAAAGTGTTGTACCTGAAGCAGGGATAGCCGATATTATCGATTCTATTATCCGCCGCTCTATTGTCTACAGCTAACATCCAGCCTTGCCATAATCTATTGCACAGACACAAAGATCCCACTGATTATCGAGAAGCCAACTAGTCACTCACACACATACACACGTATATAAATAAGACCTAGTCATTGTCATATGTCCGTCAAATAATATCGGCCAATCACAAGTCTTCTTGCAGACATGTTAAAAAGAAAAAGCGTGTGTACTGACACGGAATTTTTTCTACACACTTCTGATTTTAATGAGATACCTAAGAAGTGTAACACATTGTTGCATTCGTTCTCACAAGTAGAAGCTACTGATGAAGATATAGTCTACTAGTATCTATCATTGTATTGATGCTGAAGATCACCAGGTTAAGTGATATATCTCCATATGCTTAAGCTTTGAGCCTGTCAGAAATAAGAGGTTGTCTGAATACAACAGTACAAGACGATCACCATTTTTATTTCAAGCTAAGACGTCTAAAGATCCAGTTAAGTGTCTTTCAGCTTGAATTGGCCTATCAACTAAGGCTTAAGAGTCGACCGCTACGAATATTACACCTGACCTAGAGGAACGAGTCTTTTAATTAGTATAACATGCTTGGGTCATCAATATAAGAAAGGCCGACCACTAGGTCAATATATTATATACGACTATGGTAAGAAAGGAAATGAGAAGAGATTTATTTTCAAAAAAGTAAAGGAAAATATAACACCAGTTTCATTACATTTGTAATCTACATGACTTTGGAAGATGACAGCTGAAAATAATGAGGTATTGGAATATTATTATTATCATCATCATCATCATTATTAATGTGAACACATACAATTTCATTCAAAATCAGCATTAAAAACATATGCGCCAAACAGTTAAAAACATAATATTGTGAAGGGATAAGTGCTGAAAGTGATCGTAAAAAATAAACAAGGTAAAATTTGATAAAACAACATGAAAATAATAGAGTAGAATTTACTGTCTGGGATGCCAGTTCATTAAAAATAACTTGGTAACTGTTAATTTTTGAATTTTATTTGCAAAAATTGGAACTTATTTACAAGCCAGAAAGCCCTGTCTTTGCATTCATTGTCGTGTTTTCGACCTCTGAGGAAGTTATATCCAATTGGTCCGTTCCTATTATAGTAAGCCAGTTTTGCGACGCTTTTTGATAGACATTTTTACTGTAAATATAGGCATATATTGTGTCTGATTTATTTGCCTTTCGTGCTTTATTGTGGAACTGTATCTTCCTGAGCAAGTTGTACTTTTATCTTAAGTTAGCTAAGCTAGGTCGTCGATGATTAGGGATAACTTAGTTCTGTGTCCGATATGTTAATGGTTGTCATTGTAAATGACTGGATTGGAATTGGTAGTTGAGAAAGTAGCAGACACAGATTAGGCAAAAATACAAACGAAAGACTTCGTTCTCTTGAAGAAAGTCATCAGACTTTTATTGAAATTTTAATAGAAAACTATAGAAGGATCGCCATTAGCTTCTATTATACTCTATATCTGATAAGGTCTCAAGCTACTGAGTAGCTCCATCTTAAGAGCCTCAACCAAGAAATCGGAATAAGCCGACAGAGGCTAGTCCCATACAGCTAACTCTCATTACAAGGCACCATTTCAAGAACTGACTACCTCTCCTTTCTTTCCACCTAGTCCCAATATCGGCAAATAATGCATGATCTGAAAGTCTTTGGAATGACATTTGCAAAACGTGATAAGCCAACAAAGCAGGTGGCACCAATTAAGTTGTCATCACCGTACTCAAACTTTAATATTAGTAGTATGATATCGTCACCGGTTGTCAGCAATCCTTCGGAGATAACGATGGTAGAACATAGAGAGATGCTTAACATCCTAGGTTTGTAGAGGCCAAGTATTACAGGGATAGGGTAGAAATGCGCTCACCGAAGAGTCGAAAACGCGATCTTTTACAATCAGATAAATAAGGAGAGTACTGGAAATGGCT
This sequence comes from Schistosoma mekongi, assembly GCA_034768735.1. Lineage (NCBI taxonomy): Eukaryota > Metazoa > Platyhelminthes > Trematoda > Strigeidida > Schistosomatidae > Schistosoma > Schistosoma mekongi. The sequence goes on from CM068305.1 coordinate 22,007,190, forward strand.
TAGAATAACATAATCCGATCTGTTTTTCACTATGAGTATACTGATATCATCCGACACACCACAACTAACGTTCGTACGAATACCTAGGTACACGAACTTTTCGACTACTTCTAACGGTCCAGCACAAACAGTGAGAGCAGTTATAGACTTCTGCCAGTATCGCAGAAGTACTTTGCATTTAGAAAGTTCAAAGTACATGATAATCCTGCGATACTAATTGTCAACTGACTAAGTGCGATCTGGATGGCTTGTATGTTATCGCACAGTAAGAAAACACCATCTGCATACTCAAGGTCGAAAAGTTGTTCACTAGGTAACAACTTCACACCACCAGCAAGCACTTCTTTTAAAACTGTTTCTAAAATGCTATCGATGGCGAACTTGAAGAGGAATGATGAGACTGGGAAATTCTGCTTGACTCCATTGCTGGAGTCAAACAGTAAATAAAAGCAGACTATCGTCAAAAGCGATCTTGGATAGTAGTGGCTGGCGTACTATCAGCTTCATAGATTGTTTCACTGACAATAAAATTCTTGATGCCAGTGGCTCAGACGAGCTTCAAGTTTCAAGCAATTGTCAGATGTACCTGCTCCTGTTAACCCTTTAGCATGCTGTGGCCATCGGGTTCCAAAAGGAAAGATAGTCTTAAACACAAGCAGGTCAGTGATGTAAGTGATATCAGTAATCTGTGTTTAGGGTTCAGTTGCAGTCTGACGGTGTGTTGTCGGAGATTATGAAAATGTAACATCTTGCATGGCAGTTTCTTGTCACTTTGATTGAACCTTATAATCTAACAACACATGAGACTTTTAATAGGGATACAATACCGCCTCTACTCTGGCGTTTAGTTACACCGACGACTGGAATTAGATGCTACAGAGTCTGTGAATAAGTGCACGTAAGACTATTAGAGTCAGCAGATGAAGAGAATTTGTGGTACATTACTAGAGTCCTGAATATGGGTCTTCAAGATGCAACAAGCATTGATGTTAAGATATTACAAAGACCTAACTAAACCTATCTATTGTCCGATGAGTCAGTTTGAGAACGTTAGAGACCAGTTTAAATGGTATACGCGGCTTCAAAAATACTGCATCAGATTTCAACATCAGTGATAACAGTTAAAAGTCTATAAGTCAGCGACTTCAGAGCAAACTGGTAAGGCAGAAATTTCATTACAGACTAGCTGACGAATGAACTGAATACGCAGAAATAAACTAAGTAAACAAAAACGGAATAGAAGAAAGTGCAAAATGAAATATGGAAGTTTGCACTAAAATGATAGCAACTATCCCTTAAGTTAAGGAGACAACATATTGAGTAGGTCGTATTCTTGATCGTTATCAATCATCATAGTTTTGTGGACTAGGATGCCGCCAGGGGACTAGGATGAAGTAGGTGGTTTACTTATGCGGTAACTCCCTCCATCCAAGGGCTCTTGACCTTATGATCAATCCGCAGAGCAGTAGGCATATCGTTAGGAAATGTAGTGCCATAGCAGCCGATGACCAAGGTAAGTTCATACGTCTTTCATTTCCCGTAAGATTATGGATCCCATGTACACCATCATCATCATCAGCAACGTAGAACCGGGCACATACGCCCGTAGGTTCAACTTGCCACACCACATTAGCACTACGAGATAACAGAGGTAACGTAATAACAGAATACAAGAGGGGAAAGTAAAGGTGTATAGCGAACGATAATAGAATTCAAGATTTACATGAGGTTAAAGAGTGAATACACTTGCGCCACTATGACTGATGCCATGTTTTGGTTTGGCCGCCCCTACCCTTCTTCCATCCTACTTCAACCTTAGCCAACATAGCATGGCGAGGTAGACGTTGGTCGGGCATGCGCAATACATGTCCCAACCATCTCAGTCGATGAAGGTTAATGACTTCTTCGACTGATTTACCGTGTTTCCCAAGAACCTTTTGTCTTACCTCCATATTACTTATTTGACCTTTCCATGATATACGAGCGATGCTACGAAGATTTCTATAGTCAAATATCTGGAGTCGACGCACATCTTGGGTTTTCATGGCCCACGTTTCGCAGCCATATGTTAAAACGGCTCGGAATGTTGCGCAGTACATCTGGCATTTCGTTGAGACACGTATATCTCGTCTGCGCCACAAGTGGCGTAAATTGGTAGGTGCCAATCGGGCTTTCTGAATCCGCGCTGAGATTTCGTCAGACACCGACCCACCAGGGGTGATGAGACTTTCGAGATAAGTGAAGCGATCAACGCACTCAATTCATGGACTTGTGCTGTTTTGGTTTGGCCGCCCCGAGCTTTCTTTCATCCTACCCTCGGTCATGCTAGTCAACTGCCCACGAAACATAGCGAATTACGAAAAACTGAATTTTTTCAAATAATTGTGAACATACATGTTGGAAATTCTACAGGCGATCTTAGAGCAATGGTATACATTTATTGCTCATTCCAAGTAAAAGAAAACCTAACAGTTAATCATGCTATCAGATTTTTCCCGATAAGATCTGACTATTCCGTGCGAATTAAGTTAATGAAACACTGATGTTGAGGAACAGAGCTAAATTGATACTTACTAATAAGCAATGCTAACAGTGCCCAAATAACTGTACACAATTTACCACCGAAATCTTGGTTGGCACATTGAAAACCTACTTTTACATATTCGAATTTCTAAAAGTTTCTTCGAAACATTGTTTGAAACTAATAAAACAACGGAAAGTAGCATAATGACAATACAATTAACAGCTTTAGATAAAACATTTATAATAATGTCTTATATCTGTAGTAGCCGAGGCACACAAATGTCGCACATACTGTTGAGCTACTATCAAATACGATTTTCAATGCCGCACAGAGAGGTAAGCTACAAGAAGCACATGAATCCTGACTGACAGTCTGAATCAATTATAATGAACTGTAGACTATCTACTTGTCACTTCAAGTCATTGAGTTGAAATTAATGAATAATAATAGAACTTAGTATCTAAGTGCAAAGGCTCGCATGCCAGACTCTGCGATGCTTATTTTTGTTTAAGGTTAGTGTTATATCTGGCGATTCAAGAAGAGTAAATAACTTTCCGAACTGTTTTTCAGAAGACTTTCATTTATTTTCAGTATATGTAAATCGGTTATTTTATTTCTATTATTGACATGTTCCCATCGCCCTAACTTCCCACTAAACTCATAAACTGTTATCACAACATTTGTCATTCATGAACTGTAACCAATTAATTATGTGTCTGTACCCCCACCCACCAACCCAGTCTCTAGTCGTTATTGTTCCCGTTATGTATAAATGTTATTCCCTTTATTGGTGTGATGCGTTGTCAGGTTTCGTGCATTTATAAATGAGTGAGTGAAATATAATCTGACACACTGACTGTCCGTCTGGTAGTTGGCTTAGTTATCTTGTGTTCTTTATTCCGGCTTGGGGACTAGTAGTCACGGGACAAACATGTTCAATTAAGATGTTGATACACATCACGGAATACGTTGCATACGTATATGATAATATGTATATATGTATATATATATATATATATATATATATATATATACTTCGTCAACTTATCTTTTTTAGACTATCAGTGGGGATCTCCAATAATCATTTCACGTATACCAAGACAATCATTTGATTTATGTGTATTTTACGCCTTGGGGTTTTCTTAAACATTATGCTTTGTTACAAATTATGTAACTATTCTTATGTGTATCCGTGTGTCTGCCTACTCATTTGCCTTATTACATTGCTTTGGTGTAGTATTCTAATCTGACCTTTGTATTTCTTATGTGTTATTGGTCTTTCTATTTTAACCCGCTACGCTTATCTATATTTAGGACATCGGTATTTCGATATGATTTAACATATATTGATGGCCAGACTGCTTGTTGGTACTTCTACTACTAAGGAATACAACACAATATAATACTACTACTGCTGCATTATTACTGGGTTACTTCGTGACTGTAATTCGAAACACCAAGCATTAATAATATTATTACACTATCATGATTTTGTCCATTGTTACTAGTGTCTTTCTGGATGTTTATTGTGGAGTACAGTAACAACGAACTAATACCAAATATTGTTTATTGTTCCCGTTATGTATAAATGTTATTCCCTTTATTGGTGTGATGCGTTGTCAGGTTTCGTGCATTTATAAATGAGTGAGTGAAATATAATCTGACACACTGACTGTCCGTCTGGTAGTTGGCTTAGTTATCTTGTGTTCTTTATTCCGGCTTGGGGACTAGTAGTCACGGGACAAACATGTTCAGGCATTGATTAACGTTATCGTGGTCACACTACTTTTCATGCAATGCGATTGGTCCAATTAAACAAGATATAACAGTTAGGAGGTCCAAGCAAGGGACCATTATATGAAGATTAAGATGTTGATACACATCACGGAATACGTTGCATACGTATATGATAATATGTATATATGTATATATATATATATATATATATATATATATATACTTCGTCAACTTATCTTTTTTTAGACTATCAGTGGGGATCTCCAATAATCATTTCACGTATACCAAGACAATCATTTGATTTATGTGTATTTTACGCCTTGGGGTTTTCTTAAACATTATGCTTTGTTACAAATTATGTAACTATTCTTATGTGTATCCGTGTGTCTGCCTACTCATTTGCCTTATTACATTGCTTTGGTGTAGTATTCTAATCTGACCTTTGTATTTCTTATGTGTTATTGGTCTTTCTATTTTAACCCGCTACGCTTATCTATATTTAGGACATCGGTATTTCGATATGATTTAACATATATTGATGGCCAGACTGCTTGTTGGTACTTCTACTACTAAGGAATACAACACAATATAATACTACTACTGCTGCATTATTACTGGGTTACTTCGTGACTGTAATTCGAAACACCAAGCATTAATAATATTATTACACTATCATGATTTTGTCCATTGTTACTAGTGTCTTTCTGGATGTTTATTGTGGAGTACAGTAACAACGAACTAATACCAAATATTGTTTATTGTTCCCGATAGCTTAGTGGTCACATTACTTAGTACGTTACTAGGAGATTACAAACTGAATAATAAACAACCGTGGAAATAACGAGAACTAGTGGAACTCGTAATAGTAACGTCTGTAACTCAGGATAGTGTAATACCCTAAAAAAATATATGCGAATAGATAAAAATACTGAATAAAACGTCCACTTCAAACGCTAGTAATTGAAGTAGCACATAAAAATGAGAAAAACTAAAGTCAACTTGACTTACTTAATACAATTCTGATGAATTGTGGGCAAACGAGAGCCAGTATTATCAGCTGTGGCCAGGCGATCAATATCTTGAAACCTCTTCATGGCTGTTATCTTGCTACCAAAACGAGATTCATCTTTAATATCCAACTAATTAAGAGAAAAAAAATAAATTCGTTCACAAGCGATGCACAACAGATATGCAAACTTCGAACACTGAATTACAGCTAACTCCGCCCAGAATCCTCCAGAGGTTACTGCCGGTCCCAAGCCCAGATAAAGGAGGGTTGGGTATAGGGGTTAGCAACCTTATCCCATAAAAACAACCCTGCTAAAAAGTGCAAATCAGAAAAAACCATTTTAATCTTTTAATCTTCGCCCCGGAAGTTGGAAGGTCTTCACTTCGAAGAGTTATGACGCCTCATGATGAAAGCCGAGCTTCTTCGGAAATCACTAGGCCGATGCCCCTTCTGACAACCTTAGCAACAATTAATATGGGTGGCCAACCTCAAACAGTTGTCCCCTAGGCATTGCGGTCATACTCTTGGGTCATCAAGACCTCCCCCTAATTTACTTTCTTTTTCAGGTACCTCATGAAGAACCGTCCCACAGTGTGGGCGACCGGGAGATGATAACTGCCCTCATACCTCTAACAGCATCCGAGATCACACTGTTCGCAACCAAACATGTTATCCTTTTCTGGTTTCTGCTATTCGCACTCCTCCTACTACATTTTCTATGCGTGCCACTTATATCGGTTGCTCGAGTTCCCGAAATGCTATACCAGGTCTCCTGAAACCGCGCTCTAAACTTCATGTTGGAGCTTATAATGTAGGTATGCTGTGTCAAATCAGTCAACAAGCTACCTTAGCTTAAACACTAGAATCTCTTGCAATTGATGTATGCTGTGTCTTCGAAACATGCGTACAGGACCCCAAAATGGTCATCCGTTTGATCTCGACTAATCAATGCAGTGGAACGGCGCAATTCACTCTGTTTGTCTGAAGACCCTACAGCAGGTTCACGTGGTCTTGCTGGTGTAGGCACAGCACTAAGCTTATGGGCAGAACAGGCACTTCTTGAGTGGATTCCTGTAAACAGTCGTTTATGTGCTGTCCGTCTAGATGGCACAGTACGAACTCGGAAAGATAGGAACACACACCGATCCCTTTTTGTCGTCTCCGCTTATGTCCCCCCCCCCACTGACTGCAGCCTAGATAGAGCGGAAGACGAGTTCTATGTGAAGTTCTCTAGCCTCCTTCAGAAAGCTAAGCACTCAGACATAGTAATTATAGCAGGGGATTTTAATGCCCAAGTCGATAGGCTAAATCAGGCTGAAAAACACTTAGGGGGGTTACTCGGCATCCCAGCCCAGAGAACGGCCAACGAAGATCGTCTGATGCAATTATGTTCAGACTACCACTTATTTTTAGCTAGCACAAGCTTTAAGCATAAAGAGAGACATTGTTTAACCTGGCGACCTCCAAAATCTACATAACGATGGACACAAATCGACCACATCGACATCAGCTATCGTCAGTGAGGTTGAATAGAGGACTGCCGCTCTTTTCGCGACATGTGTTTAAATTCCGACCACGCCATAGTGAGAGCACGTATCTCTATGCGTTTTGCTGGTCGCAGAAAGGTTACATCAAGCAAACCCTTTAGATATCACATTGAGACTGAGAATGCTAAGATTGCATTTAAGAATGGTTTGGCTAAGCAACCACAACCAACAGGTTCATCCCGAAGTAGCTTGGAATGATTTAAAAGCAGGTGTAAACGCAGCAGCGTTATCTACATCTAACCCCTACCCAATCGTTATGAAAGACCACTGGATCTCTAGAACTTCTAGGGAACTGATGGAGGCTCGAAAACTCATTCCAGCAGGCTTGGAGAATGATGAAGAGCGACGACAACTGGAACGTAGACTGACAAAGAGTCTGCGTAAGGATCGTGAACAATGGTGGGCAACAAAAGCAAAAGCAACAGAAGCATCGGCAGCGGCAGGCAATAGTAGGCAGCTGTTTCGACTTATCAAGCACACCGGTATCAAGAAATCGGCAGTTAGTGAAATTATCTCTGAAACAGATGGGTCAATGATTTACTCTCAATTTAGAAGATTAGAACGATGGGCAGAACACTTTCAGGAATAGTTCAACTGGCCCCCAGCCACTGTTAGCTTACCTACAATCCCCAAGCTACCTGAATGGAAAACAGACACAGGTCCCCCAACTCTCAGTGAGGTTGAAAAGGTTATATATAACTTGAAGCAAGGGAAAAAAGCAGGACCTGATAGGTTGTCTGCCGATATCTTTTAAGGATGGTGGTCCAGTCTTAGCTGGCAGGTTAACTGATATATTAGCCGACGTCCAGGAGCTGAACATTATCCCATCTGACTGGTCTCGTCCGCTGATCGTTCTGATTTACAAAAAGGGACAGAAGTCCTCTTGTGACAACCACAGAGGAATCAGTGTGACTAATATAGTATCTAAAATATTATCCTCATAATTATTCGGCGTTTATCCAACACCAGAGAACAGCAGACTCCAGAAAACCAGGCTGGTTTCAGACTTGGACGAGGTTGCATTGACCAAATATTCACCCTGTACCACATTCTCGAACATAGACATATGTACCAACGTCCGACTATAGTTGTATTTCTTGACTTGAAAACAGCTGCCGACTTTGTAGACCGTGAAGTCTTGTGGCAGTGTTTGTCATTAGAAGGCGTACCTCAAAAGTACATAAACCTTATAAAAGCTCTCTTCGCGGTCACCCCCAATCGAGTCAGAGCCTATGTAGAATTGTCACGACAAAATTTCAACCTCAAATGAGATTCGTCAGGATTGCCTCTTATTCCCTTTTAATTTAATTTCGTCATAGATATACTCTTAGAAATCTCTTCTTTTAACTCTTTAGGAATTAATCTCCTTCCAGAAGGTCGTCTCGTCGACTCAGAATACGCAGACGATACAGTCATATTCAGTGAGGACGCTGACAATATGCAGAATCTCATGAACACCTTCAGTAAAACCGCAAGCATATTCGGGATGCGCTTCTCCCCTTCTAAATGCAAAATGTTACTTCAAGACTGGCCTGCTTTTTTCATGTAGATTAGTTATAGGGAGTAAAGTAATTGAATGCGTTGACCGCTTCACTTATCTCGAAAGTCTCATCACCCCTGGTGGGTCGGTGTCTGACGAAATCTCAGCGCGGATTCAGAAAGCCCGATTGGCACCTACCAATTTACGCCACTTGTGGCGCAGACGAGATATACGTGTCTCAACGAAATGCCAGATGTACTGCGCAACATTCCGCGCCGTTTTAACATATGGCTGCGAAACGTGGGCCATGAAAACCCAAGATGTGCGTCGACTCCAGATATTTGACTATAGAAATCTTCGTAGCATCGCTCGTATATCATGGAAAGGTCAAATAAGTAATATGGAGGTAAGACAAAAGGTTCTTGGGAAACACGGTAAATCAGTCGAAGAAGTCATTAACCTTCATCGACTGAGATGGTTGGGACATGTATTGCGCATGCCCGACCAACGTCTACCTCGCCATGCTATGTTGGCTAAGGTTGAAGTAGGATGGAAGAAGGGTAGGGGCGGCCAAACCAAAACATGGCATCGGTCCATAAAGTCCCCGACTGCTGGTCTAAGCCATGTAGATAGATGCAGATTACCTGGTTGGGGTCCGCGTGATGATCGCAATAAATGGCTGGGAATTCTTGGCGACATGGTTCAAGATCGGTTACAGTGGCGCAAGTGTATTCACTCTTTAACTTCATCTAGATCTTGAATTCTATTATTACTTTATGTGCACCCTTACTTCACTTTCCCCTCTTGTATTCTGTTATTACGCTACCTCTGTTATCTCGTAGCGCTAATATGGTATGGCAACTTGGACCTATGGACGTATTTGCCCGGTTCTACGTTGCTGATGATGATGAATTATAGCCCCGAAAGAGAAAAACGACATAATAAAGAAATAAACATTGGTAGTAACGAACGGATTAAGAAATTTGCAGGAAGAATATTTTTAAGTGATCACAGAGAATGTAACTAGTAAAATGTCAGATGTTTCGTTCGTCACACTCGTTTCAGCCTTATCTAGGAAATTACCAACGATTGAAATAATCAAATATGAGTGTAAATATGCAACTATAATTATCCTGTTGTACGAAGAGTATAAATATTTTGAAAATGAATTATTATAAGCGAACAATTGTTCAGAAGTTTGAGGTGAAGGTAATTGTATGTGTGTGCAGTTTACATGTTGTTAAAACCTTTGTGCATGCATATAATCCATGTGGATATGACTACGGTTAAGACTAGCCAATCTGAAGATCAACTTGTCAGATGATGCACGATTTGGAAATAAGCAAATATACGTGTTAAAAAAGCAAACAAATATAGGTGCTTATGTTGCTGTCTTAGCGAAGACTAGTTAACAATCTCAAATCTAATTATAATGCCTGACTAGATAACTGAATATAATTCCTTCAAGTCCAAAGTTTTTGAGAGTAACAGAATGCTGGAGTAGTAGATGATATTTGAATTCATTGAATTCATTCAGTAATCATTAGTTGACAGTGTGGCTAACGGTACTGTCTCATCTGCTTATACTGTTTAGGTTTGCCTATACATGTACGCCTCAGCTATTAATCATTTTACAAGGACTGAAATCTTTTTGAAGTCACTGATGTATCCTGTCTCTAGTGAATGTAAAGCAATTGCTGACTTAGTTTCAAGTCCTCCTAAGTCTTTAGATAACTTAAGAATACATTTTGAACAAAGTTTGTTTTTTTTTGTCCAAACATTTAACTATCCTGACAGAGCACCAGTTCCCTTAGGATTGAAGGTAAGTCTTGCTGACGAGTGGCAACAAGCACGAAGACAAAACTTAGCATTTACCGCAGATTGCTCCAAACCGCCTCAAATAAAAAAATCAGGCGAAAATCGAAGACATATTTCTTTACAAAAACTAAGTCTCTTACAAATCTATCTGACATACCTGGTGAGCAAAACCAATTGATTGGCCAGAATATGTAAACAACATAGGACAACAATCATAACCACCTGCTACAAAGGTGGATGGTCCAATCCAAATACAACTGACAAAAGGTAGGAAATCAGTTCGAAGTCGTGTAACAAAAGGCGTAGAACTGATACTTGCATCAGCTACAAATATTGTTGAATTGTGTTTAGTCCAGACCAGTTTTTTCCCATCGGCGTTAAATGCAACGCTTAGAACCCAACCACCTCAAAAATAAACATACATACATATGTTTTTTTTTAAAAGTAAACGTGGAAAGCGTGTGTACACCGATCAATTAAAGTGAAAAAATATACAAGAACACTAATTTACAGTTATAGAAAAATCAGATGAAATGTAAACGCACACATGTGTTTTAAGGCTATATTGCAAAACCTGGAAATATGGCAGTTATGAAGTTGCAACCTCATAATATCAGTTACGGCGATATTTAGGTTTGATTAAGAATATTAACGAAAGATGGTTAGTTTATGCGATTGTAAATATTTGTCGACTGTTGTTGGGACATATATTACGCACGCCCAATCATCGACTACCTCGATGCGCAATGATGATTGATATTGCAGTAGAATGGGAGAGAAATAGGGGCAGACAAACCAAAACCTGGCATCAATCCATAAAGTCAATGACCCCCGGTCTTAACCGTGTTGGTAAATGAAAACTATTTGGTTGGAGTCTGCATGAGTATCCTAACCAACGACTGAATAGCTCAGACTCGGTCACGATAGAGCAAGTGCATTCTCTTTGCGCATTCCTTTAGATAGTGGGCTTGAAACTTTTATATCTTGCTGTTCACGAACTAATCCCTTCTTCATGTATATTTTGCTTACACTTTTTTCCTACTACCACTAATTTAACTATCACTTCCACTTTGGTGTTGGTCTTGCGGTGATAATAAAGTGTAACAACTTGAATCACTGCACGTGTTTGTTTGGCTCCATGCTGTGTATTATTGACTAGCACAATAAGTCAAAAGAATATGTTGACCGACGGCACTGTTGGGATATAGGGATTCATTAAGAATGTCATGTATAGACTTTTAAAACTCATATGTGATTATAAGCTGAACAAATGTTGGTAGGGTGAGCAAGTGAACATGAGATAAGGTATCTAAAATATCACTATGGAACGATATACGGGACTGTGGTGAAACACCTTTCGTGCTTCTATTGTTATTTTCTACTTACCAAGAGTTACATTCTGCGATTAGATGCGTCAGTTAAAAAGTACTTGAAAGTACATAGATTGAAAATATATTAAATAGCACTCACCATCCCCATCAGAATGGTCGAAAAGCAAGCTACCAAGAGGAGTGTGTTTGCCCCACTCTGATTCCGAGGGACCAGACTTTGTAAAGGCCGAAAATATCCTCACATGAAAATCGCTTGACCCGCAAGCTAAAAGAACATTGTTTGGATGCCAATCAACACAGGTAACAGTGGATCGTATGGGCTTTTTTATCTTTTTACCAATCCACCAGTCACTTTCTTCGTCAAACCAACATACTGCCAAAAGTTTGGAACCGCTACCTACAGCAAAACGGTCTTCAAGTGGAGACCACTTTACGCATACTGCAGCTCTGTCAATCTTAGTCGGAAGTTTGATATTATGTAATCGTAACTTACCATAAGCAAGACTAGAGTTGGTTTCCATTTGTTATCTGACTGTTTATTCCACACGTAGGCATTACGATCAGCAGAACATGAAACAATTCTATTTGTCTGTGGTGCCCAGTCTACACTTGTAACTAAAGCACTATGTTCCCGTAGGACATCGATCACTTGATACCTTCCGTTGGGTGATTTAGGAACACTCAGTAGATAAACATCACTGGTATTGACAGAAATAGCCAATTCCGTACCGTATTTATTAAAGGCATGACTAACAAGCGAATCACTTCCAAGGGAATGTAAAACTGCCATTGTAGCGCAAATCGAAAATACCCCGCAGAATCACCGCAAAAATTTAAACCCTATCGAGACGCAGCAGACTACTTGTCCTTTGTGAGGTATTCCAGAAATGTAAGAAAGTAATTTTCGGGTTGCTTGCACATATATATATATTTGTTTGCTTTATTCACAATTATTCTTAATTGAGATTTCATTCTAATTTGTTGTCCTCATAGTCGATGTGTTTTCTATTTTACCATATGTTGAGATACATCTATGTAACTGTAGCGCATCCGTATTTTATGGAGTTAGCAGTAGATTTTGCTTAAATAATTATTAATTTGACGCGTTATTTCACTCATGGTTATTAAACAACAGTAATCACAGTAGTCTGTGCTTCATGCATACGAGCGTAAAAGTGAAAAAACCGAAATGGCTGACCGAACATGTAATGTCTCAACTAATAAATAACAACATCTAGTGAGCCCTATTAAAACTAGTGAAGGAGACATGGTAAACCAAATTGTGCAATAAACATTTGCGATTAGTATGACAATTATGACTAAATCCAACGCCCCCTCCTATTCCTGAAGTTGTTCCAAGCTGTTAAGGATCCAGAAGTTCCCTAACCTCACCTTTCGACCAGAATACTTGTCGTACATCTCTTTTATCATTCCACTGGCTGATCTTAATGTCCCCTTCCGAACTAAACCGTAGGTCCCTCCTTACTGTGGTTGTAGCAACCGCCAGTCATTGCCCTCTTGAACGTACCATTTTTATTAATAATACGAAGTCGCCAACACTTAAAGTCGGTTTAAAATAATGTCATCACCGCGCTTGTTGGAATATTCGGAGTTTTAATTTCAACCACCCTTCCAGAAAATATTAAGCACTCGACTTGCCGCCATTTTCTGTTGTATCTTACAGTCAGATCTTTTTCGTAGAAACCACTGGGTTGCAGTAGCATATTAAGTGTATGCACACCTATTGCATCGTTATTAATTACTCTCGCTATAAGACTGTGGTTAAAAATTCTTCCTATCTCGTATGGAACACTCCTTCAGTGGTTAGTTGTTTGTCAAGAATAACTGCTAATAACCCTTCAGCTGTTCTGATGATCCGTTCTCATTCTCCAGACCGACGATACGATTCAGGGAGGGTTGGGTATCCAGTCGCGGACGTAAATACCAGGGACCGTTGCTATCTTTTCTTAATTCTAGGTATTCATAAGCCACCTTATTACCCTTTCTGTGTCAATAGAGTTACTACCGTTGTCACTATGTGAGAGTTGTGGATAACTTCTTCTTTCCTCGAATCGACTGATAAAACATTAAAAGGATTCCATGACTAGAGTATTGTAGGTCTCAACATGAACTTATATTGGCTTGAATCAAAAAGGACAAACAGCAAGTAACAAAATAATTGATCAACACTATGCTTACAGTTAATTGACTTATAGAACCGTTTTTAAATGAGGCCATGCTTATTGTCCTTAAAGTTGTACACGATGTTTCCAAATCTAGTTACAGAATGCAGTGCCTGGGAACCATTAGAGTTGACTCAGTATCGTCCTTAATATTGTTCTAAACAAAGATATTTGAATTAGGAAGATATTCTCTTCATAAATTTCCATCAGCTACTACAATTATTAATCAGTGTACACAATAAATTTGAATATCATTTAATCTACTCTTCTAATTTCTATTCGTCTCATTTTATATGACGTGCCTTCTTTTTACAACCAAACAACTGAACTGATAATAGTTCTTTCGATTGTCATTACAATCTAACTAAATCTGATTATCACTCACTCCATTTTACATGATCTTAGTCGGTATAGTTTTAAGTAGGATTCGGTCTGTCAAAAGACGCTTTATTATTACTACATTCTGAAATTTCGTACCTAATTCAAGCCGGCTAATAGACATGGTTGTAATGATATAAAAGGGTTAATTCTTCCACGGATGAACACGAATTTGGCAGAAATAAGTCCATGGATAGCAACAACATGCAAGATGAAGGTGTGGGAAGATCACATGGAAGCATGCAACAGTCCACCACCAACCGGAAGGTACTTTGTGATCCTAGGGACTCAATGGTATGCGAGTAGAGAACATTTGCTAGTGAATGCAGTCGATTAGAGTAAGGGATATCATAAGCGTAAAATCGAAACGATTAGATAATCGAGAGTCGTTTCAAACAGTTATTTGTGGCTTCTATTATAAACGTGATTTTGAGTGGGCTTCGTCTAGCAAAGGAACAACTGAGACTACAAGGACCATACTAAGGTACTGTAATCGGAGCCCAAATACATGCTTTTTTCGAGCATAGATGCTTGATACTAGTGTTAATGTTATGCAATAGTAGAGAAATGAAGAGATGCAAAGGGTAAAAAAACAGGCAGCAGAATGAGAGAATGCAAGTGATCAATAAAGCGTAACAGTCTACGGTGAAAGCTCAGATGCATAAATTTCATCAAACAAAGCACCTTTATCATATTTTTCTCTAAAACATGCGCCACCAACACTGAAGATAACTAAACTAGTTTAGAGCAGTATAATTTGGGATAAAAAGTATGACTCCTAAGAAATAAATGGATATTACGAGGGGAAACATTTTGTTTTCCATAAGTAAGTGAGAAAAAAAGGAATTTTCTTTTCGAAAATGGGATTGGGATGCTAGATGATAGAAGGCTAATTTATAAATGTACTCCACTCTATATAAGTTACAGGAGCCGGTATTATGATAGGGTGCTACATAATTCAATGCTTTCAGGTAACCGGTTCCAGACGTTTACATAGTGCTCAACAAGGAAGGGGGATCTTAATTTACTTGGGATTTTCCTTATTCTTACCAGAGAATTTTAGTTCCGTAGGTAGTACTTCTGTTTTCGATTATATGTTAAAGTATTACAATATATTGTAATTTCCTTATGAAGAAGTTAATGGTGTAATGGATAGTTTGCTTCCTTCAACACATAAAGGTCAGGGCACTTATATTTCAGAGAATCTAACCACGAGATCAACCTACACTCTAAAAAATACGAATTTCGCTAACTAAGTAGTATCTGTGATTTAGGAACAAGGCACTCAAAAAGCTTATCGTTTATCGAGCATACTTTATCACAAGTCTCTAAAGCCAGCAGACTTATTGGCTTTGTTCATCGTAACTGCCACTTTAACGAATCTAAAGTTATTCTTTATGAAACCTGTGTTGGACCTCTGCTTAAGTACTGCCCGATAATTTATAATTGCATGCGCTCACTAGAAAGGCAGAAAATGGAGAAGGCTCAACGGCGTCATACGAGACTACTAACCCATGGTCGACCCTATGATGATAGATGCTGTGCTTGGAAATTAGACCCTTTATGGATCACAAGGACTAAACTTAGTCTTACGATGCTCCATAAAATTCTTCCTAAAGAAATCATAACAAATTGTACTACTTTGACATATGCTCGAAGACGTAAGTATGACTTGCGGAACCAAAATTTTCTGGTAACAGTACATTAAGCCTCGAGTAAATCAAAATCTTCCTTCTTAGTTGCATGCTATGTCAGCCTCTGGAACCGGTTACCAGAAAGCATAAGACACTGTGGCTCCTTGTCACAGTTTAGATTCGCAATAAACATCTACTTAGACAATGTCGGTATCCGCAACTTACTTAATACAATGAGGTACATTTATCAATGGACCTTTTGGCATTTAGCCTTTCTAATAACATTTCTGAAGAAAACATTACCCACAGGTCTTAAGACCTCTTTTGACTATTCACCGGCAGGCAATAAAACGTTTTCCTTCCTGGCAGTTAGCGCTCTGGAACCTCGTATTGCTCATATATTTCATAGAAGTGATGCAGTATACCTTGTAGCGACTTAGCTTGACTAGTTAAAAGTTCACTCCAAACCTTAAACATACGCCAAAACAATTAAGCTCCAGTATTCATATACTTCCTTATTCTGCATAAGGATTATGTTTCCTATTAGCTTATATTGCACGTTGAGAGGTATTTGTGTGTTTGAATAACTAGAAACGCGCTCCACTGTCTCCTGCCCACGCTACTGAATAAAGACCTACTCCCTTAATAGTCTGGTTTCTTCTGTCACCTAGATCGGGATATACCTAGGCGCTAAACCGGTGAGCCCTGTATCGTACATTATATTTCATTTCTGTTATTTATTTATTTATTTTAATCACATATCCCGACACCTCCTTATCTCACTTAGCACGTATTGCAGATATAATAATGGAAAGAGGTACCCCCCAACTTCATCAAGTGTGATACACCATACTCAGAATGAAGCATCAGCAAATAATCCAGTCATAGCACAACTCATTGCGAGTGTTAAAAGTCTCAGAGGCTGTCAGCAAATTGCAAATGGGTCATGGAGACAAGAGTAGGCCACCACAACGATCGGGATTCAAGTCACGTAACTCGTCGCAAGAGTCCAAAATATCTGGATAATTTTGTCGGTATCACTGGAAATTTGAAGTTCAATCAACCAAATGCAGTCAGCCATGCACCTGGCCAAAACAGACTCTGAAGAATATGGGGAAACAAATAACCCCTCCCTAGGGTTAGACCAACTAACGCAAGGTGCCTAAACAGTCGCTTGTTTTACGTTAGAGATAAGAATTCAGGCTTGAACGTTTTGGTGGATACTGGTGTTGCACTTAGTATCATTCCTAAGAACAAAGCCGAGTTGGGTCGAGAAACTTCCTCAGTCACACTTCAAGCTGCTAATAAAACTAAAATCGCAACGTTTGGGCAGAAAACAATGACACTAGATTTGGGGTTTAGAAGACAATTCCCCTGGGTTTTCACTGTAGCCGATTTAGATCTGGCAATACTAGGAATGGATTACTTAGAGAGATATGAATTTCTTGTTGACACTAATAAACGACGTTTGAGATTAAGAGAAACTTCGAAATATACTAAAGGTACAGAAAGTCATACCACTTCTCTAAATTTAATACAAACTCCGCCAGTAACAACGGCAAAGTTCCAAGTTACACTCGCGGAGTTTCCAGAACTAACAAAACCGAACCCTCAACCTTACAAAGTAAGTTAAAAGTATGTCATATAATCAAGACAGAAGGGGCACCTGCTTCCTCTAAATCCAGGAGACTAGCACACGATAAACTTAAAATAGCTAGAGCTGAATTCGATTACATGCTACAGCTGGGCATAATACGTCAATCTGATAGTCACTGGGCATCTCCTCTGCATATGGTCTTAAAGAAAAATAAAGGTTATTTTAGACCGTGCGGGGAATACAGAGCCCTCAACCATCAAACGGTTCCAAACAGGTACCCGATACCACATATTCAAGATTTCATAAATGGCTTACAGAGTATGAAGATATTTACTAGAATCGACTTAGTCAGGGCATACCACTTTTCCCAGTAGCTGAGGAAGATATTCCGAAAACAGCTATCACAACACCTTTTGGATTATTCGAGTTTGTACGCATGCCATTCGGCCTACGGAACGCGGCACAAACATTCCAAAGGTTTATGGATAATTTACTTCGAGATATGCCATTTGCTCAAGGGTACATATATGACCTATTAATTGCCAGCCCGCACTTAGAACCACATGAACAACATGTGAGGGCAGTACTTAGACGACTAAACGAAAATGGCATGAACATACACCAAAGTAAATGCGTTTTTGGTGTGGAAACGTTGGAATTCTTTGGACATAATATAAGCCTTGATGGAATTACACCAATCAAACAAGAGGTGGATCCTATTAAACAATATCCCATCCCAAGCTCCATAACACAACTTAGAAGTTTCCTCGGTTTAGTGAACTTTCATCGCAGATTTATACCCGGTTGTGAACAACAAATGCAACCATTAACGGATGCGCTTAAAGGAAAATTGTCATATGTCTCTTTCGACCTTGTTTGTAAAAATGGCTTACTCCTAATATCAGGAAATACATCATTCATATTATTACAGTTTTGTCCACTTTGGGCTGGCTGAATTCTTGAGGAATCAGTTTGACACTAGCATGAATACCAGAATGGGACAGGTTGTGCCCCATAGTAAGGCACTGTGACTATATTTTGTGAACTTAGCCAAAAAAAAACATCGGCTAAAGAACAATAAAACATGGTGATTTTATTTGATTCTTTCGTTTTTACTTGGATTTTGAATCTGGTTACTGAGAGAATATGGTGGTAATCCATCTCTCCCCTTTAAATTTGAGCCAGTTTAAGGAAATTAATACTTTGAACACGTTCAAGAAATGTATTCCTGACTGAGTGTCTCTTACTATGTTGATTACTTTGAAAACACAGTAAATCTACAGTTAGTTGAAAAAGATTGTTGGACCCTCTGGCACAGTACCTGTCCGACCATGAGTTTAAGAAAAATGTAAGAGGCCTGTGATTATTAAAGGTCCTAAATACCCACTCGGCAGCCATTCAGTGCAAACATTTAACAATAAACGATGACATTGGTTGAAAGCTGATGCAGAACTTCAGCCGTTTTGAAAACAAATACCCGAGCGAAAGAGATCTGCCGCACGTAAGTTTACAGTATAGTCTTCTGGACGAAAATGGTGCTTTGTTGGGCTAAAGAGAACTGAAATTTCAAGAAAATCAAAACATACCAATACAGTGCTCCCTGTTGAAAAAGCAAGCGGCAAATTAACTTTACATGAAGGATGGAAATTTACTGTTTACTCAGTAACACTTAAAAAACAAGAAGATCTTAGAACACATTCTGAAAACACACAAAGTCCGTGAACTCTAACTGTGGCTATGAGAGCAAAGCATTTGACTCATATCCTTTAGAAAGTAGACGGCTGACAGGTAACCTCATGTTGGCTAATGAAATTGCAAACACCTTTTGTGATACTTGTTTGAAACCGATTACAGCGGTAGTCTTAAAATGGAGTCTCGGGAACAAGAAGTGCAATACTTTAAGTCGGATTGTACGCACAAATAAGTCTCCCGAAGAATAGTTGAGTCATGAAATTCCCTACCGGCCTAATTATTCCAAGTGAATTCTACGAAATTCCTTAAAGAAAAATTCGACGTGTGTATGCAAGCACCTAGTGTAGTATCATTTGTTGATCAACCGAAGAACTCCATCTGGATAGAACCAATTTTTTATCGTTGCTTTCCTGGGCCATCTCCGACTGTTAAACCTACAAATTCTACGGATACTGAAGGTATAAGTAAATTGTGGGGAAGACGTAATTAATCGTGAATAGAACTCAAACAGATTCTGGACGTCAATTGTAGCTGTTTGGAAAGGAGTTACTTTTCACTCCTCTTCGTATAGTAATCTAACGATGTTGTTTAACCTAGCGTCTTCGGCTAGTAGTGTTTACCAGTACAAACCTGGTCAACATAGATGACGATCGTCCTGAAGCGATGTACAGAAGCCAACTGCAGGTCAGCGTGCAATTTATTCAAGCACTCATTAGAAAGTCGCCAATTCCTAGTGTAGTGGAGGATGTCTATCCTTCCAGTGACGTTGGAAGGAGGTGACGGAAAGATCCAAAGTGCTGCGGGCTAGTAGTATTGCCGCCCCACCCAAAGGCCATAGGGGTTGATCAACGACCAAACAGGAGGACAGATGTATAAGTAAAAACGTTTGATTAGTTTTAACATCGTTTTTCGTGGGGGAAAATCTAGTACCTCTAACCTTCTTATGGAGTTGGAAATTTAAACAACCTTCGGGGAACGAAAGGTCCTAGAACGTACTGTATTACTGAACTTCACGGAATCATTTGACATCGTGACGTTCACATCACTCATTATGGCTGCAAACGTAGGATTTACGGGTCCAGTGCCATCTTGGTTCAGAAATTATCTGGAAGGTTGAGTATTCTGAACCAAGGTTAACATGGGCCTAGACTACTGAACAGATTTCAAAACAAGGGTTACATAAGATACAATACTTACACTGGTACCATTCCATATTTTCACAAACGATCTTCTTACCAAGTTCGATCCCAAAGCATGCAAACTATGTTAAAATATGGGGAGCCCTCAGGAGCACAGAGGACTCGTGTTGGGGATCCCCATGTGATGAATATTCACCTACAAACCCTATATCAGTATACGCATAATCTGTAAGGCCACTCCATTCCAACACCTATACTTCAATTTTCACCATAAGTGATTATCATCTTCCTTCTTCCCTGTGCTTTGTGTGTGTATGCACACCAAGCAACTTATCGCTTGGTGTCGGATTGCCATTAGCCACAGCTTCTTTTAATATCAAAACAACTTTAATAAATAAAACGACAGTAATATTTATAATAAAGCCTGTGACTGCTACAATCACACGATGGACAAATCTCAATTCTTTTTAAAAATTAACACCAAAAGGTGAGAGCAAATATATCAAGTGATTTATAATATCTCGTTATAATGATATTGGATATTGGATAAACTAGAGGCAAATTTGTGCTATACGTTCCGGTCAAGCCGATGATATTTTCAAATACTTTAGTAGGTATTCTGGTTTTGGTGGAGACATCTGCATGTAGTGTTAACATTAACACATCCTGGAAACAATTATTTTTGATTGACTTTTTGTCTTCAAGATAATTACATATGTCATTAGTCTATTTGAAGGGTTTTTATTTTCTGAGCAAGCTTATAGTTTATTTATTCTTCGTGCATAAGAACATTCGGTTGAAGCAGTTATTAATCTTAACACGCCTGACAAAACAAGTCTAATCTGCTAAAGATCATTTTGAAATTTTCTTCAATGGGTGAAAAAATGCATGTGCTTGGTAAACAACCTCAGACTGATGATTTAGAAAAATTGGCGGCTTCCCTTCCATCTGCAGCCTTTGGTTTTGTTTCAAGTGGTGAGAACAAAGGTTTCAATTCGCATCTTGTAAATAAGTTTCAGTCGGGAAGAAAGGGGTTAGGTATGGTAAGGTCCTCTCGCACTCTTTCTGAACCTACCCTACCAACATCTAAATCAATGAAAAGTATGACAACATCTAAATTTGTTTCTCCTACATTTGCAAGGTACATGCCTTACTTCCTGTCATCTCTTAACAGCTCTTCAGACACGTCGACAACCATGTCTTCGCTTACCGTATCGAACCTTAGTGATGCCTCTAGTAGTGTACGGCCTCCATTATCTGCAAGTCAATTGTCCTTACCAGAACCACCAGATGGAGGTTGGGGTTGGGTTGTTGTGGTTGCGGCGTTCTTCGTACACATGATTACCGACGGAGTGATAGTTTCGTTTGGCGTTTTGATTGAATCTCTCATTGAGGAATTCCAAGAGTCTTTGAGTGCTACATCGTGGATCGGGTCGTTTTCGTATGGTGTCCCTGCCCTCGCAGCTCCTTTGTCTTCGTTATTGCTTAATCGCTTTGGCTGTCGAACAACATGCATGCTCGGTGGGCTGATAAGTGGGCTGGGGTGTTTCGCTGGAGCATTCACTAATTCGATTATATCGATGGTCTTTTCTTTTGGTATCTTATCTGGTTTGGGAGCGAGTTTGTGCATCACGTCAGCTCTCGTTGTTGTGTCAATGTATTTCGATGACAGGAGAGCTACTGCAACTGGTTTATCCATAGCGGGTACGGGTGTTGGTGCACTTGTATTTGCCCCAATGGTAGATATGCTTCTGAATATTTATACATGGAGAGGGGCTATGCTAATATTGTCAGGATTTTTCCTTAACATGATAGTATGTGGTGCTTTGATGCGTCCTGTGGAAACTGACGTAGAAAAACGACACAGACAACGTCTTGCTTGGCTGGAACATTTAGCTCGCGAGTCTGGCCTACCACCTGTTGAAAGTGCAGATTACTTGGATAAAGATGTGCTTGGTCGTATTAAGCTGTTGCGTGACTATATGCTAGCCCCTCGCAGGGTTACAATGAGCTATTTACGTCCGACAAGTGAAGTCAGTGAGAAGTTGATTCTAGATATTCCTCCATATCGTTCATCTGGTGTAAATTGTTTTGAGGCTTTAGAACATAAAGAATTATCCAACGACCACCCTCAAATCCCCCCAATACAGCCTAACTTGCAATCAGCAAATAAAGAATTATTGTTGCCAATCCACGGTCAGCATTCATGTAAGACCAATTCACCTGCATTTCGATCTCGAAATAGTTCGTCGGTTAACAAAAAGGTGTGCAGTTTCAAGCTCCAGCATCCAGAAGCTGAATCTGAAAGGGTTTTTTTCATACCCTTATTTCCTATTGACAATGATGATAGTAATGTAGATTGTAAAAATCATAAGATAAGTAGTATACATACAATCGACAATGCTTCGGTTAGATCGGTTAACGGAAGCCCTAAAGTTACAAAAAATCTAACTAGTTGTGACCATAATGACATTCTTCGTCCAAATAATGGAGAAGCACGTGCTTCAAATCTTCTACGTCAGGATAATCAGACATACATAAACAGTGACTATTATGAAACCGGTTTTTCCAAACTTATACACGACTCCTCACACAATCTTAACCAGGATAGCATTCTTCATAACTCTGTATCTAGTCAACTGGAATCCTATCACTCTGGACTCCAAAGTGCAGTAAGTTTACCAGATCTTCACCATATCAGAAGAGTGTACAAGGTACCCACTTCTAGTGATTCTGAATTGTCATCTCAGGGTTCACCCGCGTATAACTGTAATTGTCTCGCGAATAGGAAATCAGGATTAAAGTCATTTGACGAAGATGAGAGAAATCAGAATAGACAAGTTCAGTGTTTTTATTGCTGTACAAAAATATGTGCAAATATAAATGACGTTTTCCACCGTCTGTTCGATTTGAGGCTGTTTAGAAGGTCTACATTCGTTCTATTCATGGTGTCAAATTTCTTACTGTACTTCTGGTATAACGTTACGTATTTTTTTATGGGTGTTCGTGCTACTAATTATGGTCTTAGTGAAACACTTGCAGCCCTTTTATTTTCTGTCCTTGGTGGTGCTAATATGGTTGGTGAAGTTTTAGCAGGTTTTTTGGCTGATCGTGATGGCGTTGACTCTCTGACTCTGTACTTCTTCATGATTCTTGCGTGTGGTGTATCAACGAGTCTGATGCCGTTACTTACTACATTTATGTCTATGGCAGTTTATGCTAGTAAGTACTTTCATTCTTTTCTGTTTAATCTTCAGTTGTAGTTTAGTAATCACTTCCTATTAAGCGTAATTATCTTAAAGAAACGAAATAGATACAACTAATTAATCACATATGCTCTCATTAGGTCATCTACTAGCTGTATCAGTTGCACCTACTGACGGCACCTTATTGCAATAGCATCACTGACTTGCGTCATATCAATAGTTGTAGATTTTAGTTGTTCCCAGTGACTAGAAACTGATTAACGCAACTAAAATATGGTTATATCGGCTGAAATATATTTACTTGTGTAAGCCCTAATATTGAACAGTTTTCCATCCTCTAACTGTTTATAAGTGGTTAACTTGCATTGTGCAATCCATCCAAGTAGTTTTACCACTTGGTTTTCCTCCGTCTTCTGTTGTACGCAATAAAAGTCCTATTTTTTTCATTAATTGTAAATGTATTACCAAACACTCCAGCATATCTATCACCCTGAAATATATCGTACAATGTACTCAAGAAATGAAGTGTTAGTTCCATCATATTGATTTCTGAATTGGCAGCTTAGATATGAGTAACCTCACTCCTTTTTTTAATTATATGTAAAATACCTGTGCATCTTCTACCAATTCATTATCTATATCTGCTTATTTTTCATGTAAGGAGAGTATGCTTCACTACAGGCCTTTGTATATTAGTTTAGTACTGTAAAATATTGTTACTTAGTCTAGATAGTTCTTGGTTGCAAGTATTTGATCATAGTAGTCTTTAAAGTGCTATTCATATTTGTTTGAGATGCTTATATTAATTAGAGAGTGCCAGATAAATCCGACAAGTCGGTTAGTTATAGTCGTTTGCTAACGAAATTGATTGGGAGATACATACTTTTTCTACGCACGTTCATTGCTACTAATTATGTGAACCATGAAGTTGACTATTTGTTTGTTCTACTCTGAGAGGTGGACGTCCTGGTTTGCTCTCATAAAATAACTGCAATCTATGATTGGAAGTTTTAAGTGCAAATTTTTGTGTCAAAATAATAATTGAGTGATATTGGTCATCCATATAATCCTTTGCACCTTAAAATCAGTCCCTTTACATGTAGTATTTAACCTTTTTCTTCCTTTTGTTTTTCTGTAATATTAATATTATTATAAACAATACGTTTCCTGTGATAACGCCTTTGAATTTCGGTATCGTAGCTCAAGAAATATTTCATATTGTACCTTGCTTCTATCTGCAATTTTATATACCTGATAGTTTGTTTTGTTTCCCTTAAAATTTAGGTGTATTTGGCATGGGCTTGGCCGCTAATGACGCTCTTTGCACTGTCCTTTTAGTAGAATTTGTTGGACTCCATCGTCTTACAAACGGTCTTGGAATTTGTTTTTTTTGTCAGGGCGTTGCAAATATTTTGGGGCCACCTCTTATTGGTAAGTGTCCAACGATTTCAAATAAATTTTAGTCTCAGGAGTTTGTTTTCATTCTTTCTAGCTCTACCTTAGGCAAGCTGTTGACTAGTCTCACTATGTTACATTGGTTTTCCCACTTAGTTTTCTTGTTCTTTTCGTGAGTTTATTTCTGTGCAAACACAACATATTATAAACGCATTTTTGTCAAGCGTGTTTGAGTCTTTCGATTTATGCTACTGATATTATTTTGACCACTTTAGTATAAGACTCACTGTGCAATCAACCGTAATTAATATTTTTCCCCTAAGCGTTCATTTTTCATCGAATGATGTCATTCTAATCTCAGTTGTCTAGTACAGTTAGATAATTCAATACTTTTTCGGAGTTTCAAATGAACTAACCCAACCTTTGGAAACATTTTACCATTTTATCTCAGTTGTATGGCTATCCACTTTATGCGCCGCTCCGACTATAATTATTCTTGTGTACCATAAAACGCCATAGCTGACGGGAACCATAAATGCAAAGGTTTGCAGTCTCTTAGTGTCGGAAATTTGTAAGTTATAGGTGATTCTATGTACTTGCGTTCATACTAGGTTCTCGTATTCTGATTTTTTTGTTTTCTGTAGATCTTTACTGCTTAAAAAATAGTAATAGTTAACCTGAAGAAGATAGTACTGTTTAAAATCGTACTGCAAATAAATTGACTTCGTTCATTCATTGAAAGTGTTTTCTCACCTTAAGAGTCTTATTTTGTTTAAGTGAAGCGTTTGTTGATTTTTAACCACTGAACTTTTATATGCTGTATCATCTTCAGTTGCGGTAACTTATTTGTGTATCTTACCCTCGTGTAATACATGTGCCCTCGAAGCCTGAAATATGTCTCGACTCGAACTAAATAATAGTTGATAGCCTTTACGACAGTATACTTCAGATAATGGAAAGCGGTTGCTATATTTAGACTTATATATGAATACTTGTGAATAACTATATTTTTTATCTTCATTTACCTTTCACGATATATCATCATTTAAACAAATAGAATAGTTATCATAAGTATTGGTTTTCTATAAAGGCGATAGGCATAGGAACACACATCCACTTGGCAACAGAGTCTGATTTTATTATGATTTGACATTTCTGTCAATAATCGATTAATTATTATCGCTCTTACTAAATATTCCAACAAGCTATAAGAATCATCCTGATTTTCTGATCCTGTTTTTAGTGTATATTGTGTAAGTATTGTATGTTTAGTGGAGAGTCGAAATGTAATCCGTGTGAAAGGTCTTAAAGGCTGAAGATTATTTATATAAGACCAGATATTTTAATTAATGCATTACTAACTATTAATGAATGTGGTATTCTACGGTGTTTGTTTAAGGACAAAAAATTTGCGAAGGCAGTATGTATGTTGGTACTGCGTAGAACTTGGCGCATCTGTGCATCGGTACAAGTTGCCACACTTCATTGCTACCGCAAAATGAACACCAAATAGGTAGGGATAGTAGTTATGTCAATGATAGTAACCGAAAAGTGTGAAAATGCAGAAAAAATTCATCCGTTGAAATAAAAGTATTAAATAATTTTAAGCTCACAGTTTAAGTAAAGATAAAGAGTGAACACACGTGTGTTACTGTGACCGATTCTGAGGTATATCACCCAGAAGCAGTAATTACTAAGTCTTTATGTGTTAAACTTAAATGTGTTTCACAAATTGCCTGATGGCAGTTTCTCAGATGCCTTAATCTTCAGCTTATAATATAATATTCCTATCTGTACTTCACTGCAAACTGAAGGCAATTAATTTTCCAGTATCATTTGTTTTATACATTAATTACTCATTGCTGGGGTTACCTAAAGGAATCTATGTATATATGTGGAATAGAGAGAAAGGGAGCGATAATATTATTCCTTCATTCTACTTATTGATCAGTTCTTAGTTTTGTTTTAATTTGTGAATTGCTTGTCAGTTTCATTGATTTCTTAGTAAACAGATGTAGCGAAAGCTGTTATTATTGTTATTGGTATTTTCTAACTGCTTGGAATTTCTTTTATGTACGAATGTCTATTAGCTGTATGCCCGATTTTAGATTTAATTTACCAATAATAGAACACTATACATTACCAATTTGTTTCAGTATTAAATGGTACTAATCACTTTTAAAGATTGTTTTTAGATTATTCTTGGTTTATGCTTGTGGATATTCATAGCGGACTTTTTTTACTACATTATGTCTTCATTTAACATTTATATTTCAGATTTTTGGGATTAAATTCATAAATTTGCATTCTAATTGGGTTGTGAGTAACAAGTCCCGTTATATTAAAATCAGTAGTTACATTATTTCACTATTAACTTTTAAATAAGCTCCAAAGTTGATTTCTTTCCTGATATATCTGCCAAACATTCTAGTTAAATCATCAAATTGTGAATTTCTCGGAATAACCATCTACATAATCTTAAATGTCCAGCTCTAGAGCATATCCATGATTTGCTTTCCCGTCGAATTAGTGGAATCTTCGTTGAATTTATCTATCTTGCATTATAATTGGTCACTTTGACTTTATTTTAATTGTGTTCACTATCATGATACTATAAACATTCATCTATATACTGTATCATTCATTATCTTATCGCTTTCCTTGATTTTTTTTTATACAATAGGAGTAGCGGGTGCAACATCCTTATATAGAATTATTGTTTTCGGTTGAGTGCTCTGTGCATAGTGTTTAAACAAAAAAGTCATATTTTCATTGGTCGAAGTTTAAAATACCGCTATAACATAATTACATTCCTCAATATTTAATTTTTCTATTTGCCGTTGTTACATTATTACTTATACTTATCTGCTTTTCCATTTTATTGTACTAATGTGGTATTGTACTTCAAGCCAAAGCACATTTTCGTCAGTCTATACCTTGATTAATTTTAGCATCCCTGTATCACAGCTTGAGAATTATCATTCAGTTTGTTTATAAGGCTTTCGTTGAAGTCTAAATAGGATAAGAATGTAGGTAAAACTCTCCGATGTTTGTGTCTAATGAATTCATTAGAAGACGATACCATTCTGATAATCCAGGAGTCACTTCCAAGTTTTATACATTAAATTCTCGATTCGAAATGACGTTCATGCGTCACATTTGATTTTAAAGACATAGTAGTGATATGGCCGTTCGGTGCCATTAATTTCGATTTTAATAAATTATCTAATCGGTTATCTTCATGACAGCACTATTTATTTAAGATATTACACCGAATTTGGCAAGTTTTTGCAAATTATTATTTCATAAACCTAGTGAGATCACCTACTTATATTGGCTAAAGTTTTAATGCATAGATTTTGTTTTGTACTATCCAGTCTTATTGTTACAAAAATGTCGGTTTTTGTTTATGAGACACTAAGTCACTTGGTAAATTGATTTATTTTGTTTCATTTTGTTTATATGTGTCTGGCTGACAGATTAAACCGTCAATTACAATTGTATATAACTACGTATATGTATCGTTTATACCTGTAGTGTTACATATGCAAGTTGATCAGGAATGATATAGGTAGCTACCAAATGAAAATCGGCAGCAAGTGATCATAACATTCCTAGGCAACTATTTAAGGAACTATAACACAAGTATTTTAATTGCTTAAATGTAGAAAATCGTTTATTGACTGCACTATATATATATATATATATATATATATATATATATATATATATATATATATATATATAATTGAGAAAACTGATGTTGATAAAATAACAATAAGTACACTGATTAAACTGTAGATTCCTATGTATTTTCACTTTGTAACTCTGTGTAGTGAAAGACCGGATACGTATTAATATAGACGGTTAGTAATCTAAAACCTTGAAATTACGTTTTACACTTATTTGTATTTATCACTATCGGTTTTTATTTTTCTCAAAGAAGCTTATCTTTCTTAAAGGAGGTTTATTATGCAGTATTCTAGGGTTTTTTATTCATAAAACAATTTTGAAGTTTTAATATTTATGTAACATGTGATATGTTATTCATTACCCTGCATTTATATTCACGTATATCACTAAGCCTCTGATCTTAATGAGTAAATTAATTATTTAATATATGGAATTATATATAGTGCCTGTTAACCGAATATATATTTTACACGTACAAATGATGTTACGTGATGCGAACTGACATCTCAGTGGCTAAAACTCTGTGATGTAAACTGATGGGTTGTCGACATGATGAATTCCTGTCCCCCAATTTTTGAGAATTTTAACAATATTAAGCAACCATAAGTGTGGTAACTTCAAGCTACTTGTTTAGATATGCTTTTCCTTGCTTACTGCATTTGTATTCGATTCTTGTGTGATACAGGTAATCAAGTGCATATTAATGTACTTAGTTTTAAGTTATAGTTTGTGTAAAGGCTAATGCTACTGGTTGGCCACCAAAACCGAATTAAGTTGAGTAAAACTCTACCGAATTTACATTGTAGTGCAAAGCGGGCATAAAAACAGTATTCTCTGCATAAGGATAATATTGTAAAAAAATAAAGGTGGGGATCTACTGTCAGTAAATTAATTGTTGACAGTTGTTGAACGATATTATTAATGACATTGCATATGAGATAGAATGAATAGTAAATGACATTTCACTTTCTATCAATCAGCTGACCTAGATCTTTAAGATAAATAAATTCATTAGATTCATATTGATGGACAAGTCATTGATATCGTTGAGTAAGAAAACCAACATCATATACTGTCTTACTGATAAATGTGTTTAAATCATATTCACACCAAAATCTATTCATTTAACTGTAAGGCATAGTAGTCATAAATTACATAATTATTGTACTGATCTTTAAATACTAGGTTTCTTAATGTTTGTTCACTGGACTTATCCTCAATATTTTTGAAGTTCAATAAGTGTGTTGTATCGAACACTTTCAGTTATTTTTTCATTACCTTACCGTCTAAATGATTGCACATTAGATTGTAATTTTCAGTAAATGTTTCGTTTCATGCTCCTGAGGACATCGGCATCCAATTTTTTGAGCATGATAGTACGGCTCAACTTGACATACCATAATGATACTCAAATATAGTAAAAGTTGAAGCATTAAATAGAATATTCACTCTAATATGCATCACTTATCCAATAAATTAACATAAAAAATAACCAAATGCTCTGTGTTCAACGTACTTATTGGTTGTTGGAAACATTGAGGATAGCGGCGAAAATACATTTAATACACTTTTCATTGTATCATGATGATAACAATTGATTTTGATTCATTTCCATTGTATTATGGAACAAATGAATACAATGAATACACAAGCACAGAAAAAAAACAAATAAATAATACCATAATCTTCTGAATTGTTTGTAAACACATCCTGTATAGTGTAAGTATCAATTATTTACTGTAGGCTTTCTTCATTATTCTTCCTATTTTTATGATACAGATACAAGTGAATAATTCTAAATGAACATCATAGTTTGTTTTAAAAGAAATAAAAATAAATCAATTTTAAGAACTATAATGTGAAGTAACAAATAAGTAGAATAGTAACTGTGGCAACAATAATGTTTTCCATTATACATATACTTTTAATTATCGACATAGTAACAGTTAAAAGTACAGTCAGGGAATTGAAATCTAGTGATTATCGTGTATGGGCGAATCTAACAAGTAGATAGGTGGAAGGGTGGGGAGAAGAAAAGCGTTTAATCAGTCACATGCAGACAACTAATGACCTGAACACGTGTATACGTTTTAATAACAAAGTGTAAATGTAGTACTGTAAAAGTTCACGTTTCTTTTGTAGTTAACATAAAAAAAGGAAATTGATTACAGCGACGGATTGTGAAGTACTATTGGTAATAAATAGCTTTCTTGTCTATTGTATTATATTTGAGATTGTGGAATGACACAACCCTATAGACTGATAAAAGCTTCTGAAACCCTACTAATCAGTCATTAGAGATGTAGAACCTGGCATACGCATGTATCGGTTCATGCTACTGCATCATATCAGTAGTAGTAAAAAAGGTTCAGCATAGAGAATATATTTCGTAAAGAATGACTTGGTTCACAAACTAAAATACTACAAAATTATTTTAAAACTGAGGATCTAAAAGGCAGAGTGAATACACTCAAACTATGTCACATCACCTCGTGGACCTCGACCAGGTAGTTGATGTCTATCAATGTGACCCAAACCAACAACTGTCAATAGTTTCATGATTTAGTGTCACATTTTGATTTACCTATCCCACTATGATATATCTATTTCCGATATATTGTTCTTTATAATGCGCAAAGTAGAAGCAACAAAACACTGATTTTTATCATATATGACTTGAAACGGAAAAATGTTTTCCTCATATCATTTAGATTTTAACTACCATGAACTAGTGTAAAGCCAAAAGACATCCCAAACCTATTTGTAAAATACATTTTTCGTCACATGACAGATTGTGGCCCCGATTCTCATTACACTGTACTATATATACACCTTTTGTGTTCACTCAAATTGTAACAAATCGTAACAAAAATTTAGTTTGACTTCTTGCCAATTAATGAATTGGTAACCGTATCGTTTCTGAATTCTTCTTATTGTTTTAGTAATATATGTACTATATTTCTCTTATATTTTAAAAGCTCATAGAAGTTTCGTGTAAGTTTGATTTTTTATTGAAATATATTTGTGCTCTTGTCCTTGATTCCTTTGTGCTATTGTGAATTCCAGCAAGCTTGTCGGTCACATCGTATTATTTTAAAGCTATCGTTCGAGAAATAGCAGGTCAAATTAAGCAGTTAATATATACGGTTTATAATGCCGTCGTTAACATTATTCTGATGATTAATTTACATGAATTCCACCTAATTGTATAATAGTCGAGTAGTGATTCAGTGATTATTGTGTTCAACTTTCACAGAATTTCAGGTTCAAACCCCACTGTATCTATTTAGGTTTGGATAATCGTGCTGTATCACTGGCCTATACACACAGCATAGCTCAAAAGTCAAGTACACTAATCTGATCTAATAAGTGAGTTAAGGAATAGTGCTATAGAAAGTGGGGAGCGGTAAGCGTTTCGTAGTTATTTATACCATTCCAAAGTCATTTAACTCACGTTTTTGATAAAATTCCTCATATGATGTCATAAACGTAGTAGAAATTCTACATCATAATCATTGCCAAGTAACGTATACTTTAGCTACTGTGTTAATTACTATTCTGAATGTTTACAGTGTAGTACATCATTGTTTGAAATGAACTGTATGTAATTCTGAAAATTGAACTTTGCAAATTGATGCATGGGGTAACAGGTAGATTCATGAAACAATTTCAGTTAACTTTTGATATATCAAAAGGGAGTAATTTCTCAACCTTCATTTGCAGGATAATGTTGGTGGTTGCTGTATAAACACCTAAAAACCATTCCTAAATTTAGGTAATAAAAATATTTGAAGTAAAAGTTATGATAACCTGTACTATAGGCTCCCCTCCCCCGCACTCTTTAGTGTATGAAGACATTGAACACTGCTTACGAGTGCTACACGTTCCTCTATAAGCTTGAAGCAACAATGCTGACTTCTTTTCACACTGATCGCGTAGACCTGCTTGTTCGTGTTACACTGACTAGGTATCCATTTCTATTGTTCAACAGTTTTTCAATCTTTTCTTTTTCCCATGGTGTTCACTTTTCGGCAAAACACTGCCGTTTCAATCGCATCATGTTTGTTTTTAGCTTAAATTAATGATTTCTCACGTGTGTTAATCTTTGTCTTTGTGAAATAAATCTGAATGTAGTTAGTTTAAACTTTCAGGCTAGTTAACCTATCAGGAATCTGCTATCATTCAATGTATTTGTGAATTCGTGTGTATCTGTATGAGAGTTTGTTTCAATGTGAAATCATTTTGTTTCGTATTTTTTAAGCTTCATCATATTAACCCTAATCAAAACAGAGTGTATTGTTACCTATTCCCATTTTTGTGTAAAGAATGATAATAATAATTTAATTCAGTGCTAGAAATTTTGTCGAATAAAGTAATCTTCATCACCAATTGTCTACTTCATATACGTTTGCATTGTAATCATTCAAAAATATACTTTATAGATGGTTGTAACAATCATTAATCACTGTCCATCTTCAACCACAAAAGTTCTCGACCAATTTACGGATTTTATCCATCATATTTAAGTGGAATACTTTCTAATGTATTTGTCTTCCGTTGTCTTTCATGGAATAAATAATTTACTAAAGCTTTTATTCAAGTTTTCTATCATTTAACTTGGTAATAATTTGTAAGCATTTCACATTAAGACATTAGTACATGTAATTGTCATTCTTATTATCTAGTTCATACAAATTTAAAGGCACATGTAGAAAACACAGAAAATTCTTTACATCGAATGATTACATAAGTGTAATACAGTACATCAATTCTTCATTTTTATTACATTACGGTAAAAAAAGTGGCAGAATAACTATTCTGTTTTTTTTTGAGTGTGTATATATGTGTGCGGTCAAAAACTATTGAATTTAAACTTTGTAGTTGATTGATCCTTCATTAGTCGGCAGGTTTAGATCAGCATCATTTACTTTATTCTCTGGAGTTCGGTAGTATTTTCCCTTTTTTAACAATATAGTTGTGTGGCTTTGGCAATCAATAACTGAACTTATCTATGATTATGAGTTAAATGGTAAATTCATGCAATTAAACATTATTAAATACCAACTTTTTCTTTCATTCATCTTTGTTTTCTAAATACTATCAGGTTATATCATTGATTTAACACAGTCGCATGATCCAGCTTTCATCATTTCTGGTTTAGGTATGATTATGTCAGCATTTGCAGTTGTTCCTATTATTGTTCAACATTTTCGACGTAGGCGTGCACGTCGATTACGTCGTCTACAACAAAATTGTACTGAATCTATATTAGAAGCTAAAAAATAACAATGATAATTTGTTACAATTATATTCACAATATTCATGTTAACGTATAAATGTAGTAGTGTAATGTTTGACTTAGATTTTATTACTAGTTTCTTTTTCATTATCTGTTACTACTTTCTTTTATCTACTGCTTTTCTCTATCCTATTTCTATCAACTATTTGTTTTTTTTTTTTTCTTTTTTTTTTTTTTGTTTTTTTTTTTTTTTTTTTTTTTTTTTTTTTTTTTTCTTTTTTTTTTTTTTTTTTTTTTTTTTTTTTTGTTTTTTTTTTTTTTTTTTCTTTTTTTTTTTTTTTTTTTTCTTTTTTTTTTTTTTTTTCTTTTTTTTTTTTTTTTTTTTTTTTTTTTTTTTTTTTTTTTTGAATGTGTATATATGTGTGCGGTCAAAAACTATTGAATTTAAACTTTGTAGTTGATTGATTCTTCATTAGTCGGCAGGTTTAGATCAGCATCATTTACTTTATTCTCTGGAGTTCGGTAGTATTTTCCCTTTTTTTAACAATATAGTTGTGTGGCTTTGGCAATCAATAACTGAACTTATCTATGATTATGAGTTAAATGATAAATTCATGCAATTAAACATTATTAAATATCAACTTTTTCTTTCATTCATCTTTGTTTTCTTAAATACTATCAGGTTATATCATTGATTTAACACAGTCGCATGATCCAGCTTTCATCATTTCTGGTTTAGGTATGATTATGTCAGCATTTGCAGTTGTTCCTATTATTGTTTCAACTTTTCGGCAAAACACTGCCGTTTCAATCGCATCATGTTTGTTTTTAGCTTAAATTAATGATTTCTCACGTGTGTTAATCTTTGTCTTTGTGAAATAAATCTGAATGTAGTTAGTTTAAACTTTCAGGCTAGTTAACCTATCAGGAATCTGCTATCATTCAATGTATTTGTGAATTCGTGTGTATCTGTATGAGAGTTTGTTTCAATGTGAAATCATTTTGTTTCGTATTTTTTAAGCTTCATCATATTAACCCTAATCAAACAGAGTGTATTGTTACCTATTCCCATTTTTGTGTAAAGAATGATAATAATAATTTAATTCAGTGCTAGAATTTTGTCGAATAAAGTAATCTTCATCACCAATTGTCTACTTCATATACGTTTGCATTGTAATCATTCAAAAATATACTTTATAGATGGTTGTAACAATCATTAATCACTGTCCATCTTCAACCACAAAAGTTCTCGACCAATTTACGGATTTTATCCATCATATTTAAGTGGAATACTTTCTAATGTATTTGTCTTCCGTTGTCTTTCATGGAATAAATAATTTACTAAAGCTTTTATTCAAGTTTTCTATCATTTAACTTGGTAATAATTTGTAAGCATTTCACATTAAGACATTAGTACATGTAATTGTCATTCTTAATTATCTAGTTCATACAAATTTAAAGGCACATGTAGAAAACACAGAAAATTCTTTACATCGAATGATTACATAAGTGTAATACAGTACATCAATTCTTCATTTTTTATTACATTACGGTAAAAAAAGTGGCAGAATAACTATTCTGTTTTTTTTTGAATGTGTATATATGTGTGCGGTCAAAAACTATTGAATTTAAACTTTGTAGTTGATTGATTCTTCATTAGTCGGCAGGTTTAGATCAGCATCATTTACTTTATTCTCTGGAGTTCGGTAGTATTTTCCCTTTTTTTAACAATATAGTTGTGTGGCTTTGGCAATCAATAACTGAACTTATCTATGATTATGAGTTAAATGATAAATTCATGCAATTAAACATTATTAAATATCAACTTTTTCTTTCATTCATCTTTGTTTTCTTAAATACTATCAGGTTATATCATTGATTTAACACAGTCGCATGATCCAGCTTTCATCATTTCTGGTTTAGGTATGATTATGTCAGCATTTGCAGTTGTTCCTATTATTGTTCAACATTTTCGACGTAGGCGTGCACGTCGATTACGTCGTCTACAACAAAATTGTACTGAATCTATATTAGAAGCTAAAAAATAACAATGATAATTTGTTACAATTATATTCACAATATTCATGTTAACGTATAAATGTAGTAGTGTAATGTTTGACTTAGATTTTATTACTAGTTTCTTTTTCATTATCTGTTACTACTTTCTTTTATCTACTGCTTTTCTCTATCCTATTTCTATCAACTATTTGTTATTTTATATTTACTTTTACTTTTATTACGACTAACCTACTATTATTATTGAAATGTTTACTTCATATTCATAGTTTATGTTATGTAGTCATTTGTTTACAGCTAACCCGTTTTCTGTTTCCTATTAGTTAATCATTTATTTATTTGTTTATTTATTACTACTTAATCATGGACTTTGTTTTATATAGTTATTAATTATTTCTTATTTATGCACTCAACAAACTACATGTAGCATTTTTCTCGAAATTATCATTTAAATTATACTTAATTAAAGTATTTTATTGTCTTGCATATTTACACATTCCATTACAATGAAGAAAGAAATGAATTATTATTAATGACAGTCATTTTTATTTTCAGTTCCCTTTTGTTTCTTATCATGTTCTTATTGTGTTGTTCATTTTGTTCTTTTAAGAAGAACAATCTTTTATTTCTGTTGTTCTTTGTATATTCTATCTTTATATTTATCTCAATTAGTTTATATACTTTATTCTGAACTTTCTGTATCATTGTATTTATATACGCAATGTCAATATACGAATATAATTTTTCTTATTCATAATTACTAAATATGTATATATATATGATAGATATGAATGCAGATTTGTTGCTTAATTGGAAGGTAAATGGTGCTTTCATGACTTAGTTTTTTTTTATATTTGTGACGCCTCATTACTAATACTACAACCAGTACTAGTACTAACTATTGTTAGTATTATCAACAGCTGTCAGTATCATTCTTCTTATCTTCATTCATATTGTTATTCATCATTATTATTATTACTACGATTATTATTTTTGTAAAAATTTACTGTTACTTAAATTCATAGATGTTTATTGATATCATACTATTTTCATATTAAACCACCACAAAAGCACATATACATTTTGTATCTCGATGTGGAAGGAAACATTGCGGAATTCATGATTGTTATATCCGGTTTCGATTTTTTTGAAATTCTAGAGAGGATTGATGCTTTCATCCTTTTCTAATGTGTACTTTTGTTCAACTTACATGTGTTTATATGCATTCAATATTTGTCTATCTAATTATCTACTTTCATTTAATTGTTCAATCTTTTCACACATACACAGATTCTTTTATCTCATAGCGTAGTAGACAAAATATAAGTAGACATTTCATACAGAAATAGATCTTGTCATATCTATATATTATTGCAAGTAAGTTTCCATACTAGTGTTAATCATTCTAATAGTCAAAACTATGATTGTTATTATTTACTGAAACAATAAAAAAAAGCTTTACTTAAAAAGAAATAGGCGGTTATTTGTTTGTTTTATTTCAGTCAGCATGGTTACATAATAATTGGTACTATTCACTTCATATTTATTACACAAATGAACGTAATTTGTTGTTACGTCTGTTTGTGGATGAATAGAAATCAATACTCGCATAGCGTACGCATCTGTTTTACAGCTGACTGCATATACTTTAATAATAAATACTTAAATGATACTATGGTAATAGATGAAGCTGAGGCTATCAGCGACTCTTCCTATGTTGAGTAAGTATGCTGTGTCTAGGACTATGTTTATGTAATGACTGCATGTTTTATATTGCATTATAATATTCAGTAAGTGTTTTATTTTGATTATCTGAAGTCAGTAGCAAATTATGTTCATAAACATATCGATGTAGCGAAGCCCAACATGCAAAACACAAATATAGTGAAAGTTCAGGCTTCATGTGAAATATTTCGTGAACATTACACATACATATACAGCATTCATTGATTGAATGTGGGTTGGGTATAACACATTTAGTGAACATTTAAATCACTACAAATAATAATAATAATAGTATACCCTCTCTATTTATCGTCTTAAATTAATATGAGATCAAAGGTATGCAAGACACAGAATCATTTGCCTGTGTTTTAACATAATACTATATCGATTACTACACTTATTACAGGGTATAATTAGAATAGTAATAACTGTTGCTTAATTGTTACTTTCATAATAAACGTTATCTATTATGAACGAATCGATCAAGTGGGATCCAATTGTATACCAGGTAGAATTCGTTGTAAAATTTCAAGCACACATTCAATAAACATAGGTAGAGGAATTTAATTGTTTATTTGCAGTGTAGTAACTGAAGATGGGTGATAGTTTAGTAGGCGACTGAATCTAATGTTTCTGGTAGACATTGTTTACCGGTCGATAATGAAAGTTTCCAATTGGTTAAGAATTTTTTCAAGGATGTAATGAAATTACACTAGCTTTATATTGGTTTATAACTGAAATATAAATTACACGATTGATGTAACTCTCAAGCTGCTTAGATTCATTTTAAGTATTACTGATATGAAGTGGCAACGAGTTATAACATGATTAAGCGTAAAAGACTAAACTAAAGATAGTCAGCCGATCTCCGAGGCTGTAACTTTGAAGCGGGTGTTCAAATGCATCGGTTCTAGCAGCCACATAGTAACGGCAAAACGAAATGACATCAAGATGAATACCGATGTAGTAATATCAGTGATAGTAAAAGAAAAATAAGATATAAAATATATGATTAGAAAATAATGACAATTCGGGAGTAAAAACTACAAAGTCATATGAAAACTCAGAATCTAAAGGAGATAAACAGTGAATGCAAATGGGTTATCGGGATGTATTCTGAACCATGTCACTCAATGTTTCCACAACTATCAGTCGTTGTTATCACGCGGACCCTAACAAGGTGGCGTATATCTGCCAATATGACTCAGATTATTAGTTAGTGATTTCGTAAACTTGTCACATTTTCGTTTGGCCAGCTTTAAATCCCTTCTATTCCCATACCACTTTACATTGAATCTAACTAGGCTGTCGCTCAACACATAACAGATGCAACCTCAGGTTATAATGATTCAGTACTCCACCAACCGATCTCAGAGCTTTGTTTAGTGCTCTTCGTTTAACATCAGTATTCTTTACTCGGTTTCAGCATACATGCTTAGTGGTTCAAGAATATTATCGTCTAAATGTTAATAGCATACAAATGTCCACTACGCTTAAAGACCATGTTTTAAATCTATGATGTAAGATTGACTGAGCTGTCGTGTACTATGTTAGCCTTTTGGTTATTGGATGAATATCACGTCTGTACCACGTCGTACCAGTTAGTGAAATTTAATCGAGCTATTTGAATCCGTGTGAAGACATTATCAGAAACCAACCTATCAGAACTGAAAACTCATTTAACATAAATGAAGCAATCGATATGCTCAACTACTTCACTCCGTATCACTAGTTTAATCATTGT
The DNA here is from genome assembly GCA_034768735.1 of Schistosoma mekongi. Classification (NCBI taxonomy): domain Eukaryota; kingdom Metazoa; phylum Platyhelminthes; class Trematoda; order Strigeidida; family Schistosomatidae; genus Schistosoma; species Schistosoma mekongi. The sequence goes on from CM068305.1 coordinate 22,046,277, forward strand.
TGCAGATCGATTTGGAATAAATGTCTTACATTTGAAAGAAAATAAACACGTCACAAATGTGCATTATTGCATATTGTGATGTGAAGACTGCGTTTGTGTGATCATTCATCAAACAGAACTATACTGTACTCGTATCTCAAGTCGTCCACTGGGTCTCTTTGCAGAAGATCAATTCCATAAAATTTAGAAAAAAATTATCTCAAAGTATATTTATGATTAAGTTAATTAAAATTGTGGTTAGTGAACAGCTTAAGGAAACGTCACTTGTAACTGATTATTCCAATGTCTGTTCACCATAAACTCTTACTAAATCTGTAATTTTCGAGTAAAGAACTTTCATAAAGTTTGCATACTCTATTGGTTTCCCTTTCAGCGACATTTATTGCCACTATAACCGTTAGTCTACGGATTCAAATGTTGCTTTGAAGTTAAGAAACACCGCTTTTGTAGAATGTCGTTAACTACGCTTATGTTCCAATGAGTACAACTTTGATTAAGTTGAAAACCATCCTGATATTTTAGTGTTTCATGCTCACTAAGGTTACCCAAGTTTTGGATGTTTATTAAAATTATTATTTTCGACACCATATTAGTCGCTCTAATTCTTTTGTGGCAAGACTGTAAACTTTCATTGACCGAAATAATTGGAACACTTAATGCGTATCGTGATATACCTCTGTGATTACCAGAGAATCAGGCTGGATTATAAGAGTGATGAGATGAGGAAGTGGCCTAAGCCTATGTAGCCAATATCGAACCGAGTCATTTTTTAAAGCTACAAGTATGTTATTTTATGTTTATTCTGTTTTAATAATTCATCCTCATATACGTTAAGTGTTGCTATTCAAAGTCGTTTATAGTTGTGTAGTTGATCATCTAATTAGTACCTCCATCTTTTCTTGCTAAGTTTTCAAATTGTTTATTCTACCTCTAGTGCTTAATATTCAATGGTATTATTATTTTTACTCCTGTGTCATCATTTCGTTTAACTTTGTTTGTATGAAACATGAAGATGTTGATTTATACCAGACACTTAGGTGTCTATTAATTACAGATTACTGAATATAACTATTAAATCATACCAGATTTTAAAAGATGCTCTTTTTGAAATACCTATTAGTTATAGTTCGTTTGTGACCACTAGCGTTGATGATATAATACTCTTTTTATGCGGATGTATCTCATAAGCTCTTGTCTTCATTGAATATCCATTAATGAATGATGTATAATTGTATGTACATCGAGTGATTTTTGAAAAAAATTGACGTAATATGAACATCTAAGATGACATAAACTGTCCACAGTTCATTTATACCAGATATGTGCAGAAGCCCAGATTATCTGAACATGTCAACTTTTACATTTCGAATTTCTTTGTTTATGTTTGTTCAATGTAGAATTGAACTTCCTCTCTCTTTAGCGGTTTGCTTGAACTGTTTCGATTGTTGAATTCAATTGGTTCCAAATACAGTATCATACACCTGGCGAAAAGATATCTTATATTACGCTTATCTGGTGACGGGTATTTTGTGCGTAAAGTCAAATTGATATACGCCAGACTAAATGCTCTGAAAATATTTTTATATCATAAACTAAGTAATTACAATCCAACATCATTGGTTCTCATAGTAGGCGTCTTACATGGTTTTTCTGTCATCACACATTAGCGTTTTCCAAATATCTCCTTAAACCTCATGAATTTGGCTAAATAAATTAGCAAATACTGTTGATATCATTAGATTGTAATTAAATAGTGTCAAGAAACTTATGATTAGTAATAAATTGAGGTTAATGGTTCACATAATAATTTATTTCCTATACAGCGTAACATATCTGTTATGTCGGGCCACTAAAGAAGGGTGAAAAAACTTCCAGAACTGTGTTCTAGAGGACTAATTCATTTATTCTGGTCGCGAGTAATATAAACATTACATTTCTATTATTGTTACGTTCTTCTTACCCTATCCTCCTGTTTAGTATATCTGCTGTTATTACATTGTTTCTTATTATGGACTACAGTTAATTAGTTGTGTACAAGTTACCCCCATTCACTACCACAATCTCTTTTGTTTCGTATTAGTGTAAAATCCCTAATTGGTTTGCTGTGTGGTCTGAATCTGTGTATATATAAAGGCATGATCGAAATACAATACAATTAAATTGGGTTAGATTGGATTGTGTATGTTTGGCTCATAAATCGTTGTTTTCTCTATTCCGGCTTGGGGGGGGGACTGGTAGTCGCGGGGCAGAAGTATCCGTATACTGATTGGCAATTATCAGGGGCATTATGTATTTTTTCCCAATACATATCAATATCATTCTTTATGAATATAATTGGCATTAGATAGGTTACATAAACTGTATTATATTTCTCATTTATATGATAAACTAATAAAACTTAGAGGAATTTCAAATTGTCTACTTTATTTAATAAAACAATTCTGAATTCATTTAATCTAGAAATTTCGGTGTACAGTTGATTAATTCAAGTTTCAAGAAAATAGTTGGAAATGTTTCTCTAATTAACTTATCATTATTGATTTCGATATGTCCTTTTTCGTTATGTATTAATGAGATACATTTTTTTCTTAAAGATGAAAATACACTGTACTGTTTGTGTTTGTACTTTTCATGTTTGAATACTAACAGAAAGTATTTTTTTAGGCTATTATTCTATAGATTAGAAAGGATATGTACCAGTGAAAGAAGAATTAATGAACATTGAAAAGCTACTAAGTGAGCTCAAGTGGTATTAGAAGTATGAGGGCAGTTATCACTTCTCGATTGCTCACACCGTGAAAGCATCATTCTTGAGGAACCTGAAAACGAAAATGGATTAGGGGAGGTCTTGATGACCTGAGAGTGTGACCGGAGTGCCCAAGGGACAACTGTTTGAGGTCGGTCACCTACATTAATTGTTGCTCCGGTTGTCAGTAGGGGTATCGACCTCATGGCTTTCGAAGGAACTCGGCTACTAAAACAAAAAGCCTATTCATAGAATCTCACTGATAAATATAAAAAAAGTACAACAATTAAAAACACGTTTAAAGTAGCTATAGTTGGCAAAGGGTCATTTTTGTACTTCTCAACTAATATGAAGATCACTTACGAAGAGCAATCTATAGAACGTTTAACTCTGCATTAACTAGAATCTATCCAACTATTAATCCTATTTCAAACAAAGACTTAATAAATCTAATATTAGACAAGTTCCTCCTTGTATTAACTCCAGATGTGTTTATAAATTTGTGTATACTTGACTGAATGACAAGATCAGCTGAACAGAGAAATGAGTTTTAATTATATCCTCAAAACCCTTTGATTAATTAAACGAAGCACACTGATTAACACTCCTAATGTCTCCCAGATATAACCTCCTAAAATCTTCCAAGGTGATTAATAAACAATCATGTTTCAGTCTTCAAAAATTCCCTGGATCTATTCTCATCAGTCGGTAAAAATATAATTTGTTTGTCAGAAGTAAATAATTTTCACCATATGATGCTTTTTTTCATCTCTTTTCCTAATTTCTCAATATTGTTGAGTCAGTTCTTTCAATTCTCTTCATGTGGTATATATTCTCAACCAACTAAGCTCGTCTCCCTTATTTTAGTCTGAGATATCAGTTGCTGTTGTTGATTATGTAACCACTTATTTCTGGCCAATTGACATTTTTGTTATTACGAATAAGCCAGAATGTTGTTCTTCATATGACATATGTCTGTAACATTTTATCATCTTAGTTATAATATGCTGCTGTATGTTGACACCAACTTTCAACCAAACTCTTTCGTTTAGGTTCATCTTTCTCCATAATTTTGATTTTGAAATATAATGGATTGTATACAGCTGAAGAGAATCAAACGAAATAAAGTGGATTCATCTTCTGATAAAATAACTATTCTTAGCCTATTCGAATCAATAAAGAGATTGTATTTGATGATTGTGATTGTATAAGTGCCTTTGGTACTATTTTGTTCGACAGAATTTCTTAGATTCAGTATTCTAAATGTTTGATACAGGCTACTGAAAATGGATGAATGTTTATAGTCTATAATTAGGTATACCTTGACACTTATTATATCTATGTAAATGAAACACTATATACTTTCACAATATTCTTTCTAAGTAATTAAATATCTTAAAGTTGAAAATAGATAATCTTTTCACTAATAATACTTTGTCATTTTCCAATAAATTTAAGTAATCATTTATAGGTACCTTTTACGGGTGTTATATACGACGCTTACTAACCAATTAAGTAGTAACTAACAAAATAAAGACCGAATTTTCAAAAACATTTATCTAACAGTTAAGATCTAATTCAGTAGATGGGAAAGAGTAGTCAATTTAACATGTCAGTCATCTATTATATTCTATCGTTATTTATGACTAGAGGACACATATCTACTCACAAATTATCGGAAACAATATGTCATCAATGGGATATAACAATATATACTGATGTAGGGCATTAGTGTATTAGGTATAAGAGTATTCGACTGAAATTTACTAGCAGTAGTAGGACTGTCATCAATCGCGAAGTCAAATGAAGTCAATTAGGATAATATAATGAATAATTATATAGTCGAAAAATATAAAATAATCCACTGGAAACTAATTTTGAAATTCCTGTCTTTGTAATTGATTTCCTTCTTGTAGTAATCTTTATTTTTTCATTTTTTTTACGCTGTTTTTATAATAAATTAAAGAAGCTAAGCCTGATCGCTTATTCTGTTCAAGCCTGTCATTTGTGCAGCTTAATGATTTCAGTGTAATTCATACGATGTTTTTAATTTCGCTTCACTCTTATAGTTTTGCTCTTACTTATCAGATTGGAATCCGCATTTACCATTTATAAGGTTGGAATCAGTATGTAAATTCACTACATATTGATTTGAGACGTATTGGTAGACGCAGACTACATGTTTAGAGTCCTTACGACCTTCATTGACAATGGTTACAAACTGTAAGTGACATGGTTCACAATCGATCACATTACCTTCCTTTAAATGCTGATACTGAAGTTATTTTATACCTTTCCACTAATTAAGTTTTACATCCAGGATTATATTGTTTATGTCTACTGTTTTCTAAACTACTACTGGTGTTATTACTGCTTCTACTACTTTGGCGTTCGCTTTGCTCCGCTAAGAGGGTGCGATAACTTGGACCTATACATATATATGTTGCCTCCTACGTTGTACATGGCTGACTGGCAGACTAATTACAGTACTTTATGTAAGCTTACAATCTATAGGTTAGCAAACTCACAAATTGCAAGAATGGAGTACACTTCCTCATATGGGGTAATGAATTGTGAAGTAATAGCAGATTGTTTAGTAATATGCCCGGAGGGTGGGGCGTATTTATTCTCTTCTTTTGTAAATACGAACTTATAGTGGCTTGTATATTTATGCATATTATACATATTAGTGAGTTATTAAATCAGAAGTAGGATGCTTAGCTAATCTAGTATAGTACTGTTTATCTATCTGCTTTCATCCACTAAATGGTATTGATTTTTATGTTATTTGTTTCTTACTATTTGTAGTTCTGTGAGTTAGTACACGAACTTAAATACCGATCATCAGTCTACAAGTCCGAAACCTCCACTCCTTTTGTCAGATTTTACAAGACAGTTGTATTATTTGACCTTTGACATTAAGTTACTTCTCAAATCTCAAGTACATAAACGTATTGTTAATTTGTAGTCTAAAGCTATCTTCAATGTATTCAGTGTACAATAAATACATTAAATTGTTCAGCTATAGTCACCGTTTCCATTCATTTAGTAAATAAATATTAAATAATATGATGTGGGTTTCTTCCTATGTATTTGCTTTTCTCATCCAGCAACCAGGGATAAACCGCATTAATATAATCATAGAATATAGTCAAGGATAACTCCAGACACTTGATATGAAATCTTTGGTACATATTATGCTCTGATTTGCCGCGTTTATCCATTAAATGAACGGAAAAGTGATAATTTTACTGGGTAAAACATTATTACTAGTCTTATATAAGTTGGATTGTGACTAGCAAGTGGAATCCAGGACACAAGTTTCGTCCTATTTGGGACTCATAGGCCGGATGTACCTGCATCCCAATGCTGATGTTCACAGTGGGATCCGAATTCAGTCAGTTTCGTGTCTAACGCCACCGCGTTCACCACTAGACTACTGAGTCCAGACAGTCACACTTGTGCAACGGGCACATTGGTATTAGGATGAACTTGTTCATCCTAATATTACTAGTCATTAAGAACGTTTTGAGTAACCTTAGTCGTTATCATTACCATCGACTGATTTTAGAATGCCTACTATGAATAAAAATACTGCTATCTGGCTTGTATTATCTCACTTATTGTTAAGTTGTTGAAATACATTTTGAATTTACATGACCTACAATATTAATACACTCAAATATATGAAGAACATGTAATTTAGCCTAAAATGTTGAAATTTATATCCATTAACTTCAAATACATCCATTTTTATAGAACAATTATTTTAGATTGATTATGTAACTAGATGATTCAGTTCAATTGTAAAATAATAAAATGAAGTTATTGTTTTTGCTTTAATTTAAATTACATTAATTAAAGTACTTAATTAACTGGAACTAACATTAGTTATTCTAGTATCCATGTCAATAATAATAAGAAAACGGTATTTGTAATTAATTTGAATGATACATTTTGTTTACAAGTTCTTTTATTAATAAACTTGATAATTAATGAATATTGGTTATGTTAATGTATTTTATTTTTTTTCAAAAAACAATTATATAATGTAAACAAATTGAAATGGCAACTGATCAACTATCAATCATACTATAAAATTTATACACTTTGTTTATTATTATTATTTCATACAAGTTGCAGTGTACTAATTCAATTTGTTTGATTTTATATAATGTTAAATTAACAATTATATATGTCTGATATTAGTAGAAAGTTATTCAGTGGGCATATTGAAAGAAGGTAATGATGTTCACTTAAAGACAATAGATAGTTTATGATACACAGTTCTCTACTTAAACCAATGATTTCATGCATTTAAATTTTGTTATATGCTGATTTTTTTTTAATTTTGGACGATTCTGAGAAAATGTAAAACAATTTATCTAGTTTATGTAATTAAGATAAGTTTGTATTTTCCCGTTGATTTGTAATGGACTGAAACTGGTCAGTCTCTGTTACCATATGTGTGAACATCAAGATTGGGATGCAGGTACATCCAGCCGATGAGTCCCAAATAGAACGAAACGCGCGTCCTGGATTCCACTTGCCAGTCACAATCCAACTTAAATATATAATTTATCTAGTTGTTCTTAAGATCGATTCTGATTAACCGGAAGTATTATATAAGACAATTTAGTTAACTAGTGAATAAATTATCGGAAATATTGATCTTCGTGAATAATGTGACAATATTGAAAAGGTGACCTAGATGTTATCACTTTACTTTGGAGTAACTATAACTCTCCCATAGTTGCACATATTTTTGTTCTTCCGGTAATCAAGGAACGATTGGTGAAGCAGACCAGAAATGTTCATACTGAAACAGATGAAGACTTTTCTGTGCTTCTAGATATCAACTATATGCTTTCAAGTGCATTGGTTAGGTGACATGAAGATTATAGTTGAGACTCCAGTTGAGCTATTGTTCCTTTCGGTAAATGTAAAATCTGCTAACCCAACTGATTTATGTATATTTTGGTATGCCAACAGCTATTGATATTGATAACGTTTTGTTATGATTTCTCTCAGATGAAACAAACGCGTGGGTTCTTATTGATTTAGTACGGTTCGCGATACGATACAGCTAAATTATTTAGGGTAGTTGGGTTCTATGTCTGGCTCCCTCGATAGTTTGTACGGTTAGTGTGAATCGTTATTTCTGATACTTGTACTTCAATCGGATACCACGATTTGTTCCTTCCCAACCCACAGCTACTCCAACAGACTAAACTCATAGGAGGATTATATTGTGGAGCAAAATATATATATATCAGACGAGACTAGCAAACAGTGCTTATATATATCACATATGAAATTGAATTAATTGATGAAAGTCTACAAATCAATCTTCTAAAAAATTGGTACAATGCCTTTTGATTGATTAAATGAATGATTGTATTTTTGGGGATCGTGAATCTCCAACAAGTTTGTAGACAGAAAATTTTATATTGATTGTACTCACTACGTGTTCCAGAGATATATGAGCTATACATAATTGTTGCTTAATTATATCGGATTGTAATCACGCTCAGTTTAGTAACCGTATAATTCCTATATGTCCGTAAATCACCGTATGTCACACTGACTCATACACGTCCACCAGAAATAGGATTAGTATATAAATAAAAAGTCAGTAACGACGATTTTGTCAGAATTATATCTAACTTGAATGTAAATTCAAAATGCAAACAACCCAAGCAAGCCATTAGAATATATCAACTTTCAAGTTGGATTGAATCATACGTTGAGCATATATGCTTCAAAGAAATGTAAGCAGTATACAAAATATTATCTCAGGGGTTATCACTGACGGCTACAATAACTTGCCTCAGCCTTCTGTAATCTTTCCGTGGAAAGGTTCAATTCGGGAAGTACTTTATGATGTATGGTTTCGTACTGAGCGCTGTGTATGGTTGGCTTACTGAGTACGTGAATTCTACATTATGGTAACGTGAATATATTGGGTTTTTTCAGTGAGACTGGGAGATCCTTACCTAATAGGCATTTAGAATGATTTTGTCGGACAGCTTACAACGGTTTACTTAGTGGACTGTGTCGAGTTGGTAGGGATGGAGATGGTGACTGCTGGCTCACATGGTTGCCGATTGGAGCATAACTTCGGTGGCTTTGTAACTTGAATAGGATCTCAGGAATGGTTGAGATACTGTGCCTTACTGCCGTTGACATTTTGAGAAGTGAGTACGGGCTTTGGTGATAGGAATAGAGTTAATCCATGAGAGCCTTCCTACTGATGCCTCATCAAGATTCTACTGATTGGTTGTCCAACCATCATGATGGCCAAACTATTAGCTAAGTATGTTCTTTTAGCTGAGATAAATTATGAGGTCGCTTGTAGACCATGAGAGTCCGATTGTTGCACAATCTGGTACGCATGCACGTATATTATGAAGAATAGTTAATCAGTTTAAAAGAAAGAGTGTTTCAATCACTTTTGTCCTCCTTACTCCGTCAATGATATCTTTGTAATATGTCACTGTTTACTCAGATTTTAATGTTAGTCATAGTCATCTGACATATTCTCATGAGTCATTAAATTTCATATATCTATTCTGTACGATCTATAGACCATATGTTATTTCTTTAAATCAGTTGTCTGGATGTAAAATTTAGAAACTTGATTTTTAAAATATGAACAAGATCAAACAAGCTATTTATGCATATTAATTTCCGGAAGAGTCGATTTCATGATAAACAATGGTTATCATTAAATATCTAATGTTGAAATGTCTAAATATACGACCATAAATCAAGGAAATATTCCTTGAAGGTTTTATAAGGTAACGTAGTTTGAGTCATTAAATCAGTCTGTCTATTTGTCTGATTACGAGTATTGAAACATTCCTATTAGAATATGATCTATGTGTTCATATTATTATACTAATGGTAGATATTCTAGCTTCCTATTTCCATACAATTTTAATGATACTATTGTGACGTCAAAAAAGGCTGTTATAATGATGAGTATGACCAAATGGTTGATGTGACCTTGAGCGCACGAGGTTATAATGGCAAATGCCAATGGGAAAGCCTATCTGGTCTCTGCATGTCTGCCCAATGTCCACCCAGTCCAAAGCCAGAATACGAAAAACGTAAGATTTGATGAACAACCAGACAGAATCAGATTATATTTCAAACAATCCTTTACATATAGAGGAAACCTGACCACTCGGTTAACCAATTAGAAAATTAACATGGATACAAATTGAGAGTAACAGTAACCTTGAGCTGAAATAACGTGTGCACAGTTGACTAAGTTCGTCAATGGAAAGTAATGTACTACCAGTTACTGTAGTAAGGGAGGGTAGAGAAAGGTGGACGTAATAATAATCGGAAACAAAATGTCTACTTTACACACAATTAGGCAACTGAAAAAGTCTTCTAAACAGAGTTCTGAAAGTGAGTTATTCTTCTTTAATCGCCCAATATAATAGATATTAATTTATACGTTATTTTCATTGGAGTGCAGATGAACGTAAGCATGTTAGAAGAAGAAGCGAAATATACTCTGAGCAAAGCAAACATACTGAGCAGTATGAACGAACATAACTCATTATTTCAGTTTTCTTTTGATTTAAATATAAATATTCTTTTTGTCATATTTCCGTATTGTTCCTGCTTGGTAGTTGAGCAACTATCGTATGTGTCGTCTTACATTCTGAAAAACACGCAGCAGATAACCTGAACACTTGTTATAAGACAACTCACTCTCAATACGTTCGAATGGCTAGGCAAAATACCGGACAATAAAAGTTAAAATGGCATAATTTTTCAGCAAATGACTAATACGTAGTCAAACCAAATAGTCAATGCAAAGTTAACATTAGTGTCATAAGTAAACATTGGATAAGATGAAAATGGTTAGATAGTGGACAACAATACATCAACGTTTTTCTTGCTTTCTTTCTACATGCAATGATTAAATAGAAAGAGCTGTTTCCAGTTGCTGTTTATCCTTTTAATATCTGCTTCTAATTCTTGACGCAGTGTGTTCGTTGGCCTTCCTCTTTTCCGTTTCCCAACAGGATTCCTTGTTAATGTTTTTCACGTGATGCAGTCTGATACTTTCCGCAATGTATATCCTATCCATTTCCAACGTCTTTTCCTAATTTACCCTTCGGCTGAAAGCTGGTTTGTCCTCTCCCATAGTAGACTGTTGCTGATGGTCTTCGGACGACAGACATTCAGTATCTTGCGTAGGCAGTTGTTTATAAATACTTGTACCCTTCTGATGTTTGATGTGATTCTCCACGTTTCAGCTCCATACAGCAGAACTATAGCGTTATCTGTCTATAAATAACTGAAATAATGACAGAGATGCTCCTTTTATATTAAATAATCGATGATAAGTGTTTGTTTTGAATGGGCATTTGTGAAGCAGCCTAATCATTGTTTCAATTTAAAGCAATAAATATTACTTGATGGAAGTTGTTTTTTCTACATAATTTAAAATTACCGCTGAAGAAAATGTACATTTTGAATGATTATTGGACAAAAGTGTTTTAACAAATTATTGCTTACAATTTCAATTAATGGGTTTAAATGACGATTATGTATGTTATATCTCGTACTTGATAACTTGACTAGCAGCACAGTAATGTTAGCACTTGAACGCCTTGAACCCTTCTAGTCGCAAAGTCAAAAGACAGAAGACGAGGAAACAGGAAACTTTATTCCAGTAAAATGGGAAGTGAGACAAGTACAAAATATTCGTATATTTATAGTTTTCTGAAACAAATAAATCAGTATTATGATCCATTCAACCCGAATTAAGAAGTCTCAACTGCCACCCAAACGGAACGCTCCACGTCGAGATTCTGGAAGATTCTATCGATCAGTGATTGGACGGAGTGTCTCCGGCTCCTTCAAGGGTTCTGGAGGCTTCGTTGAAGTTTCTGGGAGCCATCCCAACAATGTAAATGATAGAGACGATGGATAACATCACTAGCTTTAGATAGTAATCCAAATAAATCCCTATTTTAATGTTTTACATAGTGAATGATAGTAGTATATGCACTTAATTATAAACTGCGAGACATAATTCATTTTAATAATTCATATAACAGTAATAGTAAATAACTTTGAACCTCATAAATTAAATTTGAAGCATATATAGTAACTGATTATTTACAGGGGTCGAAGCACTTTTGTTAAATAACTAAGTTTAAGACATTATGTTGACTGTTTTTTACCCTACAACTAAGTTCAGTAGTCGGATGCGTTGAGTAACACGATTCGAAATCGACTACAATGACGCAAATTCATTCACCTTTTATTTTCCTCGAAAACCTAGATTCCATTATTCTTTTATGCACACCTTATTTTCATCCCGCCTTTAATACGGTGAACAAAAAGTTCTGTAGTGGTCTACTTGATCAATATCTAACCATCACTGGTGATTTTAATGAATTTTGACCCCGTCTATGTAATATACATCGTATACAAGTGTATTATTTTGCTGACACTTTACTGTGTTTCCTGATGTCCGTTCCTAGAGGTGTTTCTACGATTCTGTTAGTTACATGATTCATTATCACCCAGACACAATCAGTTGAAGCCAACGATCACTCTTCATAAAATCTTCCCCTCCATTATAACAATCGTAATATAGATAGAATTCGAACTCACGTGTGAAAACCCTAATGGATTTGCATAACCAACTGTGTCAATTAGATTTGTTAGTAACTGTCACTCGATCATAATAAACTCAATATATTGGTCAACTATATTGCAATCAATTTCTTTACCTTCATTAAGTCTTTTCGCTTTTTCCTTTCGTAAGGGATGTCAGTTTTGATGAATGTCAATTTCAGTTAATGAGTTCAAATCATACAAGTATTTCAGAGACAATTAGTCTATCAAATGATAATTAAGATCCTTAGTATATTGCAGAAATATTTCTCCAAACAATCAAATCCTAAAGTGAACTCACAAATTACTGACGCCACTATTTATACAACCAATTTATTACATGCTGAGATTAAAAATGAATGCATTGTGTAAAACCATGTCAGGCAACTTGTAAACGAAGAAATGTCAAATAGTCATTCATAAAATAGAGTGAACAATTCTAATGTCTTCACGGATTCAACAGAACAGAGTCTAGAGGCAAGCCACATCTTAAAATATACGTGTTGTTTTTGAAGTCCCACATCAACGAAAGGGAAATTCAAGAAATTAGCTTTTAGGTTTTAATTGGATTAATAGTACATTGATCCCATATGTATGGAGAAACTTTATTGTCATTGATTTCATTATGATGACTTTACTAGTATATTTGTTTTTAGACACAAATCATTACTTTACATATAATTGTTTCTATACAGTTAATAACATTAGAAGGGATAAATTATTAATAAAGAGTTCTAACGTTAAACTGTCATAACCAGTTATTTTTTGAATAAAGTTTTCATCAGAGTGCTTGCAAATCGTCTGCGAGGCTAACAATACACTTTTCGAAATGGATCTCACATAACTTTCATGAATAACTGTAACTTCTAGGTTTAATTAAATAAGACGCACAAATATACAACCATAAAGTTAAAACAGACAAATCAAAATTGGTAATATTTGATAACTCAATACCAAATTAGTGGATGATTACAGAGTATGAATCGATAATCCTTAGTTTGATGTTGCAAATTGCTAGAGGTGACCAATAATGACCAGTTTTCGAACTAGGGTAACATGGATGTTTAGTGTTACGGAGTTTTCAATGATCTGACATTAACAGATTTTTATAAACTATCCAGAAAGACAATCTCTGTTTTTGTTTTATAACATTTTTTTTCACTTAAAGGAACTATCTAAATGTCATTTCCCCTATTAAAACATAGTACTCTATTAAAATGATTGTTCATTATAACTGTATCAAAATTACTTCTATTTAATTTAGGCTACGATTACTTCCTTATTATTTGTAGGTTTGAATATTTAGAGTTCTCAGTGTACGTACCAAACACCATCTATCCACTTTGTTGTGAACACTAAGCGTTATTTTTCTAAAACGAAAAAAAGTATTATATTTAGCAAGTAATAAAGCATACATGATATCATTTCCTTTTTACAGAAGGTATACGAATCGCGAATATTTCAGTAATGATGTCCATGATTCGGACAGTAAATTTCGTGAACCGAAATTTTACACATTTCATAATTTCATCAAAACCAAGATAATCTCATGCGAATAAAGTGGGAGACCTCTTTATTTCCGCCTATACCAATATCACTTAGCTGTTTAACGCCAAGACATAACTTCTTTGTATCAATACATACTTACAAATGCGAATTCACGTTTGGCTGGAAAAACGTTTTGATTTTGGACAGAAGAAATACATGGAAGACAAAGCAATATTTAGAACCTTGCCATCCATGTCAGTCGGCAATGAATACACACAATAAAATAGATGTAATTTATCAACTAATTAGAAGAATGATAAACAATTGCGATGCTGTGAGTTAAATCATGAGGGATGGGATTTAAAATAAATGTAGAAATAACGACTAATGGAACTCAAGGTCGACAAAACAATTTGTTAGTCACTTGAGGAAAGCATCTCACAACTCACAGCTATTAAAAATTTATACTGACAGGGTAGTCTGAAATGACAGTAAAAGCTTCTTAATTAAACCAGCCAGCTCACAGAATGCAAGATAACTCAAATTTCGCCATGCCCACATATAGAAACCAGAGAGAGATCTAGGTCTATAAATTCATGCTTATTGGTTCTAACCGCCTATCGTTCAAAATTATTGCACACAATTATCATCTAATTAACTTATGACAAATCAACAGTAATGTCCAAATGTCTTCCAATTATATATACATATCCGTTGCAGAAGTATAGCTGTCTGGATTTCGAGTCCCGGTGTGAAAATGAACACTAGGGTTCCAGTATATCCAACAGACAAGTTCTAAACTAGACAAAACGCACGCATTTGATTTCACTTGCCAATCACAGCCCAACTCAAATAATACTTGTAAACTATTGCTATATCAAGGCAATCCTCTCAGGATACAAATATGGTAACAAAAAGTGATTAATTCCAGTCCACGATAAATCATCGGGAAGATTCGAATATATACAATATCAAATCACCTAAAATAGTGATCACATTTATAGGTGGTCGATTAAATTCAAGGACTAGACAAACATTAAATTGATCATTTTACAACAACCAGACAATAATGAAGAATTTACATGTGTGAATTCTTATACTAGACCTTTTATATAATAGTAAATGAAAATGATACATTATTTTGTATCATTCTTTGTTAAATAATAATTCAGTTAGTCAGTTAGTGATTGTAAATAAATGAACAAAACAGAGAGAAATGTTGCATACTGATGTATTCGAATAAATATTAGTCAGGGTATAATCAAAAACATGAGAGGATTAGACGGCTGTTTCATGTTAGAATGGGGCATTCTCTAGAATACATATTCACTACATCAGTTCATCCAACACTATTCAATGTATCTAACAACTGATTTCTGTTATGTCAGACCACTAAAGAAGGGTGAAAAAACTTCCAGAACTGTGTTCTGGAAGACTAATTCATTTATTCTGGTCGTGAGTAATATAAACATTACATTTCTATTATTGTTACGTTCTTCTTGCCCTATCCTCCTGTTTAGTATATCTGCTGTTATTACATTGTTTCTTATTATGGACTACAGTTAATTAGTTGTGTACAAGTTACCCCCCATTCACTACCACAATCTCTTCTGTATCGTATTAGTGTAAAATCCCTAATTGGTTTGATGTGTGGTCTGAATCTGTGTATATATAAAGGCATGATCGAAATACAATACAATTAAATTGGGTTAGATTGGATTGTGTATGTTTGGCTCATAAATCGTTGTTTTCTCTATTCCGGCTTGGGGGGGGGGACTGGTAGTAGCGGTGCAGACGTGTCCGTATACTGATTGGCAATTATCAAGGGCATGGTGTATTTTTCCGCAATACATGACAATTTCTAAAATGCATTGTGTTTTTGTCTAATCTGTTGTCTGTTGAGAGTATTTTGCATTTGAGGGGGGTTTAGTCACGAAGAGTTTGGTGAGCTTTTGTGAACCGAATAGAATTGGGTGGTTATCGTACTGCAATACGAAATGTCTATAGTTGGAAGTGTGATTCACTGAGTTACGACTCAGTCGTTTTTTAAAGTGATTGTTGCAAAGCGTGAAGAGTTTTGATTCATATAATTCGGGTTTGTGGCTGCATACCACTACTGTACCTCGTACTTAAGCGAAATAACTAACCGGTAGTACCAGATTCTTAAATGTTTACCAATCTATGATGAAAGATAATTCCAGATGCAAGTCGTATCTGAATTAACTGTCATTCTTAACATACATTAATTTACAGAATAGTTCTGTTTAACCTAAAGTATGAATTAAAAGAACTGAATCAAGCAGAACAGAAAAGCAGTCAATAGTTATTTGTGTAATTAACTAGGAAATGCTTTAAATAGAATAATTTCGAGAGCAGAAGTTTCATAACATGAACTTGCTTTAGTTGTAGAACTATTTCAAACCATAGAAAGTTGGAAATCTACTTCAATTTGGTATGGCGATACTCAGTAGCATGTATTCACGACTTTTCAAACAGTTTTATTCATAACTCCTAAGCTTTGTTTCGAACACTTAACATTTGGAAAATTGAGCTGGCATCCGCAGGTGCACATTTTAAACTCAAGTCATTAAGGGGTATATGTGATCACTGTCTGAAGCTCGACATGGTTGAAATTAATTCGTTATATTTATTCACTAAAATTTCAGAAAATATCACTGTAGGTTAGTTACGAAGAAGTACTTAATAAACTACATTTTTTATAAGATAGCCAGAATTCTCTGTGCAATATGTTATATATTTTATTTTTTGATGAATTCATTTTGTTGTAGTGTAACTGGTTTGTCTGTTGGTGCACCTCATCAAAAACAAAAAGTGAATAAGAATTGTGCTTGCTCGACGCAAATTTTAACAAGTGTCTGTCAGCGGAGTCCAGAGTGTGTTTCGTTCTGTTTAAGACTCGTTAACCAGATGTCTATGGACTCCGAAGTTAGTTTTCAAGTGGAGACTCTCACTTAGTACTTACTGCTTCAATAAAACGCTTAATCCATTAAGCAACTGAAACTACATTAACTTGTTAATTTATTATTATGTTTACTAAATGTGATTTGATTTCCATGAAGTATACTCGGTGAAGTTCTGTTGTTATATGTGCTCCCTAAGAGTATTTTGCAGTATTTTCTGCGGCTCTAAGTTAGCTAGGTTTGTGAAAATTAATCAGATTATAGTAACTGGTATGGTCAAAGAGTATAGTCTTGAATGTCACCAACCGAAAAATGCAGTCATCTACAAATAATAACTTATTTGGTTCATTTTCCAGTAACTAGACAAATAAATACGATCAAAGCAATTACATTAATTGATCACTAAGTATTGATAAATGTCACATAGGTCTAGTTCTTTTAATGGTGATAGATTTCTTTTGATCAGTAGGCTATTTCGTTGCCCATAGTCTAACCGACTCACAATCGCTTGCACAATGAATTGGCGTTAAGTAGATGAGAGCAGTTTGCACTAAACCTTAAATCTAAGTTTCACCTCAGTTGTCACGTAAAATCAAGGCGTATACACAACTTTCAGAAAATTAATACTCCCGTAAGATTCTAATCACATAATGCAGTTTCACAGTCTGACATAATTATCATTTAACTATTCGGCTCTTATCAAGTAAACAAACATGAAGTTTGTCACTATTAAGCAATCACTAATTAATAACATTTCAGTCATATAAGAAGTCATTCGCAACTACATCGTAACTGTTGCATTTCGTCATGATGAATCTCATATAAATCATCATTTCTCTCACGACCGCAGGTATGCTTTGGCACAAAAATAAGATCAAACAGGGCTTCTTTCCAATTACCTACTCATTTAACTAATATATATATATATATATATATATATATATATATATATATATATATATATATATATATATGACTAATAATGTTGCAATATTTACAACTGGAACGTTTCAATAAAAAAATTCAACAAAACTTTTGTATGTTCAATTATGTTACGCCACTATATAGTACTTTTTGAAGCATACTTTTATTTTAAATGATGGGGGGAAGGGTATGCTCAATTACAAAGACTTGTTTTTGATTATACCTGCTGATTAGTTATATGATCATAGTTAGAACAGGTGATAGTAACCTAATGTCACAGAGAGTCTGTTTGACATATATATATAAACTTAGATACTATTCATTTTTGACGTTAATGTGTTTCTAAAAACCGATACTAGTACATTATTCACTTTTTATTGAATTAACCTATTAATCTAATTAATTTAAAATTGCTTGTCATGTTTATTTATAAAATAACCTATTTACTGATAAGTTGTTCGTTCATATGATACGTACTTATCGAGTTAGAATTCATTCTCAAAGACGTTAGTTCTTTCTCAAGATTGAGTTTTCTTGGTGTTCTTTTTTCTTTTAATCTTTTATTATTTAATAATAATATCAGTATAGATTAATTCATATTTTAATTTATGCAACGCTTTATATTGTTCGAGTACATTACTTCTGGGGAAGTCTATGTTTATTTGTCTTCAGCGATATGACAAATGATTTCATCAATCAAACTAGAAGTATTTTTGCTTATATTCACTTAAAGAAATGAGTTCGGTATGCTGGGAAAAAAAATTAAGATAAATCAGTTAAGAAGGTGTTATCTTGATGATATCATCTACGAAAGTTGTAAAATTGTAATTATGGTGAAAATATTTTTTAAAAAAATTTGTTAAACTATCGAACAACTAATGATCATATTTAGAAGGTTTTCCGAAATTTTAAGCATCATTAGGATCAAGAAAACGTTGCTCAACAAGTTCATTTTGTGGAAACGCCTAAGATGAAAAATAATTTATGAATTAGAATAGTTAGTAATAATTATTCACGTATAGAAGAGTATACTAATCATTATCGAAGGTTAGAAATGGTTCCTAACAAAATATATAACTATTTATGGGAAACTTAGAACCTGAAAATTAAACGAAACAACAAACAAATGAATTTGAAAGATGCTAAGTTTAAAGTAAAGATAACTACTGAAAACGGGATTCTCAAAATCATCGCTGATTGGATGTACAAACTCGGGGAGATTTTAAGAATTTGTGATATAGAGCGACAATTATCCATTATCACTGGTGATAATTGTCTCAGTCCTGTCAATTTTGAACTCCAACAGTCACGAGTTCTCATTCAAACTTTTAGAACGTCCTAAAGTTAGTTATTGGTGAGCTGATTATTATAGTCGATTTACGGTAGTTTTTGCGAAGAATGATATTTAATTTATTGTCTGACAGAAGTGAGAAACCCATCATTGAACACCAGCCCAGTGGTCCAAAGAGTTAATCATTCACGACCATGAAGGCCCTGGGTTCGACTTCCTGTATGATTCGAGGATGCACACTGCTGAAGAGTCGCATACTAGGACGATGCACTTATCTATTCCTACCTTGTCATCAGTAGTACCGGACCAACATCTATCTGTGACGAATACAAACAACAAATTATGCCTTTATCTCCACAAAAACCAACTCAGTGTATAAAAATTGTTCAAGGATGTGTTTACTATGTGCTTTTATTTTCAGTATACGGATATTTATAACATTACTATCTAGTATTGATAATGTCTTAATACGAGGACGTTGAATAGTAATTTTTTGAAATTTCATTACAATGTTTCCAAATATCTGTATGTTTGGGAATTTAAGTTTAGTTTATTGTTAATTTTCGTTAGGTACTTCATATAAATTCTCCTAAAGAAACCTTATTTACTTAGTGATAATGAAAAGCATGAGAATAGATGAAACTAATACCATTTAGAGTTATATAACAACAGTGATTTGTAGCACTCAACAGTATTTATATTTGAAAACGAGAAATTCTACTGTGTACTTCCGGTATCAAAATACGTTAAAGTCATTTGTTTTAATTATATGCTATTACCGTATTCAAAGACTGGAAAATTTATTTATCTACTCTTTCAACAGGTTATATTTATGACATTATGAATAATATGCAAATTACGAGAATTTTAATAGTAAGCATTAGATGGATTTAAATTATAACCTAATAAAAACCGTTGAATTAAGTCTGCGTCTCTTTGAAATAAGCACCCAAGATATATTATCTTAATCTTAGCTACAGAGGATCAATTTGATTACAGGACGGAATAACTTAATCAGTCATTTATATGGTAAATGATACGAAATTATTATCCATTCTGTTCGATGACACTGTTGAAGACTTTTCCTGGTAATGAAAGTAGAGTGATGTTTCTGTAGTTTGCGCAATTCCTAAGATCTCCTTTCTTTGATATCTTGATAAGGCACCCTTCTTTTCAGTCAGATGGTACTTATTCTTCCTCCCGAATCTTCCTGGAGAGAACGTGGAGTATCTTTACAGTTGCTTCTATGTCTGTCTTCAGTGCTTCAGTTGGTATGTTGTCTGACCCTACTGACTTGCCACTCTTGATATGTCGGATGACCATTTTGATTTCTTCGATTGTCGGTGAGTCGTTGTCTATAGGGAGATCAGTGTCTGCTGCTCCGATGACTGGTGGGTTCAGTGAGGTTGGTCTATTCAAGAGTTCTTCGTAGTGTTCCACCCAGATGTTCCGTTGTTCATATACTTCAGTGATTGCCAGCTTTGTTCCTGATTAGCCGCTCTGGGCTACTGAATTTCCCAGCTAGCTTTTCGTTGTATCGTATAGGTGCTTCATGTTTCCTTCTTATGCAGCTTTTTCCGAGGTCACTGCTACGTCCTCAACATATTTCCGTCTGTCCGACCTAATGCTCCTTTTCACTTGTTTGTTGACATCTGTGTATTCGGCCTGTGCCTTGGCTATCTCTATTCTTGTCCGGCTGTTATTAATTGCTATCTTCTTGCTCCTCCTCTCTTGAATCTTGTCCAGAGTACTAACATTCTTTATGATGATGTTCCTTGCTACCCAAAACCTCCGATATGTTGTATTTTTTATTCCCTTAATCTCTTTTCAGTTGTCCTCCATATTAGTTTCATCTACTTCTAGTAGATAGTGGAAGGCCTGGAACTTATTGTTGAGAGCTACTTTGAATTCGTCGAGTTCGTTAGTTTCCCTGGGAAGGGTTGTGTTGAGCTTTTGTAATACTGTTGCTCTAGTTGTCCAGTGCTTCTTCAGTTTCTGTTTCATTTTAGTCGCCACCAAATGGTGATCTGAAGCAATGTCAGCTCCTTTCCTTGTCTTTACGTCTTCCGTGGTCCTTCTAAACATCTTATTGATGCAGATGTGGTCGGTTTGGTTCTCCGTATTTTGGTCTAGTGAAACCCATATAGCTTTGTGCACGCATTTGTTGGAGAATATGGTGCCACCTGTAACCATTTTATTGAAAGCACATAGGTCTGCAAACCTCTCACCAATTTCGTTTCTATCTCCAAGTTCATGTCGTCCTATAATGTCCTCGTATCTTGTGTTGTCCATTTTAACGTGGCATTTAGGTATCCCATCAGAATGGCCAGGTTCTTGGCTGGGCATTTCCTGATGATTGACCACAGCCTAGGGTGAAACTAATCCTTGTCGTGTTCGTGGCTGCTGTTGGTGGGTGAATAGTGCTGGATGATATTCCTTTTTATCCCTCCCCTCTTTGTCTTGAAGGATGATTTGATGATCCCAAGTCTATGTGGTTCCGAACCTATAAGAGCCTTCCAAGCTTCTTGGGACACCATTAGCGCCACTCCTTGTCTGCGTGAGACGTTTTCTTTTTTGTGGCCGGAGTATAAGAGCACGCCTCCTGAGGATACTCTTTGCTACCCGGCTTGTAACCAGTGGGTTTCACTTTGTCAAGTAAGCTATTCGAACGGGCCTAATTGGTCGCGAATGGGAGCCTTCAGATTATTAGTTATTCCTACCCCAAAAGCCAAATCGGAAGTAATAACACTTGTTTGTTTGATAATATAATGTTTATAACATCTTTGATAAAATATAAACATGCATTCTGAAGGCTCACATTCGCGGCCAATCAGGGCTATCCGATTAGCTTACTTGATGGTTTCTGTACGTATATTGGCTACCATTTCATTCCACGAACGTCACAACAGATTTTACGCGGAAAGTATGGAGTCCAACAAAGAATGACAATTCTGCCAAACAATGTTCAATAGTATCAGTGTGCTAGCGAACTCGACATGCTTATTCCAAGTATCTTCAGGTTGTATCTTTTCATTTCTTCAGCTATTTGCATTCTTCTCCCTGTCTGCCACGTTGTGCGGACATTCCATGCACGTATATTAATTGTTGCTATGGTTGTCAGAAAGGCCATCGGCCTGCTGGCTTCCGAGGAAACTTGGCTTTCATCATAGAACGTCATAATTCTTCGAAGTGAAAACCTCCCAACCCCAAGACACAGTTAAAATAATTAAAAAGGTTTTCGCTGGTTGATTTTTTTAATAAGGTTGTTTTTTATTGGATGGGGTTGCTTACTTCGCGACCAACTCTCCTTCTTTATCAGGGCTTGGGACTTGTAGCAACCCTATGGATGTTCCAGACAGAGTCAAATGAATAAAAGTTGGCTTTTAGCTATATGGTTAAGTATATTCATCCATATCAGACAACCTTGTCCTTACATTTACTAACCATGTTTCGTTTATTGACTCTTCTAGTGAGTAGAAATAACAGATTCTTTAAAATAAACGATCAATTACTTTTTTGGTAAATACATATTCTCTTTTTATCTCTTATGCACTGTTGACCTGACAACAAAAATGGTTATAAAGTGAGGCTCTTCAATACTTTAGAACTACTGTGAAGTTGAATAATTACCTCCCAAAGAAAACTAGAAAAACGAGAAACATTTAATCTAATAATTGTCCCTGATAATTTTTTTTCAACCTTATAGTAGCAAGTACAGAATGTTATGTAACAATAGAAAAGATATTATGATGCACAGTAAATAAATTTCCATGAAATTTAAAGTCGGTTATGCACTTTTTTAAACGAGATGACACAAGTAAAGTTGAGTCCGAATATAGAATAATATGAAATAGACAAAATACGACTTCTTAACTATAATAATAATAGTAATAACAATAAAAGCACTAATAACGGCGACAATAGTTGTGATAATAATGGTAGTCTGTAACAATAAAATATAATATGAAGGCCGGTATTTATCTGCACTTGCATGAACTTTTCTGTTCTGACAAGTGGTAAATAGCTCTTATTCACGAGTATCATTGTGTACATGAGAGCACGCGAATTTACAGGCATGATTAGAATGATATACATTTACAAACATACAAATATTTCGACAGTGTTACTGTCAGGATATTCATAATATTTAAAGATATGAATTGAGAACCAAACCAACTGCAGCAAAGTTTGCCTTACTATAAAAATGTAAAGTATTGGTTTTATATTTGTAGAGGAATACCCCTGGCATACTTTCTGAATTGGGTTAATAGCTGATTTTATTTTATCGTCGTAGTGTGATTAGTTAAATCCTGCGGGAAGTTATTAGTTTGAACTGAAGATTGCAAATGTCAGGATATCAGTTTTAGAAAGAGGTTTGTGTGGTTCCATGATTTTAAGAAAAATTGCTTAAAACTAGATAAAAGTAGATTGGTAGTAAGAGCTACTATATACTACATTGAAATGCGAAATGTTATTAATCACGTAGACTATTGACCAAATCATTTGGAACTTGCAAAACGTTTATCAAGTTATTGTGACGTAAGTAATTGAGAGATGATTCATTTAATGCGAACAAAAATGCAAGAAATATACCGGAAGTCGACTGCTAATTGTTGTATTTGAAAATGTTAGGCAGTACTGTATCTTTAGAAAACCCTGTCACAAAATTACTAATGCTACAGCAATCAACCAAGTGCTCTAATAGTGATGCGGGAGGAGTGAGAAGTAAACTAACTGAGCTTCATAGCCTATGCTATGTTTTAAGATGATAATCCCTGCTAAAACATGATTTAGTGTGTTTACAGGCTATAGCAGTGTTCCGCCGTGATAGGGAACATGGGGAAGGGGGGGTGGATTTGTTATCTACCGGAACAACCCCCACAACGTAGTCTTCCTTAATCGCGGTACCCGTACCACACTTACAAAGTTAAAGAATCGGTTTGATGCCAATTCCGAATTGGAAATACTAGATACCTGATCCGAGGGAGCAGACACATTCATCGCATTACAATAGTTTAACCAGTATCATTACTGTCAAATGTTCGATTCGAGAAAATAATAGTAGCTACAGACTTTAACACCATGACCCTTGACTTTCCAACTAAAATCGGCACGAGACTGCATTTCCCTGATCAACTTTTCATCTTCATCACACAAGCAGATATGACTAAGCACACGAGGTGGCACATACGATGCGGTTTAAACTGTAGACCCTCGAAACTTGACAATCTATTGCTTAATGGTGTTTCTTGTTTAGGACGTCGAGCTTTACACTCATATTGGTTACAGTGATCACGCATTAATAATATTCTGCATATTAACCAAGGAAATTTTCCCTTAAATAGCCACGTACCAAACCTTACTTATGCCAGGACTAACTACCATATGATGCGAAGTGTCTGTAGCGAGCCTCGTGGCCGTCAAACTGGAATGGGTAATCTTTAGCCTAACATTAGCTTGCCACGAAGGAAATCCTTCAGGACGCCATCCATAGGAGGACATTGCGATGATGTACGCGCCACGCAATAGAACATGCGTAAGAAAGGGAAGGAAGAGTCTTCTAAAGGCCAATAGAAGAACCTGGCACATATGGGGGGGACCTCACTCGTAGCCACTGACCATGATGTATACCTTTATTGATGTAATAAATTCTAGTCCATAGCCTTGTAGTACAGAACCTGACACAAGCTACCCTCGCAAGGAAGCTGGTTTGTAGCACAAAGAAAGAGGACGAACCCAGGAATCATGATTATTACGGGACTTTTAAGAACCATTATCTCATCCATCTTTGAAGGTGGCTACAGAAGGGGTTCAAGCTCTTATAAGCCAGTAGCCTCTCTTGTGGTGCTATGAAAAGTACTAGAAAGCCGACTGGATGACACCTTGAAGAGTGCGTCTGTTAATCCGATCGATCTCACAATGACCAAACACGGATTCCAAGAAGACATGCCCTACTCCACTATCTCCCACGGTCATCAGATTTCTTTCCATTTGGAGAACACTTCCTTAGGTGTCACAAGTTTCACCAAATAGATCTGTACTATTTGTTATCTTCGTCAAAGATTTCACAGTGAGCGTAGGCTCACAAATACTTATCTACATCGTTGATGTAAAACTGTGGAAACGCACTGGTTGTAGTACAGACGTACAGGAACTGGAAGTAGACATCCAAACTCTAGAAAACTGGGCCCAAAATAATTTTCTAGAGTTGAGCCTGTTTAAATGCCACACCTATACATTTATGCACCTACAAAGAACTGCCCCATCTACGATCTCTGTGCGCAAATCATGCTTAGAATCTCTACTAAACATGACCTAAGACTACTTCATATTAAAATGCTGGTATCAATTTCTGCATCCCTACCGCCTTCAATCGCTATCCTATCTCATTTATTTTTCCTAAGTTGTTCTATATCCACTCCTACTCCCCAACTACTGGGATCATCTCTGTCGCCTCTCCTATTTATACCCTCTATGAATTCCCAACTGTCTGAAGTTACGGCCATAACATGATAAAAAGGCGAATTAAAAGTATTTAAATATCTTTAATTCCAAAAGAGAATAATAGTACAACAATGTATGTACCAATACTTCTGCATACTTTCTAGGGACGGTGTGATTTGTTAGCTAGATAAATATTAAGGGATGACACCAGAGACCTAGAACCAAGCCTACTACACCGAGACATTATAACCAAGAAACCTCAAGGTTTATATCTGCTCACCACAACGATATTGATTATTGCATTTGAGGAGGGTGTTTTGAGTGTGATGCCTACATCCAGGCGTGATAAGAAAAGTAAGACGTGGATACTTGCCACTTCTAGTTTTTTTTCAGTTGAACTTACAAAAGTTCAGAAACATGCTCCTAAAAAAAAGCAGCACGTTGCTAAGGTAATAAATTGACGTTAATGTTGCAGCCTCAAGGTCCACCAATACGTTGATGAATATAAGAGAGTATACGTTGTTACTCTATGTAATCCTCGTACCCAGAAGGTTTCCGAAATACGGAAGAATATGCCGAATATCAAGTCAATGCCACTTTCTTTTTATATTATACTGTTTAGGCTCTTATTTGGTATCAACAAAGTGACAGTTTTAGCTTTGGGCAGGACTCATAAAGAAAGTTATCGACCAAAACTGCACCATCTCTGTAAATATCTGAAAGGACAATGTGCTCTTTTGTTTACAAAGTTATCACCCTCAGAACTACGTGAACAGCTTGATGCGTTTCGTTCGTCAGAATACTGTAGGCCAGGTGCACTTGCTGAGCAGACTGTAAGTTTTCACAATCCTGGTCATTAACTTATTACGGTGCATACCACATTGAATCTAGAACTGTATTTTGGTCGTTTGTCGGCAGATTTTGACACAAATTCTGGAAAACTAAATACTTGAGTGCAGTTGTAGCTTGAGACGGGGTTAGTGATGCTTGTACTCCTGATCTTTTCT
This sequence comes from Schistosoma mekongi, assembly GCA_034768735.1. Taxonomy (NCBI): domain Eukaryota; kingdom Metazoa; phylum Platyhelminthes; class Trematoda; order Strigeidida; family Schistosomatidae; genus Schistosoma; species Schistosoma mekongi. The sequence continues at coordinate 22,072,749 of CM068305.1, forward strand.
GATGATCTGGACTTTAAGTTGTCATATCGAATGGTTCCCGACGCTCTATCTCATAATGGGTTTCTGAGGTGAAAGATTACCTCTCATTTATATGTACTTTGTTTCCTGTTTATTAGCTAAGGCATGACTCTAGAAAATTCATTCTGCTTACAAAGGTTTGTGAAGCTTTTCTGGTACCTCAGCTACAATCGGTTTTGGCCAACGTTGACTGATTTAAGTCAGCCTCAGGGTTTGCATACTTGTTGAGTCTCGTAGCAATCTAGTTTAGGTATGCTGTCCGCCGCCTTTCTGAATTTCGATTTTGATAGAATTACCTAAGTGGCTACTGTCTTTGCGTTAACTGATCACATTTGGGCAGCACAACACCTTTTAGCAATGCATTGGTCACTCCTTAAGTAACTGGTCTAGGCGTATGTAGAGTAACATCCGCGTTTTGACTGAGACATCCTTGTCGTAAATTCCTAATTAAAAGTATCAGAGGTATTGTTTTGAGTATTCAAGTTAAATCCTAATAAGATGAATCCAATCAGTTTTCCCGCTAGTATTTTTCAGTTCCCTACTGATCTGATATAACATAACGACGAACAATTGTATTTAAATATTAATTTCTATACTGCTTAGCCTATGTAATCACCGAAAATCTTTGTATATATTTACTGTTTTCAGGTCCGGATTGCATCTGGTCCTTTGCCGAAATTCCCTCATACCATGGAGCCCATTTTACGCCAGCTAGGAATGCCTGTTAAGTTAGTACGCGGTGTTGTTCATTTAGAAAGAGACTATCTTGTGTGCCATAGTGAAGATGTTCTTTCCCCTGAACAGTGTCGTATACTTGTAAGTAGCACTTCTTTATGTTTTGAGCATTTCTGTGAGGTTGAGTGTGACTAACGGAAGGCTAATTTAACATCGCACATGAATTTTCTTTTCTGACAACGGTTGCATTTGTTTTAGTAAAAAAACCAATAGGCTGAGATGCTTAACATATGCTCTAATACCTGTCACACACATACCAAATAAACTGCTTGCTATAAAATCACCGTCAGCTTGACAGCAAACAAATATATGCGACCTAAATATCCAATATATGGACACACAACTCCTGTGGGGTATCTGGAGTAACCGAAGTAAAAAGAAGCATACCCATTACGTGTATTTAAAATACAAATAGATGTGACTCACAATCCTGTTGGTCTCATCATATTGGACAGATTTATCTGTCAGATTACGTAGAATTATGAAAACAATACTATTAAGTACAGTAATTTCAATACAACCTTGATTTATTAGTGCTGGTTTTGTGTAAATCGATTTATTTGATTTCCGCCGTAATGTGGTAGTGCCTTTGCTATGAATTAATTTATCCTAAGGTCACCTTGAATAGAGTTGTGATACATTGTACGTTATACTATTGATTGAGTATCGTCTTACTTTGATATACGTTCTAATTTGACAATTTTCAGCAAACTTGACTAAACCACCACTAAGTTCCTGTTTTATTAGGTATGGGCTGGATAGATAGATTATTTTAGCACCATCTAATCAGATTATATTTAGCTATAAGTATTAACAGCACTCCGTGGTTAATATTTTCGATTTTAAAATGATATTACTTTCTCTTTCTCATCCTTAATTGATAAGAGGTCATCTTTAAAACAAAATGCACGTTGGGGAGGGAGCTTGTAATTTAATCTAATATAACGTATAAAGTCACTAACCTTCATTCTTTGTTTTACTCCATCATGATATGCGGAATAATTTAACCTGAAGCAATCATTTTAATTCCATAGTACTATCTCATGTGATGCCGTCTCGAATTTCCTGATTATCTGAGGTAATTGAATGTGGTGGATTGTGGCTCTTATCATTCTTAGGCATTCAAGTTACCTAGGTTATAAACGAAGAGTTGTTGTTACCTGTAGCCACTGTCTAGTTATAGAACCATTTTAACTGTACATATTGTATTTATGAGACATTTCAATATTTAATAAGTCTTCATCATACATGCTATTGATACTCGACAGTAATGCCCATAAAGTGTATTCTCTTGCAGGTGAATTTTACGATTTGTGATTTTCTGTGTACTCGGTTGTAATTTCGTGAATCCTTTCATATTTTAGAAGTTATTCCAGATTGAAATGTCCGAATTTCGTGTTGGCCTGCTTGCAGTTTGGACAGATGGTGATGGTGTTGAAGAGCTAGAAGAAAAAGACAGTTGTTTGATGCGTACTTCGCTTCATCCTGAAGTGATTGTTGTCTGTAAACAATTGGATGATGGTTTATATTATTTCATCCCACAGCCATGTGAAAATTATAATGAGTCGTCAGTTAATGAAGCAATGGAAGAGGACTAGTAGGGTTTTGTAAATATACAATCACAAATATCAACACAAAGCGTTTTCTATTAGCCACTGTTTGGTTAGGTTGTGTTAAAGTAAAATCAAATCCAACGAGAGACATTGAAATTTTCTACCCTTGACTAATACTTCAGCTAAACTGTATCTGTGACTGTAAGAATGAAGCTGTATTCTATTTGTAGATTCATAATAGAAAGAAGCTGATGATACACTGAATCACTTTGTTCACCTGTGAAGATTTGAGGAGATAGATGTCGAATGAACGTGTATACCGATTTGTGCTCCATTGTTTTCATTCTTAAAGAGAGAAACTCAGGAAATTCATTTATTGCATCGGATCTGTGTGCTCTTCATCATGTTTTGTTTTCTTATCGACAAGATACTTATTTACAATCATTACTTTCTTATTGACTAATATAAAGTAGAAATGTGTGGATCTTATCGGCTAGTTTGTACACGTGAGTTTCCTAAATCTAAGTTGATTGTCGATGACGATTATTCAGTAGTGTTTTAATGAAGGTGACTGAGTGAAATTAAGGTGATACCAGTTTCACGTTGATAAATTTATGGAAAGTCATGAATTGGAAATAAGATTTATTCTAATTCGATAAATTATGTTCTTGATCCGATCAAATTTGACTAATGTCTATACGACTATATCTAAATAAATTTAATACTTTAATAGTTCATCAACACATCTCCAACAGTTAGCTGTGTTGGTTCATATGATGAGCAGATTAGAAGGATGCATTGAATTGTGTTACATTATCTGAGAATTTGAGTATGAGAAGATGGAGGAATGTAAGAGAATGAGATGGGTTCATTAATCTCGTAATTTCTCTACATCTACTTCCCAATCTAAAGAACAGTGGTAATAATTATTATTTAATATAACTATACATTCTTTTCATCATGTAAATCATAACGAATTAGAATGAATGTACTGATTATAGCAGAAATATAAAATGTGTAATTGATATGGGTGTTGTGAAAAAAAATTCCAAAAACACGAGGACAAGTGTTTTAGATTGAGGATTGAAGTCGACAGTTATGTAATTTTGTCTGTTAGTTGATTAGATTATTAGAAAAACAACGAATTGTCAAAAACGTAATTGATGACTAAAAGCATGAATTGATGTATATCATAATGAAACATTTGAGACTAAATTTATCAGGGCAATGTTAAACTGACGAAAATTACCTGTAGTTAATGAAGTATTTAGGGTTCAGATTTACCAAATAATGGTTCCATATGTCAAATACTTTAGGTATAGATCATATTTATTTACCAATCATGTAGCATGTTAACTACAAGTTTTGTATAGCGTGGTCATTTTTAAATTGTCTTTTGTAACGAATGATAACTAGCTTACTGAAATCTGTTAAATTGTTACTTGGTGTGCAGAGATGAATTTTATTATCGTTCAGTGGTAATTATTATGCTTTTAATTGTAATTGATTGGCGTAATCGATAAATGAAACTTTAAAATGTATCACAATAATTAGTTAAATTTTCGTTGAAATTTAAACAATTCTATGTTTCATCTTCGTGTTTAATTGGAAAGGGAAACGTCGTGAAGACGATTATTGTTATAGATCCAGTTGTCCGTAAGTTACTGAGATATTGTAGTTAGATTTGTCAGTGTCTGTCGCTACTCTTTCACTCTGCATACATTTAATGTAATAAATATGCAGTCGACGATGGATAGTAAAATGATAGGTTTTATTTCCATGAGTTGTTGATTGTCTAGTAAACTCTACTGTCTGGAACCCGACATCTATTAACTCCTCGCAAAGAACACTACAACCCTCATTTATTCGAAAATAACATAAACCGACATGACTATGCTAATAATAGTTGTAAATCGACAAGTAGACTTAAGAACCATCCTGTTTATAGGGCAGCAATTAGGTTCTCGGTTAGTCGTTTATAAGTGTATTTTTAACTGGTCATAGTGGAGAAGGGACAAAGGAGAGGGGCGTGAGTGGGAAATCGAGAAAATTCTATACATTTAATTTCTATAAGCTACATGATGATCAGTTTACTAAATTTTGTAACTATGAAGCCTGGTTTTAGTGCAATTTAATTTGATGGGTAGTGGATTTCTTGACTATTGAAATCCGATTAGTTAGAGTGAATTTAGCATCACTAAATCTGACTAGTTGTTTACAAAATGGCGTTTATTTTGATGTAACACCCGATTGTAGTTACGTAAATAATGTATAAGAATCTTTTTGGTGGTAATTAATCCCATATGACAGAGATGAGTTGGATCTGCGACATTAGCAGACTGATTCAATGTAAGTAGAATGAAAATAAACAACATTCGCATTAAAGTGTAGTGTCAAATTAAGATCTAGATTGAGAATGTTCAATTAGTGCGAAAGAATGTTAACTTAGTTACTTTAAGTTAACAGTAGCAGCAGTTTGAGAAAGCTAAACAGACCGGTTTATTATTGCTATACTAATTAGTTTATCACTTATTACACTTTATACATCCCTCCTGTAGGTGAAAATTATTCGCTTGATTTGTTTTTCTATTGAATTACGATAAAATATATTGTTATCACTGGAAGCAAGCATATACAGTGAATGTGAGTAAATTTTAGTATAAAACTGCAGTCGCAGTAAACGTAAATGTGTCTTGAAATATTGTTTAGAAAATGAATAACAGGTAACAGGTTTATAAAGTATCAGTTGAAGCATGGGTATGAAATATGCTGTTTCCATGTGACATATATGTAGTTCCTAATCGTCGTGATGTTTTAATAATTACAATAATACTTGGTGTACGCATAGTATGTTAACCGCATGCAGTCCCGTTGTTACAAAAGTCACCGTAAACCTTGAGATGAAACTTAAGTATTGTTAACACATTAGCAACATGGATTATTAGAAAATAAGTGTGATTAGTTTTTAATATTTATCAAATGTTTATGTGAAGTATGTAGACCAATATCAACAAACATGATGCTTCTGTGAAATGAAAACAATAGAAAATAATTATTGCTCTATGGTTATTAACATAATATTCGACTGAACATTTGTTTAGGTTTATATTCAAACTTATTCTAGTAATCATGGTCATCATTTCAACTGACGCATAAATTTATTGTAGTCATTTCATCACCAACAGTTTTACTTTGTTAATCATCGTGAACCCTGTTAATCTTTGAAATTATCACTTTGTTATCATTAGCTACCCATTAGGGTTAACAATTAATTCCGATTTCAAAGTGCATAACATTTTTTGGTGTTAGTAGAAAAAATGTTCTGTAATATCTTGAAAACCTGACTTTCAGAGTTGCTATTAAATTGTATGTTACATTCTGGTAATATATAATAATACGGTACTTTATCTGTTCGGCATGACCACCAGATAATTGTAATGGTCATACCGCATGATTGATTATGAAATATGGGGATGATACATCATGATTACACAATAAATGCTATTTAAAAATTTGTGGGAAATTTTACAACATTTTGTGATACGAACAACTTTGATTCGACGTAACCCACAATCATATTTCATCTTAAACGGCATGAATTGTTCATTGTTCTTTTTATCAGTAAATCTACCACCACCATATATCGATATTCTAAAAGGTGTTCGGTACTGGCAAATATACACATATTGTAAATACTTAAGGGATTTTTTCCAACCTATGTTGGCAAATATGCCCTAATATGATAGTCATTTACAGTTGAAGAAAGTTTTTTCTAATTAAATGTTCACTTTTGCGATATTTTAATACTGTGCGACAATCGCTTACTTACAAATCAGTCGACTATAAGGATGATTTAAGTCATTAACAATGTCAGTCACTGCGATGTGTTACACTGATTGTTTTTGTAAAGTTTATTTAAGTGAAATGACTTGTTCGTTTGTGCTGACACAGTATCTTTGCAGAATATTCATTTACATGATAGTAAATACTGATCACATTAATGATTTCACATTTGTTGCTATAACGTACCTAAATATGGAATATTCGTCATCAGTGTTGCCGAGTAACTGATAGTTTACGATTGATTTGTGAGAGGGGTACAATATTGCAATAAGCATCTAAGTGATATATTTTATACTTTTAGTGAAGCCAACCGACTGTAGTTAACGTTAAGATTACTCATAAGAAATATATTTTTTGGGGCTACGTATTCGAATAGCCACTAGGAATATAAATGAATAGCTATATGGACAAAGAGATAAGAATGATCTAGGAAGTTTTGAACAGTGGTGGTGTGTTCTTTGTCTCAGTTCACTACTTTGTTGTGATCTGAGCTCGGTTGTGCAACTGGATTTGTAACCTCACTAGGTTCAACAACTATGTATATACTATCAGTAATTTCACCTACGTCGATAGCGATCATGAGTGCACACACTATAATCACATGGTACGCAACTGATCAAGAAGTCCAGAACGAAGATACAACAAATATATATTTCAACCGAAAAACGAATCCCATGTCACAGATTAAATAACGCGCCATAGCTCAATAGTATAGTACATTCTAACATTTAGCACACATACCAATAAAGAAATCATTATGTTAGGTTGGGGGGGGGAGGGGATTACCATGGCCTCTACATACTCTATAAGAATTTCATACGATAAACCATTACATACCAATAAGTTTATTCTAATCATGATTATCACTCAACTAAACAAACTAACTCAAAGATAATTTTAGAATGTATTTAATAAACATAGATTTAGACTGATGAACTTCAGTTACTTCAAAACTGATTTGTAGATGTCTGTGTAATATGACGTTTTCTAAATACCATTTGATTAATTTGAAGGATCTATTTTTTCTTAGAGTACATTGTAATAAATTAGGAAGGGTGATCCATTTATCAGTGTGACTGGATTAAATCAGCTTATTCTGGTCAACTTAATAAAACATCATAAAAGTAGTTTTCTAGGGAATTCATTATCAAGCTTTACAATCGCATTAGGGTCTATACGATATTTTCTCAAAAACAAAGCTATATGTAGAACTTACTCTATTCAACTCGATAAATGGGTCACTTTGTGCAAATCACTGTAACACACTTTTAGGAAATTAATTTCCAAACTAGTTAAAACGGTATTTAGAAAACTTCTTGTTTTATATTCATCTAGAAATCGATTTGAATTGATTGACTTTCACGTATTGTAGGGAAACTTGACAACTTCATTATAGGATACAACAAATGATGCATACTGTTAACGCAGATAATATTAACATCCAATCTAACAAACACAACTCCGCATATAGTTCTCCTAGGGTTACTGCCGGTTCCTAGCCCTGGTAAAGGAGGAGGGTTGGGCATGGGGCTAGCATCTCCATCCCGTAAAACCCGAGCTTGCTAGAAAAACGCTAACCAGATTAAACAAGCTAAACTATTTAAACTCTGCCCTGGGAGTGAAAGGATTGTATATGACGCCTCATGATAAAAGCCGAAATTCTTCGGAAGTCATGAGGCCGATGCGTCTTCTGACAACCTGAGCAAATATTTTTATAGGTACATGGAATGTTCGAACAATGTGGGAGAGCTGGAAGACAAATCAAATAGCTGCAGAAATGAGGAGATACGGCTTGACAGTGCTTGGAATCAGCGAAACCCATTGGACTCAAGCTGGACAGAAAACAATGGCTACAGAAGAGATGCTACCATACTCCGGCCACGAGGGGGGAAAATGCTCCTCGCACCCAAGGAATTGCTCTGATGCTTTCCAAAAAGCACGTAATGCACTTGTGGGATGGGAATCACATGGACCCAGGATAATCAAAGCATCTTTCAAAACAATGAAGAAAGGGATTACAATGAATATTATCCAATGTTAATCACCAACCAACGACGGCAACGACGAAGACAAAGATCAGTTTTATGATAGACTGCAATCAATTATAGCAGTGTCCAGTAAAGGATCTGATCATCCTGATTGGAACCTGAACGCCAAAGTTTGAATGGACAACACCGGATGTGAAAACACAATATAATCCCCCACAGACGCACACAAGGCTACATGGGTCTTACTGGATCATACTACAGAGAATCAAATCGATCATATATGCATCAATAAAAAATTCAGAAGATCAATGAAAGATATTAGAACCGGGAGAGGAGCTGACATAGCTTCAGACCACCACCTGGTGGTTGCTAAAATGAAACTGAAGCTAAAGAAGCAGTGGACGACTGGAGTAACAGCAGTACAAAGGTTCAATACAGCCTTACTCCGAGACACTGACAAACTCAAGGAATTCAAAATGGCTCTCAACAACAGGTTCCAAGCCTTACAAGATCTACTGAAAGAATAAACCACTATGGAAGACAACTGGAAAGGAATCAAAGAAGCACTAACGTCAACGTGTCAGGAGGTGCTGGGCCGCAAGAAGCTCCTTTATAAGGAATGGATCTCCACTAAGACCCTGAGCAAAATTCAACAAAGGAACAAGAAGACAGAAATCAACAACAGCCGAACAAGAGCAGAGAAAATCAAGGCACAAACTGAATACACAGAAGCAAATAAGCAAGTAAAGAAGAGCATTAGAGTCGACTAACAGAAATACATCGAAGGCCTTGCAACAACAGCGGAGAAGGCTGCAAGAGAAGGAAATATGAAACAGCTATACGACACAACGAAGAAACTGGCAGATAAACATGGTAAACCAGAGCGACCGATCAAGAACAAAGAAGGCAAGACACTCACTGAGATTGAAGAACAAAAGAATAGGTGGGTAGAACACTTTGAGGAACTTCTAAATAGGCCAGCTCCACCGAACCCACCGGACATTGAAGCAGCACCTACAGATCTCCCGATAGATGTCACTCCACCAACGATGGAAGAAATCAAGATGGCCATCAGACAAATCAAAAGTGGGAAAGCAGCAGGACCTGACAATATACCAGCTGAAGCACTCAAGTCAGATATCGACCTAACAGCAAGGACACTCCACGTTTTATTCAAAAAGATCTGGGAGGAAGAACAAGTGCCGGCAGACTGGAAAGAAGGACATCTTATCAAGATACCAAAGAAAGGAGATTTGAGCAAATGTGACAACTACAGAGGGATCACGCTACTGTCGGTACCAGGGAAAGTCTTTAACAGAGTATTGTTGAACAGAATGAAAGATTCAGTGGAGGTTCAACTTCGAGATCAACAAGCTGGTTTTCGTAAGGATCGGTCGTGCACAGACCAAATCGCAACACTACGCATCATCGTTGAACAATCAATTGAATGGAACTCGCCACTGTACATCAACCTCGTTGACTATGAGAAGGCGTTTAATAGTGTAGACAGGAGAACACTATGGAAACTTCTTCGACACTACGACGTACCAGAGAAACTCGTCAACATCATCTGAAACTCTTACGACGGAACACAGCACAAAATTGTGCATGGAGGACAACTGACAAATGCATACCCAGTGAGGACCGGAGTCAGACAAGGCTGCCTACTCTTGCCTTTTCTCTTCCTCCTAGTGGTTGATTGGATCATGAAGACCTCCACACCTGAGGGGATGCACGAAATTCAGTGGACAAGTAGGATGCAGCTCGATGATTTGGACTTTGTGGATGATCTAGCTCTTTTAGTACATACACGCCAACAAATGCAAGCAAAGACAACCAGTGTAGCAGCAACCTCAGCATCAGTAGGCCTGGAGATACATAAGGGAAAGAGCAAGATTCTTAAATCCAACACAGAGAGCACCAACCCAATTCGACTTGATGGAGTAATTCTGGAAGAAGTGGATACTTTCACGTACCTGGGGTGCATCATCGATGAACAAGGAGGGTCCGATTCAGATGTAAAGGCAAGGATTGGCAAAGCCAAGGAAGCATTCCTTCAGTTGAAAAACATATGGGACTCAAAACGACTATCAACTAACCTCAAAGTCAGACTCTTCAATTCGAACGTTAAGACAGTTCTGGTGTATGAAGCTGAAACTTGTAGAATTACTATAAACATCCTTAGAAGAGTACAAGTATTTATAAACAACTGCCTACGCAAGATACTGAATGTCCGTTGTCCGAAAACCATCAGCAACAGTCTACTATGGGAGAGGACAAACCAACTTCCAACCTAAGAGGAAATTAGGAAAAGACGTTGGAAATGGATAGGACATACATTGCGGAAATCATCAAACTGCATCACGAGACAAGCATTAGAATGGAATCCTGTTGAGGAATGGAAAAGAGGAAGGCCAAAGAACACACTGTGTCGAGAATTGGAAGCAGACATTAAAAAGATAAATAGCAACTGGAAACAGCTGCAAAGGATGGATCAGGATAGAGTTCAATGGAGAATCCTGGTGAGCGGCCTATGCTTCTTAGTGAAGAGTAACAGACGAAAGTAAGTACTTTTTGACGCTTTTACTTATTTGGGCAATGTGCGTGTACATATAGACGTTAATAACACTGTTTCCTTCTCCAAATATTTAAGCGTATACCTTTTATTGAGTTTATATATATATATATATATATATATACCAACATAGACTATACTCACATTATATCGCCGTACGTGAGTCTCTATTTTCTTTTCCGTCGGGTGTTCTGACATAGTTTTCATGTTCGTTATATCTTTATACTGACCTTATAAGTCACATCCACTCGATATAGCAACTAGTGAATGTTGGACTTGTATATATATTCCTAATTTTTTGTTATGATATCAGTGTCATATTTTGGCATCATTTTTTTACTCTCGTGTAATTCCCGGCGTAAAATTCGTAATGCAGCAAAACGACATGTTGTCTTAGCCTCAATTAGAACCATATTTTCTATTACCTGCAAAACAGATGAATTCAGCCATTTTAGAATTACATCCAACAATTTATAGAGCTTATAATCCTAGAATTTGTTTCGCTCAAATAGAAACATCATTTTGGGCACAAAATATAACGGCTGAAACAACATGATAGGCGCACTTTATAGGTTTACCAATAGAAGTTGCAGCTTAAGTAGGCCACGTACCAGTGACTAGTCTACCAATCAATCAATGCCTGTTATCCCATGTGGAGCATAGGCCGCCGACCAGTATTCTCCAACCAACTCTATCCTGGACTTCCCTTTCCAACTCTTCCTAAGTGTTCTTCATCCTTTTCCTAATTTCTTCCTCGGCTGGAAGTTGTTCTCTGTCACAGAAGGTTGTTATTGATGGTACCTGTCCAACGGATCCAAAGTAACTTATGCAGACAGCTGTTTATAAATACTTGTATCATCTGGATGATGCTTTCGCAGTTCTCCAAGTTTCAGATCTGTACAATAGAACTAGCCTATATACTACGCCAACAGAGGCAGTAGTCTAATGAACCTTGATATCTGATGTAAAACGACTACAACAGATACTGATTGCGTAAATTGGTGCTGGTAGTGACATGTATACGTGCTGACGAATACCAGTTTAGTTATAATTCCTAACTACTAAGTAAATATGAAAAATAAAGACATTTATAGAAATAATGTGTCGGTATATTTAGTACACTATGTCGAGATTCCCCTAGATACCTTTTCCAAGTTAGCCATATATTTTTCTTCTTCCACAGAAGCATTTATTTGAGATATTTTATCATTAAAGAACTTTGAAAACCACTCCAGATGTTGCTTTTTGTCGTTTATACTATAATGTGGGTTTTGTGAAAGGCCATTGCAAACAAGTTCTAAAAATGATGCCAGTGGTTTACACTTTAGATGGTCTTTGTTAAGATGATTTTCCAGAAATACATGTTCGTAAAAAGGTACATCTGACTCTGAATCCCAATCTGTAAAGCACACAAAACAGGATATAAACTTCAACCGGTTGAGTTATCAGACTATTAGTAGAGAGAATGATTCCAAGATTGTTTTTAACAAGTTAAAGAAAAGTAAGCGCCATTTTTCAAATTGTGTCAAAAAATCCTTTAGCAGAAAATATGAACATAATAGTGCCTTGCAGGAATACAAAGACCATTCATTTCACAACATTCTGTGACCTGAATCTATTTAAACATTTAGCAGATAAGTGAAAGATATTAATATACTAAAATGCTCAACAAATCGCTTTTACTTTACGCAGACAGACCGTTACAACGTAGAACTTGGTGCATGCGTACGTCAGTTCAAGTTGCCATGCCTCAATTAGCAGATAGAGATTAAATTGTCGAATCAAATCCCAGAGTAGTGCAGGTAGTAACAGAGTTAGTATTAATGGAAGGGAATAGAGATCGGTGATAAGATTTAAGAAAATATGATTCAGTAAACAGAAAATTATGATATGTTCAGAAACTTAGAATTTGGAGAAAGACAAGGAGTGGATGCACCTGCGCCATTGCCAATGATTTTAAGCCATATCACCCAAGGTCTCTAGCCATTTATTACGAGCGTCACGCGGACCCCAACCAGGTAGTCTGCACCTATTAACATGGCTCAGCCCAACTGTTCATGACTTCATGGACTGGTGCCATGTTTTGGTTTGGCCGCCACTAGCTTTCTTCCAGCCTACTCCTACACCAGACAGCATTGCTCGTCGAGGTAGGCGGTGGTCAGGCATACGTAACACATGTCCTAACCACCTTAGCTGATGGAGATTTACTACTTCATCAACAGACTTACCGTATCTACCTAGTACACTATTCCTAACCCACGTATTGCTTAATCGATGGTCCCAGCAAACATGAGCAATGCTTCAAAGACATCTGTGATCGAATACTAGGAGCCTACGAATATACTCTATCCTTAACGGCCATGTTTCACATCCATAAAGTAGAACGGATCGAACTACTGCGCAGTAAACGCGTCCTTTGGTTATTAGTCGAATGTCTCGCCTATGCCATAGGTGACTCAAATTCCCAAAAACTAATCGGGCCTTATGTATACGCGCAGAGATTTCATCAGACACCAGACCGTCAGAACTGATGAGGCTGCCAAGATAAGTGAAGCGGTCAACACATTCAACTGCATCGCTCCCTATTACCAACTTTGGTACCGAATCAAGCCAATCCTGAAGTAACATTTTGCATTTGGGTGGAGAGAATCGCATCCCAAACATCCTTACATTCATGTTTAGGGTAGTCAAAAGATTCTGCATTTTATCAGCATCTTCGCCTAAGAGAACTTTATCATCTGCATATTCCAAGTCAGTAAGTTTATCTCCTGGATGGAGGTCAATCCCCGGAGAAATCAAACGACGACAATGTTAACTTTAAAAGTATGTCAATGATAAAATTAAATAAAAATGGGGAAAGCGGGCAACCTTTAGGAACGCCAATGGATGTAATCAGTTCTGACGACAGTCCGCCATAAGCTCTCACTCGACATATGGTGTTCGAGTAGGGGGCTTGTATAAGGTTAATGTACTTCTCTGGTACGCCTTTCAATGACAGACATTGCCATATAACCTTACGATCGATAGAGTCAAATGCCGCCTTAAGGTCAAGGAATACAACTATTGTTGGGCGTCTAAACGTGTGCCTATGTTCCAGAACCTGCCGAAGTGTGAACATTTGGTTTATACAGTCACGTCCAGGTCTAAAACCACCTTGGTTTTCTCTAGTTTGCTCTTCACGAGCCTTAGTTAGGCGTCGAAGTATGATTGAAGCCAATATTTTGGACACCATATTCGTTAAGCTGATTCCTCGGTAATTGTCACAAGAGGACTTCTGTCCTTTCTCATAGATTGGGACGATCAATGTTTGAGACCAGTCAGATGGGATTACGCCCAATCCCCAGATTCTAGACAGGATCCCGGTTAATCTCGCTGCTAGAACTGGACCATCATCCTTAAATATCTCAGGGGTTAATCCATCAGGTCCTGCTGCTCTCCCTCGCTTTAGACTCCCTATAGCCTTTTCAACCTTAATAAGACTTGGGGGACTGATATTGATTTGCCAATCAGATTGCTTGGGAATGGTGGGCAACTGGGAGGAGGCCGAGGGCCAATTGAACTGCTCCCTAAAGTGTTCTGCCCATCGGTCCAACCCTCTGGATCGACAGTGAGTAATGCTCTCATCTTTTTCTGAGATAGTTTCACTTACAGTTGGATTTCTGATACCCGTTTCCTTGATAACTCTGAACAGTTGCCTACTGTTACCTATTGCCGCTGCCTTTTCCATCTCTTTAGTTTTCGCCACCCACCACTGCTCACGATCATTCCGTAAGCTTTTAACCAGTTTGTGTTTAAGTTTCCTTCGCTCCTCATCGTATTCAGAACCAGATGGGATGTGTTGCCGAGCATCTATCAGTTCAGTAGACGCAGCTGAAATCCACTGAGTTTTCCTAACTTTTTGGTTTAGTTTATTAGTAGATATTACTACTGTTTCAACATCTTTTTGGATATCATTCCAAGCTGACTCGGGATGAGTATCGCTTACACAGTTGGCTAATTGCTTTTTATTTGTTCCTGAAATGTATTCATGACTTTTTCATCATTAAGTTGGACTCTTATGGGGATCTTTGCCGTGGGTCTTTTACGTCCAGTGAGAGCAGACTAATACGCGCTCATACTAAAGCGTGGTCTGAGTCTAAACATGTGCTCCAAAATGATCGACAATCTTCTATTGAGCCTCTCCAACGGTGGCTGATAGCAATGTAGTCTATTTGAGTTCAACGTTGAATTGACTGTGGGGGTCGCCATGTCAACTGACGTCTTTCCTTATGTTTAAAGTTGGTGCTTGTGAGAAATAGACGGTTATCTGAGCACAGTTGTAATAAACGGTCGCCATTATCTCTTCGTTTGGCCTCGACACCATAGGATCCACCTAGGTGCCTTTCGGTTTCGTCTAATCTACCTACTTGGGCATCAAAGTCACCAGCCATAATCACTACATCAGTACGCTTAGCTATTCGAAGGAGGTCTGAAAGCTTTCTGTAAAATTCATCTTTTACTTCATCTGAACTGCAATCAGTGGGAGCGTAGGCGGAGACAACAAAGAAGCAACAGTGTGTGTCCCTATCTTTCCGAGTTCTTACTGTCCCGTTTAGACGGACAGCGCATAAGCGATAGTCTATGGGAATCCAGTCAAGAAGAGCCTGTTCAGATTTTGAACTTAGTGCTATACCTACACCAGCAAGGCGTCGAGTGGTAGCAGTGGGGTCTCCGGAAACACGAAGTGTGAACCGGACCGGTTCTTTATTTTGACAAGGTGAGGTCAAGCGAATGACTGTACTTGGATCCTGTATACGCGTTTCGGAGACGCAGCAGACATCGATGGAACGAGAATCTAAGGTCATAGCTATGGAGGCGTGTTGTCCTGTTTGGCCTAAGGTTCGAACGTTAAAAGCTCCGACATGTAGTTTAGTGCGAGGTTTCAGGACACCAGAAATAACATTTCGTGAATTCAAACCATTAGCAATAGAGGCGTGAAGTGGTAAAGTTAAGCTAGACGGGTTAATCGTGAGAATAAGGGAGTTATTGGGAGTTGAGGGTGGGATTTGACCTCGAACAAAATGATCTCTTGTGCTGTTAGAGGTATGAAGGCGGTTTTCACTTCCTGGCTGCCCATACCATGAAAGGGTATTACTTCTTGAGGCACCTGAGAAGGAAACTGGATTAGTATTGGCCATAGTGACTTGGAAGCGCGATCGCAGAGCCCAAGGGGCAACTGTTTGAGGCCGATCACGCACGACTTTCTTATGGGATGTTTTCGAAGTGTTAGCTCTGTTCTTTAGAAGGCCTCACTGTCGAAGATGGAAATCTGTGAAGTAAGGTGAGGTGTGACATTTTTAGGGTCGACCTTATCCAACCCCGAGGAGAACACCTTACTGCTGTCACACCCCGCTGCAGTCAGCAGTACGACTTTGCCGTCAGATCTTAGGTTGCTGCCTTTAGTCTTAACGCTCTCCAACAGTCGTGCTTGGCATGGTAGGACCTAGAGGAACAAGCATTCCAGCCAATATAGGTCGGTTGGGTCATAACGATAGGCAAGCCCGACCACCACGTCAAAGTAGCAGCTACGGTCGGGTTTACTTTACGCAATCTGTATTGATGTACGTACATCCACAGTGATCACACAAAATCATTGACATGTGGCATATACTATGCTGGCGACTAAGCAGAGATTAGCTACATAAGGACCAACCTATTTTTATTAATTGGGTGTTGTAGAGATTTTCGAATGTTAACTTGATATTACGAACTGGTCTAAATCAAGCAACCATTGACAACCAAGAAGCACTGGACAGCCGTTTCTTTCTAGTGTAAGACCCTTTAACAATGTGCATTCACGACTTAACACAAGACCTTCTGGCTCCGCTGCGATCGTTTTACCATTATGCTAATGAGCTGGCTCCTAATGATTGACATTTATAACTCAGTCAATTTCGCGATTCCTGGTGGGGTTGTTGATGCGCATCGTTTAAGTCCCATAAGGGGACGAAACAGTTGTTCAGTGCTTCCTGGTTGTCAATGGTTGTCTAATTCAGAAAAATTTTTGGTGTCAAATTTTTATTAAACCAGCCCTGAAATAAGCTGATGAAAAAACGCCTTTAGACATGGTTTCAGAAAACGCTTGATAGTCTTCAACTAGAGACGACTAACTTAACTTTTTCACAGATATTGACATTTTTTCGAAGTGTCCAAAATGTTATTTTTCTAGCATTTTAAATCCCAAACATATGGATTTTGGCTTTCGAGACGGATTTATGATAGTCAGATGGAAGAATTCATTTAAATGATGTTGGGAATAGGTTATGATGAGTCTCGTTAGGTATATGCAAACAGTTTACTAAAATTAGTATCTAATCATGAAAAATAGTGGAATTCGTAAGTCTCTCAACAACATCTAAAAATATGATTTATTATAACTCTCGCCAAAAGGCAGAGATATTTCAAAGGAATACGTCCGTTAAAAAATAGCGTTAAGCTTCGAATAGGTTCACAAATAGATATACATACCCTGCTCATTATTAATTGGAAAACTCCACATCTTCTTTTCAACAGTCCACTTCAGCCATTCTTCAAACTTCTAAATAGGCCAGATTCACTGAACCCACCGGACATCGAAGCAGCACCTACAGATCTCCCGATAGATGTCACTCCACCAACGATGGAAGAAATCAAGATGGCCATCAGACAAATCAAAAGTGGGAAAGCAGCAGGACCTGACAATATACCAGCTGAAGCACTCAAGTCAGATATCGACCTAACAGCAAGGACACTCCACGTTTTATTCAAAAAGATCTGGGAGGAAGAACAAGTGCCGGCAGACTGGAAAGAAGGACATCTTATCAAGATACCAAAGAAAGGAGATTTGAGCAAATGTGACAACTACAGAGGGATCACGCTACTGTCGGTACCAGGGAAAGTCTTTAACAGAGTATTGTTGAACAGAATGAAAGATTCAGTGGAGGTTCAACTTCGAGATCAACAAGCTGGTTTTCGTAAGGATCGGTCGTGCACAGACCAAATCGCAACACTACGCATCATCGTTGAACAATCAATTGAATGGAACTCGCCACTGTACATCAACCTCGTTGACTATGAGAAGGCGTTTAATAGTGTAGACAGGAGAACACTATGGAAACTTCTTCGACACTACGACGTACCAGAGAAACTCGTCAACATCATCTGAAACTCTTACGACGGAACACAGCACAAAATTGTGCATGGAGGACAACTGACAAATGCATACCCAGTGAGGACCGGAGTCAGACAAGGCTGCCTACTCTTGCCTTTTCTCTTCCTCCTAGTGGTTGATTGGATCATGAAGACCTCCACACCTGAGGGGATGCACGAAATTCAGTGGACAAGTAGGATGCAGCTCGATGATTTGGACTTTGTGGATGATCTAGCTCTTTTAGTACATACACGCCAACAAATGCAAGCAAAGACAACCAGTGTAGCAGCAACCTCAGCATCAGTAGGCCTGGAGATACATAAGGGAAAGAGCAAGATTCTTAAATCCAACACAGAGAGCACCAACCCAATTCGACTTGATGGAGTAATTCTGGAAGAAGTGGATACTTTCACGTACCTGGGGTGCATCATCGATGAACAAGGAGGGTCCGATTCAGATGTAAAGGCAAGGATTGGCAAAGCCAAGGCAGCATTCCTTCAGTTGAAAAACATATGGGACTCAAAACGACTATCAACTAACCTCAAAGTCAGACTCTTCAATTCGAACGTTAAGACAGTTCTGGTGTATGAAGCTGAAACTTGTAGAATTACTACAAACATCCTTAGAAGAGTACAAGTATTTATAAACCACTGCCTACGAAAGATACTGAATGTCTGTTGGCCGGAAACCATCAGCAACAGTCTACTATGGGAGAGAACGAACCAACTTCCAGCCGAAGAGGAAATTAGGAAAAGACGTTGGAAATGGATAGGACATACATTGCGGAAAGCATCAGACTGCATCACGAAACAAACATTGACATGGAATCCTGTTTGGAAATGGAAAAGAGGAAGGTCAAAGAACACACTGCGTCGAGAATTGGAGGTAGATATTTACAGGAAGTACAACAACTGGAAACAGCTGGACAGAATTGCCCAAGATAGAGTTTAACGGAGAATACTAGTGAGAGGCCTATGCTCTTCAGTAATAAGTAACGGGCGTAAGTTAGTCATTAAGTAAGTAAGTAAGTAAGTAAGTAAGTAAGTAAGTAAGTAAGTAAGTAAGTAAGTAAGTAAGTAAGTAGGTAAGTAAGTAAGTAAGTAAGTAAGTAAGTAAGTAAGTAAGTAAGTAAGTGTAGCGGTAAATAATCCCCAAAATAAATAGTTACATAGGTTTCGACATTGATGCTGACCATGTTTGTTTTAGCGGACACTACTAAGTTGAAGGCGCTCGGTCACGCATCACCACCAGATCTCGCCACGCCGTACCGAAACAAGCCTAGACGTTGCTAACCCATTGCCGCTCCATTCCCGATCAAATATAACTTCTCTTCCATCCTTCATTGCCTTCTGATTTCTTCTCATTCGTAAGAGTGGGTTCAATCGTTAGAAGTTGCTCTGGTAATAATCCAAACGTAACTTGGTCATATACCGTGTGCAACTTCATTGGTGAGCCCGACGTGATCTGGACACGTTCAAAACTGTGAGTTCGTTCCTGTTTGTCGTTTTTAACAGTATTTTTGGTGTGATTATCATTTTTTTGGCACGTTTTAATCGCATTTATTTTTGTATTTTTATATATTGCATTTATAGCATGACTGATCAGACTCCTAAGTTCATTAAGATTACAACTCCCACACCCCCGAACTTCCAGCTCATTCCTTTCTGGACAGAAAACATAGAAGCTTGGTTCTGCTACGCAGAAGCCGAGTTTCGAGACCACGCTGTGACAGATCCACGTGTTCAATTCCTTGCCGTCGTAAGGTCACTTCCGCGTGAATTGAACAGGTACGTCACCCCTTCCTTTTTCAGCCCTGACTGCCTAGAACCTTATGACCAACTCAAAAGATCGATTCTCAAACGCGGAGACTTGTCCGATAGACAACGGCTTGATGAGTTGTTCCACACCATCGAGCTAGGTAGTGGTTCAGCAACGGAAATGTTGACGCGCATGCGAGAGGTAATTGGTCAACCCACCTTCGACGAAGGTCTTTTCCGTCAACTCTTCTTATCAAAACTGCCACAACAAGTGCAAGCAGTTCTGGTAACGTTTAATAACAACCCAGTAGATGAACTAGCCTCATCTGCTGATCGAATTCTGGAGATCACCAGAACTCGCGACAATCAGGTTTATTCCATTACCGAAAAACCTCAGGCCACCGAAAACGAAGTAACGAAATTGTGTAATGCTCTTTCGCGTTTTCTTGACCTGAAGGAAAGACACCGACCGGACGATTCTCGTCGACGAAGTACGTCACGGAGAAGGTCGTCGTCTCGACCTCGACGAAACGAAAATTCACATTGGTGTTGGTACCACAACACCTATGGAAAAAATTCCAAGAAGTGTAGAGACCCCTGTTGTTTCCCTAGACATAAACCGATTGTTGACGCATCGGGAAACTACCCCGCCGGCACGCGTTAGCGGCAACCGTAGCCGGTGGAAGCAGCCGCCTGTTATTTATCACTGATGTGATAACGAAGGTTCGCTACCTCGTCGATACTGGCGCAGAAGTTAGCGTTCTTCCTGCAGCTCCATCTGATCGCCACCATGAAGCTGCGTTCGATTTACAGGCAGCCGATGGAAAACACATAGCTACGTATGGCAAACGTTACGTCTACTTAAACGTGGGTTTACGAAAACCCATACACTGGATTTTCACCATCGCCGATGTGAAAATACCCATCATAGGCATGGATTTACTTAGCCACCACAACTTGCTTGTGGACCCTAGTAAAAAGAGATTAGTGGATAGTAACACAAATCTATACGTTAGTGGAACCGTGGCTACAGGTTGTAGCTTATGTCCTCTTCGTTTTAAACATTTAATTAACCCTTATTTTCAGCCGATACTCGACAAGTATCCAGATCTGAATAAGACGTCATCGAAATTATCATGTGTAACCAGCAATGTTACACATCACATCACGACTACAGGTCAACCTGTATTCTCCAAAGCACGCCGACTCGCGCCTGAAAAACTAAGGATTGCGAAAAACGAATTCGATCATATGATTGACTTGGGAATAATTCGACCTTCCAGTAGTCCATGGTCATCTCCATTACATATGGTTCCGAAGAAAGATAGCAATGACTGGCGTCCCACCGGTGATTACCGACGTCTTAACGCCCAAACTACGCCTGATCGTTACCCTTTACCGCATATCCACGATTTAACGGCCAGTCTGAAGGGAATGACAATATTTTCAAAACTCGACTTGGTAAAGGCGTACAACCAAATACCGATGTCTGAAAATGATATTGCGAAAACCGCTATCGTAACTCCATTTGGCCTTTACGAATTCCTCCGAATGCCTTTTGGGTTGAGGAACGCAGCACAAACATTCCAACGCTTCATTGATGACGTGTTCCGCGGGCTTGACTATGTCCATGCATACGTCGACGACTGCCTGATAGCAAGTCCAGACGAGGTAACACATATGAAACACTTGGACACAGTCTTTAGTAGACTGCAACAATATGGAGTAACCATAAACATACAGAAATGCCAAATCGGAACAACCTCGTTGGACTTCCTGGGGCATACTATTGATGCGAATGGTATACAACCCCAAAAACACAAGGTGGCGGCTATTCTGGAATACCCGGAACCAACCACCATCAAGCAGTTGCGAGCTTTCAATGGATTGGTAAGTTTCTACAGACGGTTTATACCGAACTGTGCATCTGTCATAAAACCACTAACGGATCAGCTTCGTGGAAATAAAAAAGTGGTCACAATGGATGCAGACTCAAAGAAAGCCTTTACTGCGACTAAAGAAGCAATAGCCAATGTGACTATGCTGGCACATCACAATACCGAAGCCCCTGTCAGCATCGCGGTTGACGCATCTGACTCAGCGATTGGCGCAGTTCTGCAATAATGGATTGGCCAAGTTTGGCAACCTTTAGCATTCTTCTCAAGACGACTAAACGATACCGAATCAAGATACAGCACTTTTGGTCGTGAACTGCTAGCCATGTACTGTGCTGTGCGACATTTTCAACATTCCATCGAAGGCCGGGAATTTACAATATTTACCGACCATAAACCACTGACGTTTTCTATGAAGTCATCTTCAGATAAGTACTCTCCGCGAGAGTCGCGTCATCTAGACTACATTTCCCAGTTCTCTACTGACATACGACATATATCTGGGGCTAACAATGTAGTTGCCGACGCCTTATCACGAATACATGCCTTGAATCGTATCCAAGGAATCGACCTTGTTGAACTAGCTCGACTTCAAAATGAAGACAATGATCTTCATCACGAGTTATCCACAACAACGCTTAAACTCCAAACAAAGACGATTGGAAAGGGTAAGAACACTTTAATTTGTGATTATTCTACAGGTACAGCCCGTCCAATCGTTCCCAAGAGTTATCGACGAATCATCTTCGACACATTGCACAACCTCTCTCATCCTGGAGTTCGTGCTACGTCTAAACTAATTGCTCAGAGATTCTGCTGGCCAAGGATGAATAAGGACATCAAAGAATGGGCACGCTCCTGTGTGGCATGCCAAAAGAGCAAAGTAATTCAGCACAATAAA
Organism: Schistosoma mekongi; assembly: GCA_034768735.1. Lineage (NCBI taxonomy): Eukaryota > Metazoa > Platyhelminthes > Trematoda > Strigeidida > Schistosomatidae > Schistosoma > Schistosoma mekongi. The sequence continues at coordinate 22,095,182 of CM068305.1, forward strand.
TGTCCTCTAGGCACTTTTCCAACTCCCGACGCTCGATTCAACCACGTCCACCTTGATTTGGTAGGACCCTTACCTGAATCAAATGGATTTTCTTATCTTTTGACATGCGTGGACCGTTTTACACGCTGGCCAGAAGCGATTCCCTTAAAAGACATCACTACTGAAACGATTGCTCGTGCTTTCGTCGAACGATGGATAGCGAACTTTGGTTGTCCATCTACAATAACGACAGACCGTGGACGTCAGTTTGAATCTGGATTGTTCCACTCTCTGACAAAACTTCTTGGAGCGACGCGCTTCCGAACAACAGCCTACCATCCACAATCTAACGGTTTGGTAGAAAGATTTCATCGACAGCTGAAAGCATCACTTTCAGCTACAAACATGCCGCAGTGGACAGAGGCTTTGCCACTAGTCTTACTCGGTATCCGAAGCATGGTAAAAGATGTCGGGTGCAGCGTGTCTGAACTAGTTTACGGAACGACTCTTCGATTACCAGGTGAGTTTGTGGAAACCGCTTCCACCTCGACAAACTTGGATATAAATTCTTACGTGAGCCGGCTTACAAATGCTATGCGTTCAGTTAAGCCAGTTCAAACTCGACGACAATCGACAGACACTTTCATCCAACCCGCCTTAAAATATAGTACACACGTTTTTGTACGTCGTGACGCTCTACGCCGACCTCTTGATGCGACTTACGAAGGACCATACAAGGTTTTGAAACGTGAAATAAAGTACTATACGATCGATAAGAATGGACACGAAGAGAACGTCAGCATTGACCGCCTCAAAGCAGCTTACCTAGAAGGTAAACCCTTCGATGTCCAACTCGCCACAACACCGCCGAAACTCGACATGAGCAAAGTCGCCATGCCTCAAGCAGCAACCAACGAGCAAGTGGAATTTCTGATGATACGGCGACCACCGAGAGCTACACGTTCTGGTAGAAATGTACGATTTCCAGAACACTTAAATGAATATTACGTCTATTAATTTTCTTTTCTAATTTTCCACTGTGTGTATTGTGAATATCTATCTATACAAAATAAAAAAAATTGAATAAAAATATTTGTTTTTACTTTATGGTATGCATTTTTGTTTACACATTTTCGTATGTTTAAAAAAAATATCAAAAAAAAACCTTTTTTTATTATTCATGTTAGCGTTGCCGACATTTTATGCGTTTTGTAGCTGTATTTAGCCGCCAAATTGCTTTTAAATATATATACATATATATATATATATATATTAATGAAATGCATATATCTAAATTTTTTTTTTCTTGGTTTCAGTACGCCTGGAACGACCAGAAAAAACGGAAGAGAACGATACCAT